>JAOXNO010000002.1:5758-25734 GCA_028565335.1 Limnodromus scolopaceus
CGCCGATGAGCTTGATGGACCCGGCAGAGCTGGTGAAACAGCCACAGGATGTCACCGAAAATCCATACCGAAAATCAGGGAAGGAAGCTCAGAAGACCAAAGCACCCCTGTGTGCAGAGGTAGCCGCTTCTCCCCATGTGTGTGCTCTGGTTTCACTCTCTGTGTTTACGGAGCTTAGAACAATGTTCGGCTTTAACATTGGAATATTTCTGTCCAATATTTCTGGGCTCTGCATGAACTATTTGCATCAACCAAATTGTATAGATGCAATGCGTGGGAGTTTGTTACAATTTTCCCCTTCTTAAGCCAACCTTATCCTGGCTGCATCAAAAGCAGCATGGCCAGCACATAAAGGGAGGGGATTCTGCCCCTCTACTCTGCTGTAGTGAGAACCCCCTGCAGTGCTGCGTCCAGCTCTGGAGCCACCAACATAAGAAGGACATGGACCTGTTGGAGAGAGTCCAGGGGAAGCCAGAAAGATGATCAGAGGGGTGTAGCACCTCTCCTGCGAGGACAGGCTAAGAGAGTTGGGGTTATTCAGCCTGGAGAAGTGAAGGCTCCTGGGAGACCGTAGAGCCCCTTCCAGTACTTAAAGGGGGCCTACAGGAAAGGTGGGAACAAACTTTTTAGTAGGGTCTGTAGCGATAGAACAAGGGGTAATGGCTTTAAACTGAAAGAGGGGAGATGTAGACTAGATATAAGGAAGAAATTTTTTATGCTGAGGGTGGTGAAACACTGGCACAGGTTGCCTAGAGAGGTGGTGGATGCCCCATTCCTGGAAAGATTCAAAGTCAGGTTGGACTGATAGGGCTCTGAGCAACCTGATCTAATTGAAGATGTCCCTGCTCATTGCAGGGGAGTTGGACTAGATGACCTTCAACCCAAACTATTCTATGATTCCTCCTGCAGGTCTGCATGGCGATGCTGTAGTTAGATCTATTTGCTTGTCAGGACTGTCCCCTATCGGCACCTCAGCATGCATCGTCTTATTCTTTCTAAGCTTGTAGGCTACAAATTAGTCCCCAGTTTTCTCCCCTAGTCTGCTGGCTACTCAGATGCTACTTTTTTTGATGTTGCATTTGCACTCAACAATGCTGGTGAGCTAGGTGTTGGGCACTGTTGTGTTGGGTTTTTTTCCAAGTGTCCTGAGTTACCAACTCCATGCTCGTTTAAATATCTATTGCTTGCCACCTGAGGGCAGAAGGGTTCCTTCCTGGGGCCTGAACACTCAGCTGTTGGTGTCAGAAGATTTGAAATTGTCGACTTTATAATTTGATCATCAGACAAGTGGATTGTGTTTGTCAGTGTAGATACTCAAGATTGTTTCCCTGTGTAGAGCGTGATTTTCCCTCTAAGCATTGTGGGATACTCTGCTAATGCAGACATGTGATAGATATGTCTGTGTATCTTCATGTAATGGAGAAAAAAAAAAATTGGGAAATCATTGGCAGGGGGGAAAAATACTCAGCCTGAAGTTACACTTGACTTGGACTTTGCTGGAACAGTGCGTCAGGCAGGAAGTGCAGGCACTGCTGCTCTCCAGCCTTTCTCCCTGGAGCGTGCAAGCAGAGCGAAGAGCTGGCTCCTTCCAGTTGACAGTGTGGGTCAGCATGAGGGTAACAGGTACCTCCCAATCCCTTTACCTGTGACAACCTCCCCGCCCCCAGCTGAGACTTGCTGTTGTGTTCAACCCCTGGCAGTAAGGCTTTAAATAGACCAAACAGTCAGTAGTTGATGGAAGCAAAAATTCTTGTATCTTTGAGCTTCGATATCCAATTGAAGACGGGCATGAAAGCTTGTGGAGTTTACTGGGAAAAATGCTTCTGCTGTACACGCTGGTTCTTCCAGCATGGGTTAGATTTTAGACTGCAGTTGTGCTCCCATGTGGGAAGCAAAGCTAAGCTGGCGTGAACAGCCCTGCTCTTTGCTGTCCTCTTCCCAAGTGCTTTCCTCTGCAGCATTAAAGCCTTCTAATGGCATTTTGCCATACATGACAACTTAGTCAAGTGGTTTCAGCCTCTGTGGGAGTCTGTTGAGAGGTTAACATCTCCAAGAAATACAGGCATTCTTTTGGCACTGGCTGTCAAGCGAAAGTGAGATTTGAGTAATCTATAAAATCAAGCAATTCTGAATGTGGCTAAATAGGAGAATGTGGCAATTTGGGGCAGCTCTCTCAGAATTTTTTCCCTGGCTGAGGTGGCATATCCAGGCAGGCAAAGTCAGATGTGTTTCTGGGAGAGCTCAGTTCATTCTGTTCCAGTATATTGATGCTTTTGCTGTTGTTCAAAGGTGGTTATAAACCTCTTCAGGAAAAGACAAATTCTTTTACGTACTGTGACTCTTTGTGATGCAGTTATATTGGGCTTTGGTTTTCATCTTCTAAACAGGAAGAACCAGCTTGTCAGTTTTTCTTTGATTTGAACAAGCACCAGGGAAAGAAACGTCCCTCAGATGAGAAAGCAGCAGGGAACTCCCAACCTAAGCAAGCCAAAAAAACCCGTAAGTATGTGGATGCTTTTTTCCTGAGCTCGTCCCTTGAGGCATTGAAACATGTCGCTCTTCGTTTTTCTCAAGCTGTTGAGCTATGTCAGCTTGCCAATGTGCTCTGTCGCTCTACTAGATGCTGTTGGAATACAGAGGAATGAAGGGTCCCTTGTTTTCTACAAACCTGACAATCAATAGGTGAATGAAAAGTCAAAAGGATAGTTTCAAAGGTAGTTGGGTCTGTGGTGGTTGCGGTGGGGCTGATGCCATTTACCCTCTGAACATGACTACAGGCACTTTCACAAAGCAGCACGTTTTCATTCAAAGGGACTGCAAGATCATGGTGCTGATGAGTTCTTGAAACACCACTTCAGTTGTTCTGTGCTGTGACTTCACCAAGTATTAATGAACTGGGAAGGGAGGAAGCTCTTCTGTTACCTCTGTATTTCTGTGCTGTAAATCTCATTAGAGTTTGTCTGACTTGAAGAAATTGAAGTGAAATCTTCAAGGATCATGAATTCTTACTGACAGTGTTATTGCAAGCCTCTATCTTTAGTCTTTGGTCTCAGTTATAAAGAAATTTGGGTTTAAAATGTCAGCCTCCCCTTTTGTTTCTGTAAAAGCTATTCCCACTGCCAGCAGGTAAGGAGACATTCTTCCAAAATGTTTCTGGTAGGTAAGTCTGGTTGCCTTTGTTACATGAGACTAAGTTGTTTGGGTTTTATTTATTAGATTTCCAAACCCTTTGCATAGTCCTTGCACTTAACTGTTCTACGGGCTAAATTACTGTATACTAAAACAAACAGTGTCACTGCAGAAGAGCAACTGGCTGTAACGGCAGTCAGTTTTGATGAAAGAATGCGTGTGTTTCGTGTGTGATGCAAGAATGTATCTTGTTTTCCTCCATCACTGCTGTAGGACATAGTGTGCCGTTGAGCATATTCATACAACTTCCAAAGCCTACTGGAGTTTAATACCATGCGAAGAGAACCTTGTTACGCTGTTTTGCTTGGAAATTAATCCCAGAATTGGACATTTGGTTTTCTGCGGTTCTTGGGAGGGCCACCTCATGTTTATAGTATTTGCAAAGCTGCTTCTCTAATCCTGTACACAACCTGCAGAGGATGTGAATATAGTGTGTGACCCTAAGGAGAGGCCTAGCTTATCAGTGCCACCAACTTACCTTAAAGGTCAGCTCAGGTATCACAATTTGGATGTGATTCCAGGCGTTTTAAGTGTGATGAATAGGGCAGAACTGCCAAGTGTGTTTGGCAGCATCTGTCCTTGTCTGTACTTATGCAGTAATTTTACCTCATTTTGATTTGTTTGTTTGAATTTGCTGGTGCTTTCCTATTAGTGAGCTATAACCAATAAATTCCTGGAATTAGTGCTCTTCCATTAAATTAGAGCGCTCAATGAGAATGGCAGTCAGGAAGGGTGTGACTGCTGCCACCTCCTCTTTTGCTGAAATTTCCCAGAGGCATGAGTTCTGTGACCAGATCTGCTTCCAGGAACTGTGTCCTTCTGACATTTTCAGTGCTTTATCAACTGGGAAGGGTGGCTGGAAAATAACAGCTCTTCCAGATCTTGTTCCATGCCTTGTGCTGACACTTGTTTCTCTTTCCCAATAAAGCACAGCCCATGGGGCCCTGCTGGTTCTGCCTGGCCAGCCCAGACGTTGAGAAGCACTTGGTTGTTAGTATTGGCACGCACGTAAGTACCTGTAGCATGTTCTTTACTACGTGGCAGCAGAATCGTGCTAAGACACAGCAATATAAATATCAATCTCCATTTTTAAATCTTAGAAAAACCCAAACAAACTTGATTGGAAGCTGATTCTTGGTTTTGTTTTCAGTTTCTTCACATCTCCCCTATAAAAGACATAAATATATAGATAGCCTTTTAAAAAATGAAGCATTGTCCAGTTTTGCTCCAGCAGCAGAGCTGGATGACAGTGTCAGAACACTTTTCGCTCTGCCAGCCCTCATGGTTTTCTTAAGTTACCATCTGGCAGAACTTTTCCAGTGTGAACTCCTTGTAAACTAGGACCTGCCTTGGCTACAGGATTCACTGGAGTTATGCCAGATCTCTCTGGGATGATTGGTTTCAATTTTATTATATATAGATTCAGTTTTACTATATATAGATTAAACAGAAGATAAGATAGCTTTAAAGTTGACACCTTAAAGAACATCTTGGAGATTAATTCATTCATTGATATATTCACTTTGCTTAAAGTTACTGCTCCTGTATAGCATAATCCACTTCAAACTGCTACAGGGATGGGTTTTTCCATGGGCTTATTTTAAAAGCTCTTCATAATTTTCAAGTGGATTTTCTTGTCATAGTGAGAAATTCTAGCCACAGCAGTGAAGTTCACTCAGCAACTTTCCTGCAGACAAGGCATTCTCTGGCATACAAGAGATTAATTTTTTGTGTCCTTTAGCAGTCTCTCTTTCTCACTCATCTAGTAATTAATAAATTGCTAATAAAATAAGTGACACAGAGGAGAAGACTTTTCTGTTCCTGAGGCAGAATCACTAGGCTGGGGGATACTCAGAATATGGTCAGAGAGTAAACTTCCATAGCACGGTAAGTGTGTGTTGCTCGCAGTGAGTAACTGGTGTGTATTGTTTCACTCTAGTGCTATCTCGCCCTGGCCAAAGGTGGCTTACTGCCTGATCATGTCTTGATTTTGCCTATTGGCCACTATCAGTCGGTGGTTGACTTGTCTTCAGAGGTGCTGGAAGAAGTGACCAAGTACAAGTCTGCCCTAAAGGAATTTTTCAGAAGCAAGGGAAAGAGATATGTCCTGTTTGAAAGAAACTATAGGAGTCAGCATCTGCAGTTACAGGTATGGTTTTAGTGGCACCCTGGAAGAACACGCTTCTCTGCAAATGAATGGAAAGTTAATCTTCAAAATTCTCTCTTTATTCCGTCCCTTCTAGAGTATGGACAGAAGTCATCCTACAGATAGAGCCAGAGCAAAAATAAAACTGGTTTCCATGCACTGGTACAAGTTAGGGGTTAACCTACTAGAAACCAGCTCTGCAGAGAGGGACCTGGGAGTGCTGGTCGACAACAAGTTGACCATGAGCCAGCAATGTGCCCTTGTGGCCAAGAAGACCAATTGTCTCCTGGGGTGCATTAAAAAGAGCATGGTCAGCAGGTGGAGGGAGGTCATCCTCCCCCTCTGCTCTGCCCTGGGGAGGCCACATCTGGAGCACTGGGTCCAGTTCTGGGCTCCCCAGTTCAAGGCAGACAAGGAACCACTGGAGAGAGGCCAGCAAATGGCTATGAAGATGATCAGGGACTGGAACACCTCTCTTATGAGGAAAGGCTGAGAGACCTGGGTCTGTTTAGCCTGGAGAAGAGAAGACTGAGAGGGGATCGCATACATCTTTATAGATATCTAAAGCATGGGTGTCAAGGGGATGGGGTCAGGCTCTTCTCAGTGGTGCCTGGATGGTGACCTCAGTGGTGACAGGAGAAGGGGCAATGCACAAATGGAACACAGGAAATTTCATCTCAACATGAGGAAAAACTTCTTTGAGGGTGGCAGAGCCCTGGAAGAGGCTGCCCAGGGAGGTGGTGGAGTCTCCTTCTCTGGAGACATTCAAACCCACCTGGACACGTTCCTGTGCAACCTGCTCTGGGTGGACCTGCTTTGGCAGGGGGTTGGACTGGGTGATCTCCAGAGGTCCCTTCCAACCCCTACAGTTTTGGGATTCTGTGCTGGTTCTGCCACAGTCCTTTAATTCTTCCTGTTGGAGCAGCACAGCATTGGTTATACCGAGTGGGTAAAGAACATTTTGCCCTGCGTGGAACTGATTAAAAACACCACAAGGTTTTCAGATAAGACCTTGATCTGACTCCAGTTGGCTCATGTTGGCACGTGAATTGTGGTGCTTGCATTTTTAGGCTGAAATCTAAAGATACCCGCAGAACTCTGGTCATTGTCTACCACTACCAGCCCTTTGATTTGATTTTTATTTTTGTCCTTATGTTTCAGTCATTTAGTGGTTTATTGTGGTGGTTTCTGTATTTGGCAGATCTGTCACTGTAGCAGAGCGGCCTTAAGCTACCACAGAGATCAGAAAGGAGAAACTGTGCTGAGAACTTTTTCAAGCTTTTAGTTTTCAGCATTTTTTCAGCTCCTACACAAAAAACCCTCATAAGTTTAAGCCTGTATAGATGGGTGCTGCCCTGTCTTCTGTGATGATGCTGAGCGGTACTGAGGAGCATACCAGCTCCAGTGATGGATTGATCGATCGCTTTCTGCAAGTGGGTTTGTTTTATCTTTTCCTTTTTACGGAAACATTCTCCCTTTCCAGGTGATTCCTGTCCCATTGGACCACTGCACTCCCGAAGACATTAAAGAGTCCTTTATTGCACAGGCACAGGAACAACAGATTGAATTGGTAGAAATCCCAGAACACTCAGATATCACGCAAGTACGAGATGAGATTTCACCTGCTGAATTTACTTTCCCTCTGGCCGGCCTTGGGTGGTGGTGTCCCTCTGAAGTCCCTTGCTGCTGTTGGAGGCAGAACATTGAGGGCTTGATCTGTGCCAGGTGTATTCTGCTCTGGGTGAAGATCCCATGAACAATGGATGTGTTGCTGATCCCAAAATGATTCCAGCTGTGCACAGGGCTTGCTGGATTCATTCCTTCAGATACCCAACACCAACCCTCCTCCGGCGCCGTGATGCGGGAGGAGGCAGTTTTAGGTTCCCTTGGATAGGAATTTGCAAGAAAATCTTCCTGTTATTATCAGAGAAATGACATGATATCCCCACCCCTCCCCTCCCCTCTCCCTGCTTCTCCCCCCTCTGTTACTGCTCCCCCGCAGGTGGTGCAGCCAGGGACCCCTTACTTCTACGTGGAGCTGGACACGGGGGAGAAGCTCTTCCACCGCATCCGCGGCCACTTCCCGCTCCACTTCGGCAGGTCGGTGCTCCCTTTCCCCTTTCTCCCCTTCCCCTTCCCCTTTCCCCCCTCCCCTTCCCCGCCCCGCTGACGTCACGCGTGACGGCAGGCGGTGACGCGGTGGCGCTCCCCGCAGGGCGGTGCTGGCGAGCCCGGCGCTGCTGGCGCTGCCGCAGCAGGCCGACTGGCGGCGGTGCGCGGCGGGGCGGGCGGCGGAGGAGGAGGCGGCGCAGGCCCGCGCCTTCCGCCGAGACTTCCAGCCCTTCGACTTCGCCCTTCGGGACTAACGGCGGCCGAGCGGGGCGGGCGATCGTTGACGCGGCAATAAAGGCGGAGGAACCGGTAGCACCGAGTGGCTGTGGCGCCATGGAGCGGGGCGCTCACCCCGGCGGGTCCGGCGGCAGCGCGGAGCGAGCCCCCGCCGGGGCGGCCTTGCGGGGACAGCCGGCGGGGGGCTGCGGGCCCTGGGAGATGCGGGACCGCCTGGGGACCGGCGGCTTCGGCAACGTCTGCCTCTACCAGCACCAGGTGGGGCCGGGCGGTGTGGGCCGGGGGCGGCCAGGGGCGGTCAGGGCCGGAGCGGCTGATGGCGCTGTGTCCTGCAGGACTCGGGCGTCCGGGTGGCCATCAAGTCCTGCCGTCTGGAGCTCAGCGTCAAGAACAAGGACCGCTGGTGCCACGAGATCGACATCATGAAGAAGTGAGTGAGGAAGGAGACGGCACGGCACGGGCAGCCAGGGGACAGTCCCTGAACCAGTCGGGCTGAGGGACCAGGGCATGGGGACAGCCAGTCCCTGGATCAGCTGGGAAGTGGGGACAGCCAGGCCCTGAACCAGCTGGGCTGAGGGTCTGCCTGTCACCTAGCAGCTCTGCGCTGGTTTTTCTGTCATCTTAAGATGTCCAGGTGGTTCTGCTGTGCTGTACTAGCTGATGCCATGGCTTGGGAGCTAGCGACAACGGAACCCTCGGTGCTGTAGTGCTGCCTGGGCTTTTTGTCCATTCACTGGTGATACCTAAATTCTTCCAGGCTCACACTACAGAGTGTGTTGGGTGTTCATGTGGTAACGCGAGGACACCCACATATTCCCAAACCGGGCAGTTCCTCTTTGATCTAGCAACCGGGGAGCTAGGAATTGGGGTTTTTTTCTGTCGTGCCCCCACAGGTACAGAGTCTCCTAACACTTTCTTGTGAGAGACTATGTACTCTGCGCTGCCCACTGTCCTTCCCTCCAGCCTGTTGCTCTGATGTGCCAGTGAACCAGAGCTGGCCAGGTTTGTCATTGCGGGTGTGAGCAGGGTGTCAGAGTCTCATACAGTGGCTCCCTCGACCTGAGAATTCCTCCTCCCTTTTTGAAAGAGATCCTGAAGCGTGAAATGCTCCGTCTCACTGGTGGGAGCAGGGTCACCGCTTGGTTGTGTTCCAAGTTGTCCTCACCAAGGCCTGTAGTGCCCCTGCTGCACAGAGCTTTCCTGACCTCCTGCTCTGCCTTCTTGTCATCCTCACCTGCTCACTGTATGCACTAGTGTTAGAGGAAACCACTGGCAGGCAGCCTGAGTTTGAAAGTTGGGTCTTGGTGATTGCTGTTCTTGTTAGCATTTCACTCTGTTTTCTGAACGGAAGCACTGAGCTGCACAGCTACAGCTGTTCTTGTGGTGGCTTCTAGAGGTGTACCCACAAGTAACTTGTCTTCACTTCCTTCTGGATGTGTCCTTTATTCCTGAGAGGAACGTATATTAGGGACAATCAGGAAACAGCTGTTGGAATTCAGTTGCAGAAATGAATCCTTCCCTGTGTGCATGGATTTCACCTGCCTGGTTGTACTTCCCTAGTACAGTTACACAAGCATTAATGGATTCCTGTGAAACCCTTGGACCAGGAGGAAACTGTCCCCACATGCAGAAACACAATACGTGACAACTTTGCCAGGAATGTGCAGGAATCCAGAGTTTGAGCCTGGATCCCCATCATCCGAGTCTTGTGCCTTGACTTTGAGATGTTGATCCTGTGCATCACTGGTTTGTGTATTCCCAAAGTACAGCTTTTATGCATTTGGATACTGGTAGGTACCAGCTGAAGAGCGTATTTCTCAGCAAGGGACCCAGAAATTGTACCTGAAACATAAAACATGCGTGGTTCACAATCTGTTATCTCATTCCTCCAAAAGAGGAGTCTGGGTTTTCATTCAGCTTTCCATGTGCTTAGGTTGAACCATCCCAATGTAGTAAGAGCCTGTGAAGTTCCTGAGGAGATGAACTTTCTTGTTAACGACGTTCCCCTTCTGGCAATGGAATATTGTTCAGGGGGTGACCTCCGGAAGGTAATGTCTGGTTTGCTTTGCAATATTTAGCAGAATAAGTGGGGTTAATGGTGTTTCTGTAACTGGTTGTGAAACCATGTATGTTCTGTGGCACCTTTTCTTTTTAGGTACAGGTGTGGGGAAGTAAATGTAAAGTGGAAAAAAACCACATGTGGGAAATGAGGCTTGTGTTTTTGAAACCAGAGGACATAGAAAAATACAAGGGCAGATACTCTTTTATCCTGAAGCAGTGTCGACTTCCATGGAACTCCTTTAGCATTAATTCAACTAGATACTTCCACCCGGTGTGTTTGGCTTTCATAGAATCATAGAATGGTTTATGTTGCCTCCTGCCCTGGGCAAGGACACCTAGAAGTTGCAGAGATGCTGGGACAATTTAGGAAGTAATATGCTTAATTTCATTTGATCACTTGTAATGCTTTGTCCCTTAAAAACAAAAGCACTTTTTTTTTTATTTCTGATCCTGCTTTTCTTTAAATATTTCTCTTATGCTCACTTGGCATCATCTGTGTTTTGCACCGCTGTTAATGTTTCACTGCACATCTTCAATCTTCCATAAAGCCTGGAAAAGCATCTGCTTCTGTCTATGGGCCACGTGCGTTATTATGCTTGTGCTCTGTCAGGGTAGTGTTGTGGGCTCTGAGCTTGATTTCTGACTTTGCCCCGCTCCTCCTGCCATCTACCCAGAACTTAAGGAGTGAAATGTTGAAGTTTGGCTTCTCCACCGTAGAGGTTTGACTGCTAGTGGTGCCTGAAGTGTGGGAGGTAGGCAAAAACGTGAGGGTGCATCATGGGAGGAATGGCTGCAGTGCAGAGGTGTGCCTCAGTGATCTATAGAAGCCTTCAGTGTAGCAATCAAAAAACCAGATCACATATGCGGGACATTGCTGAAGCTACTTACTGACAGATCATTAAGACAGTGATTATGAGGAAGGTTCCTATAGTGATTCTGTCACACCTTTCACTAGGGGATAAAAGAGATGAAGAAGCTCTTTAGAATGGAGGCAGGCTTGAGAGCTCAGGTCGTGATCCATACTGGGACACTCCAGTGATGCACAGGCCAATGATCTGCTCTTTTGCTCAGGCTGATCTAGGTGGTTGACATAGGAGCCAGCATGCTGAAGTGTCGAGCAATTTCTTCTTGTGGGAGCTCGGTCAGAAAGGAGTCTGTGTCCCAGGGCAGAGCTAGCCAGTGATTGAACACTCTGAGCAGAAGATGAGTTGTGTGCAGTGAGGCAGCCTGTGGCAGTAGCACTATTATTGGAGAACATGCCCTTTGCTGCTTTTAAGGTGCCTACAGTGTTGATGGCTACGGAGGTGGCTACACAGTGTTTGGCAGCCTCTTGGAGCAGGGACTGGTACCTGGGTTGCCTTTTCAATAGGGTGGGGTATCACTTGGCTGCAGCACACTTAATAGAAGAAGCTCTCTTAGAGTCATTAAATCATAGAATGGTTAGAGTTGGAAGGGATGATCTAGTTCCAACCCACCTTCATAGTGAAAAATTTCTTCCTGATATCTAATCTAAATCTACACGCCTCCAGAAGGAAGAAATTTTTTTGCAATGAGGGTGATGAAACACTGGCTCAAGTTGCCCAGAGAGGTGGTAGATGCCCCACCCATGGAAACATTCATGGCCAGGTTGGATGGGGTTCTGACAACCCCATCTTGTTGAAGGTGTCCCTGCTTACTGTAGAGGTTCCTTCCAACCCAACCCATTCTATGATGTGGGGTGTGCCCAAATCCCATCAAGCCAAACTTCAGCAGATGAGGGATGAGCAAATTCCAGGAGGCTCAGGACCCCAGTTGCCTGCAGCTGTCTAGCCCTGACGGTGTCTCTTGTCCATTTGCTTTCCGATGGTTTTCATGCTTTTGTGGTATTACTCTAGCAGCCCAAATCTTCTTTTCAACCTCATCTCTGTGCAGTGAATTTTCATTTTGTTCCGAGTTGTTTTCTTTTTCCCCCATCCTTTTATTTCACAAAGCCAACTATCTCATTCAACTAGAGTTATATTTAAGCTGTGCTGTTTTCTGTCATGTCAGCACGAAATGGAAGACGTTGACTGTTAACTGTTGCAATGTTGGTCTAAACATCTTTTTCTTTACTGTAGTTGCTAAACAAACCGGAAAACTGCTGTGGACTTAAGGAAAGTCAAATACTTTCTCTGCTTAGTGACATTGGTACGTAGTCTAATGCTTTTCTTGTGTTTTGGGGTTTGGGTTTTTTTTATTATGTGTAATGGCATTTTGCTTTTTCAGGTGACCCTGAAAAGAGGATTAACAAGAACAGGGCATTAAAAACAAATCCAATTTCTATTCCTGTGGATGGACTTGGTATCCCTGCTGATCACAGAGACAAGAAACTTGCACTAATGATATGCTTGTGGAATGAGATTGGAAAAGCTGTGTAGTGGCCAGTTGTATGAAGCTACGACCTTAATATTTTGTTTTGTTAAGGTCATGATTTTCCATTCAAACCCCGTTTCTATTCATGGTTCTGGAGATGCCAAACTGCATGTCACTTGAAGAATCGTAACCTAGGGAAGGTCCCACAGCAGCCTACAGGGCAGCAGAGTGATGACAGGATGAGAATCAGCCAGATGTCAACTTGTTTCTGCAGTCAGCAGGTGTCTGATATCATGTGGATTTCAGATTCTGCAGGCAGCAAATCTGTACAGGAGTAGCCCAAGGTGACAGCACTGCTTATAGGGAACAGTTTAATCTGATACCTTTGGGGGCCTGCTTTAAAGCCATTTCCCAAGGCTGTAGTAATCTGTGGATTCTGTGACACAAACTTGATGGTCTCCAGAAGTGTTTCATAAGTACCTTATTTTTAAAACTGTTGAGCTTTATCTTGCTTGATGCCAAGTTCTTGACCACTGAGAGCAAGCACTGTAAGAAAATAAAGAATGTGAGACTTGAAACTGACCTTCCCCTCCATCACAAAGTGCCGAGCTTCTTGGGCACCTTGGGGAGGACAAGTCATCTGATGGAGGGTGATGCCTACAGATGGTTTCTCTAGTAAGTCAGCTTTCCAGGAGAGCTCCTCAATAGAGCTCATGGGTTTCTTAGTTCTCTTACAGATAATCCATTTCTGCTTGTAGGAATGGACCTGGTCTTGGCATGAGAAAGCATTTTGGACATTGTCCTGGGCTTCTGTTCTTTCAGTGCTCAGAAGGCTTGCAGTTGAGGTCCCGAAATCAAGCGCAGCTCTGCATTCCTTCATCCTTATTCCCCTTGTGCCTGCAGAACAGGGTCTATTGTCTTCATAAGAAGTTGAATGTCTTTGGCAAAGACTTGAAAAAGCAGCGGAGAAGAAATACAAGTTAGAAGCTGTTAATGGTATAAATGACTGGTAAATCAGTGAAGGTTCTGGACTTTCTCCCTGGTGGAAGAAATTGTTTGAACTGTGCACAAGGCATATTGGTTGAATGTTCTTAACGTAATCCCGTAATGAATTTACAGTCATGGCTGGTTAGAAGTAGGCTTTACACAATGTGCAATCAGAATTTTAAAATACCCCATAATGGAATGGAGAAAATACAATAATACAATACATGCCTCAGGCCTTTCATGGGACCTTTTCTTTTATTTCCACTTGCACATCACCAAGATTGAAAAATTGACTTACAAAAACCAAAACAAACTTTGGAAGTCCTCTTTTGCTGTTTTGTCTGTGGCTATGTCCTGCAGAAAACACACACTTGATAATCTTTTATTTAGCAGCTAGTGCTGTTATTTGGGTAAACCTGTAGTGATTTTCCTCTTCTCACAGGCAGGATTTCTCCTGTTTCTCTTTGCTGCTGTTAGTGGCTCCACAGTCCCCTCAAAGCAGTTGAAGTATGGACCATTGCCACAAGTCAAAGTCCTGAACTTTGCCTTTTTTTGGGCACATGCTCCTATTCTCTCTCTTATTGCAGCCACTCTGGTGCCCTGGGAGGAGCAGGTTCTGGAAACCAGGCTGGCTAAAACCTGAGTATTTTTTTTTCTTAGTAGTTTCCAGCTGGATTGGTCCCAAGATCAAGCTCTTCACACAGTGCTTGTGCTGCCATGGAATTTGCATCTGGGAAAGGAGAGTTTGGGAACCTGTGTTCCATCTGGGGACAAGCCCCCACATAGATTGTCTTAAAGCAGTCCTGGAATTTCATTTTTAGCAGTGGGAGTGACGGAAGTGGTGTTGCTTTGAGCAGACCAGTCCCTCACCAGCAGAGGGGAAGCCTTGAATTTCAAAGTTCAGCATTGCTAATGCAGACCGGGGTGTTGCTGGCGGCACCTCGCTCAGCTGTTCCATGTGACTTTAACTAGAGACTATCCAGGAATCATCCTTTAGCTCCAGCTGCGCTTCTGTTTCATCACAGTTGAAGAGTCCCTTCCCCGGTGGGGTGGTTTGCATTGGGGTGCTTTGGCAGTTACTAAAAGCTCTTCAGCTGCTATTTCGCAGTAGTTTTAGGTCAAAGGGAAAGTTGACTTGTTTCATTTGCTTAATTAATTTCAGTGCTTTCTTTCATCAGCATCTTGCATGATGTGCTCACATATATAAATAGGTCTTTTTGTTCTCTGATGTTAATTTAGCAAGATCTTAAGCTAGAGGACATGCAGAGCTGTTTCAAGCTGCCTGCACATTTTGGAGACCTGTTTTACTTGCTTGTGTGCTGTGGTTCATTCTGTAACTCTACAGTTTGAGAAGAATTCAGCTGCCTTCTCGCTTGCCTGTAAGATGTGACCTGCCATGACGTCTGAACTCTGTAGCAACCTCCATTTCTGTGGAGCAGAGGAAACAGAACTAGTTCAGTCCTAGCATAAATCTGACAAATCTCTTAAGTCAATCATTCTTAACGGTGCTTTAAAATGCAAATGTATTGATGTCAACTCCGATGTCGGGGATATTAGATTTTTATCGTGTGTATCTTTAATCAATGTGAGTTTATTTTGTATTAAATCAAACACGTGTCTTTCAGGGTCTGGTATCCAATATTTGCATGAGAACAGAATTATACACAGAGATTTGAAGCCTGAAAATATTGTTCTTCAGGACGAAGGTGGGAAGGTAAGTCAGGTGTCCTCTATCGGTGGTATTCCCACTGTCATTTCTGGAATCTGTCAGCAGCTTCATCTTACCTGAGAGAAATAAAAGAGGACGAGTAGTTTGTGGCATTGAACTGAGCTGAAATCTCAACTGTGTATTCATTAGAAGTTTACATCTTTTAGAAACCACAAATCCTGTTTTCCTTATTCTTAAATCATTATCATTAGAAACCAACAACTTTTGCTTCCTTCTGTTCTTGCCATCAGGAACAGAATCTGAATGATATGAGATTGTGGTGTATCCCTGTGTTTGTGGCTTTGAGGGCTGCATGTAAAATCAAGCTAGTTCCAAGAGTCAGCCTAGAGGACTTCTCAGTGAAAATTGTTTTCTCTATTGTTACTCTTTAAACAATTAACTTTCAATTCCCAGATAAAAAGCTAGATACCCTATTCAACCAAGCTGTAAGTGGCAAGCTGCTTTAAATAAAGTCGAGTCTAAGCTGAGATAGATGGACAGTGCCAGCTTACACGGTGAAACAGCAAGCCTTAACACTGTGTAACATGGTGAAACAGCAAGCCTTAACACTGTGTAACATGCTGAAGCTTCGCCGTGGAATTTCTCCACAATTTCCATTCTGGCTTTCCTCTTCTTGAGTGTATGCTGTGGATGTCACTGCACAGATTTTGGGTTGTTTGGTGGGTTTTTGGTTTTTTTTTCTCTGAATTTGCTCTTCAGGCAAACTATTTAAACTGTCTACAGATTGTTCACAAAATAATAGACCTGGGATACGCGAAGGATCTGGATCAGGGAAGTTTATGCACTTCATTTGTTGGAACATTACAATATTTGGTAAGAATTGTTTGGTTTTTTTCATGTATACAAGTGACGTGGTATTGCCACATTTTATAGAATCACCGAAGTGTTTATAGAAGGAACCTACAAGTCCCTTGTCCAGCCTCCCACTCACAGGAGGACTGTCACCAGTACTGGGTCAGGGCAGTTGTGTCTTGGCTCAGCTGAGCACTGAGACCTCCAAAAATGGAGATCCCGTACGTTCTTGGGGACTTGTCCCAAGGGTGTTCCCTCTCCAGGGGAAGAAGTGTTTTCTTGTGTCCAACCTGAACCCTCCAGCCACTCATGTGGGGCTGTTGCCCCTCATTGTATCACCTGTCACTTCCAAGATGAGTTTGGCCCCCATCCGTCTCCTCCATCCCTTCCTGTGCCATGGTTGGGCACTGCTCTCAGCCTACCTCCCCACAGCCAGACGCAAGAAGCCCCACTCCCTCCCATCTCCTCCTGGATTGGGTGCTCCAGGCCCTGACCCACTGGGCAGCCTACTGTGGGGCTGCATCAGGATCCCCACACTGCTCTGGAACTGAAAGGCACGCCTATATGCAGGTTTGTCTCTGCAGAAATGCAAGAAAACAGATGAAGTACCACTTTTGAAATACCTTTTTATGATCCTTTTTAGGCTCCAGAACTCTTTGAGAATAAATCCTACTCAGTTACTGTTGATTACTGGAGCTTTGGAACGATGGTGTTTGAATGCATTGCAGGATTTCGACCTTTCTTACATAATCTACAGCCGTTTGCCTGGTAAGACACTTATTCTGTGAGTGGTGATGCCAGGTCATAGGAACAGAGAAGACTCTGGGGAGACCTTATAGCAGCTTTCCAGTATCTGAAGGGGGCCTACAAGAAAGCTGGAGAGGGACTTCTTACGAGGGCATGTAGTGATACAAGGAGGGATGATGGCTTCCAACTGGAAGAGGTTAGATCTAGATGAGATCTCAGGAAGAAATTTTTCACTCTTGAGTGTGGTGAGACCCTGGCCCAGGTTGCCCAGAGAAGCTGTGGCTGCCCCATCCCTGGAGGGGTTCAAGGTCAGGCTGGATGGGGCTTTGAGCAATGTGGTCTGGTGGGAGGTGTCCCTGCGTAGGGTGGAGGGATTGGAACAAGATGGTCTTTAAGGCCCCTTCCCACCCAAGCGATTTTATGATTCTACGAATGACAGCTACTGTGTGTTGTGAGGTGACAGCATGCACCAGAATGACCAATTTACTGTTTGTTAAATGCTGAGGCTCGCAGTCTGCTAAGCTTTGCAGAAGCTGTTGATACTTCAGTAGCATCAATGAGAGTTTGATTGGCTATTTATGTGTATTTTAGTAAATGCTCATTACGTTGTATGGTAGCCTCTGGTCCTAAGAACTCCTTCACAAGTGAAATTTGAATCAAAAAACATAATCATAAACGAGTCTGTATATTGGTATCAGAAAAACATAATGGGAAGTAGTGATACAGTCCTTTGTTCACCTGGGCTGTGAGGTTACTCTTTTTTGATGCTGTCCAGACCTCCTTGCAAGCAGGTGGAAAAATGTTTCCAGAGACAGAGTTAATTGCAAGGGCTCCCCTCTTCCTCTTGGAAGTGTTCTCGGTGGATTGTTTGGAAATGTCTTGGTCCTGAAAGAAGTGTTTGTTTTCTAAAGCTACCAGACTGTGGTGCTTTTTGCTGCTGCCGTATGCAATTGGCCCTTTACAAAAGTAATATTGTTGATATATCCACAAAGAATTTTATTTTCTAGGCATGAAAAAATCAAGAAAAAAGACCCAAAGCATATCTTTGCTTCTGAAGAGATGAATGGGGAGGTTCACTTTAGTACCCATTTGCCAGAGCCTCACAGCCTCTGTGGGTAAGTATGTCTTTGTGGCTACTTGTGATCATTTTGGCTTGTCTTTTAAACTGAGGGCTCCTCCTCCTTTATCCCAAGCACTGAGAGGTCCTCCTTATTTCTCCTAAGCAGCGTTTCAAGCTCCTGGCAAGCTACCATTTGCTCTTAAGGAATAGCCCCTAGCCACACAGCTCTTTTTTGATTCTTTGGGCCCTCCCACCCTGCAGTTGGTGGGATGACACCCTGCAGTTGGTGGGATGATGGCAGTTCATCTTGCAGCGTGAACTGTGTGACTGCTTTCCACCTGTTACCGCAACTAGGCCACTGAGTAACTTCTCCCTGATAACTTGACAGTATTGAATCTCATAAACCAAGTACTTGAGTTAGCTCAAGTGAAAGCAGAAGCTTCTAGTATTTGTGTTGGGAAAACTGCAGAGGGTCCAGCAGAGGCCAAAAAGATGATCAGAGCCTGTTGAGTAGAGCGTACAAGGCCTTAAGTTGGGCTTCTTCAGTGTGGTGAAGAGCAGGCAAAGGGGGGTCTAATTTTGTCTTCTACTATCTATTGGGGCATTACAGACACAATAGGCCCTTCTTGGAGGGGCAGAGCAAAAGGAAGAAAGATAACACCATGAGTTACAACGAGGGAAATGAAATTTGGGCACAGGAAAAAGGTTTCCCTGAGCTGGTGATGTGTCCCTGGGACAGGGCCCTGAACAGTGGGGGATCTGCATCTGTGGGGACAGCTGTGTGACGTTGGCTCTGCTGTGGGCTAGGGCTCAGACCAAAGTCCTCCAGGAGGGCCTCCATCCTGAATTAACCAAGTCAGAAGTCAGACTCTGATCATTTGTCCCTTATTTAGCACTTGTGTCTTCAGATGTCCCCAGCAGTGCAGCACAACTCATGGCGCTGGCAGATTTCTAGGAAAATTAAGTTGAGAATGAAATAAATGTTTTTGTGCCAGTGCTTTGGACTTTTTTGCACTGTGTGCTGTCTTTAAATACATTCTTGACAATAAACTTACATGCTGCTTGTGTGGATAAACCTGGAAGAGGACCTTCCAGGCTGCACTGCAGCACAGGGATGGTTATTCTGCAGACAAAGCTTTGAAAGCTATTCAAGTTCTTGTGTATCACAGATGGGTTTTGGAGAAAAAAAAAAACAAACACAAAGAAACCAACCAATTATCCCCCTTATCTAGATGCTTTTGACTCAATGAATAGGAGTCGGGAAGAGGGAGAGGTGTAATGCAAGGTCTATTGGATGGGCCTGTGCTCCTGTGGAGATCAGTGAAGACTATTCTTACAGTGGAGATATTCGCTCTGCACGGGCTTTTCTCCCCTTCCAGACTTTCCCCGCTGTCAGAATGAGTGACTGCAGCAAAATGAGTTCTTCTCGTATGTTCAGTGGATGTTTGGCCTCTAACCAAAGAGTTGTGCCTTATTGCTGTTGTGAGACCCTAGTTTCCTAAGTGGACTGCGTGTTGTAGAGTATCTGCCTTCTCTTTCTTATGGCCCTTCTGTTTTAGTGTCATTGTAGAACCGATGGAAAACTGGTTGCAACTGATGCTGAACTGGGATCCGCAACAGAGGGGTGGAGGTTTAGATCCTGAGACTAGTCGTCCAAAATGTTTCCTAATAATGGACCACATACTGAATTTGAAGGTGAGTGAGGGTTGTTACTGGGTTTAAAGGCCTACTGAAAGTATCTCACAGGACAGAAAGTGTTCAGTGGAGCAAAGCTATAATCCTGGCATCGTCCAGCTGCAGGATCATAGAATCATAGAATGGTTTAGGTTGGAAGGGACCTTAAAGATCATTGAATTCCAACCTCCCACCAGACCAGGTTGCTCAAAGCCCCATCCAGCCTGGCCTTGAACCCCATCAGGGATGGGGCAGCCACAGTTTCTCTGGGCAGCTTGTTCCAGTGTCTGACCACCCTTTCTTCATTATCTCCACTGTAAATCTACCCTTCTTCAGTTTAAAACCATTCCCCCTCATCCTATCGCTACACTCCCTGATAAGGAGTCTCTTCCCATCTTTCCGGTAGCCCCTCTAGGTATTGAAGGCCACAATAGGGTCTCCCCGGAGCCTTCTCCAGGCTGAGTAACTCCAACTCTCTCAGCCTGTCTTCACAGCAGAAGTGCCCCAGCTCTCTGATCATCTTCGTGGCCTCTGGAATCACTCCAGCATGTCCATGTCCTTCTTATGTTGGTGGCCCCAGAGCTGGATGCAGAACTCAGATGGGGTCTAACAAAGGCAGAGGAGAGGAGCAGAATCACCCTCCTTGACTTGCTGGCCATGGTGCTTTTGATGTAGCCCAGGATGCGGTTGGCTTTCTGGGCTGTGAGCTCATGTTGCTGGCTCATGCCAAGTTTCACATCAACCAACACCGCCAAGCCATGCTGCTCCCAGCCTGTATTTGTGCTTGGGATTGCCCCAACCCAGGTGCAGGACCTTGCACTTGGCTTGGTTGAACTTAGAATCATAGAATTGTCTAGGTTGGAAGGGACCTTAAAGATCATCTAGTCCAACCATCAACCTAACTCTGACAA
>JAOXNO010000002.1:25834-46088 GCA_028565335.1 Limnodromus scolopaceus
CTGTCAAGCAGACTCTTGAAAAGACCAAAGTCTGCCCTCCGGAAGTCCATGATGGCAGTCCTGCTGGCTCCCCTTCTTGCCTCCCTAAGAATTGAAAACTTTATCATTTCATGGTTGCTGTACCCTAGATGGCCTCCAACCATCACATCCCCCACAAGTCCTTCCCTATTTACAAACAGCAGATCCAGTAGTGCTCCTTCCCTAGTCGGCTCCCTCACCAGCTGTGTCAGGAAGTTATCCCCGACACACTCCAGGAACCTCCTGTTCCCTCTCAGCTGTATGGCGTTCCCAGCTGATATCTGGTAGGTTGAAGTCTCCCACCAGGACAAGGGCTTCATGAGGACAACTGCATGAGGTTTGCACACGCCCACCTCTCCAGCCTGTCCAGGTCCCTCTGGACAGCTCCCTTCCCTTCAGCGTGTCAACCACACCACACAGCTTGGTGTCGTTGGCAAACTTGCTGAAGGTGCACTCAATCCCACTGCCCATGTCTCCCACAAAGATGTTGAACACCATTAGTCCCAGTACTGGCCCCTGAGTTACGTCACTCGTCACTGATTTCCACTTGGACATTGAGCTGTCGACCGCAACCCTTTGAGTGTGGCCATCCAGCCAGTTCCTGATCCACCGAGTGGTCCATCCATCAAATCTGTGTCTCTCCAATTTAGAGACTAGGATGTCGTGTGGGACACTGTCAAACGCTTTGCGTAAGAATCATGAGGGATGTTTTTCTTGGTATATCAGGCAGTGTATGTATATACAGCCTGTCAGTACACACCTGAAGGCAATATATCACTAGCAATATCAATCTCTAGCTTTACTCTTGCAGTAGAAGAATGACCTTCTATTGCTGCCTGTTATCTCAGAAAGGATTGGACAGGATCAAATAACAGTTTCATATTTGATAATAACAGTTTTCCTGTAATCCACTACTGATGCTGTGACCTCCAGGTCCATGAACTATAGTAGTACCTGTAGTAGAACAGAGTGCACATTAACCTGACTCTTCCCCTTCAAGTAATTACTGGAGCTCTGCTGCAGTAAGACTAGCTGAGGTGAGCATGTGTGGAAGCCAGAGGATAATTTATCTGAGTTGGAAGGATTCCAAAGGAATTAAAGCCCGAAAAACATAATATTGTGCCTATAACTGGGACTCGTCAAAATCTGTATATCATGGTGTGGTTTGGGTCTTACGGTCTCTGACCAGATACAGTAAAATGAGAGAGAGAGCCATGAGAACAAGGAGAAGACAAGCACTGGTATGTAACAGCTTTTTGGTATGGAGGAAATGGGACTCCCTTTCTTGGGAGCAGTTCTCGCCAGCGTCAGAGTCTATGAGGCTCAAGATGGCCTTTATGCTAGCTTGTCACCATTCTTTTGATGTGATTAAACTGCATTGTGGCTTGTGAAGGTTATTAGTGCATTTTATTGTCATTTTCTCTGACATTAAATTAAAAGTTGCAGGCCCAGGCTTTGAGTTTTATGATGTGGGGCTTTACTCCTGAACTTCATTGTTGTAGTCATTGAAACTCAACCGATGCTCCCAATCTAACGTGTTAATTGCTACATACTCCCTCCCAGGCCTTTATGTCCTCTGTCTTTGATAGCCAGTGGCTTCTAATCAACTTGTACTCTTTTTACAGATAGTACACATCCTAAGTATGACCTCTGCCAAGATCATTTCGTTTCTCTTGCATCCTGAGGAAAGCCTTCATTCCCTTCAGATTCGGATTGAGTTTGAAACTGGAATAAGTACTGGAAATCAGGAGCTGCTGTTGGAAACGGGGATTTGCCTGGACCCTCGGAAACCTGCTTCGCAGTGTGTTATTGATGGCGTAGTAAGAATGATTCTGTTCATTTAGTGTCTTTCACATTCTCAGGGAATTTAAAAATCTTAGGGAAGATAAATTGCTGTAATCTTCTCCCACTGGGGCCAGTTCGCTTTGTAAGTATAGTAACTCTTAAGGTCTAGCATTATTTCCTTTATCAGATAATAGAAGTAGATTCCTATAGCTATACTCTATCTAAACATTTAAATAAAATAACTTGCTAGCAAAGGGTTCTCTGTTTCTGTGAGATCTATCAAACCTAGTTTTTTAAGGCGGCTGATAAGAAGAGTGTCTGCCCACAATAATAAGTTAATGATATAACCAGGACCCTCTGGGTTAGTGGGAGCTATGTTTGACATTTGTCTTGTTGATGTTCTCTTCTCTTTTCTCACCAGAGAGGCTGGGATAGCTACATGGTCTATTTGTTTGATAAAAGCAAAACTGTCTATGATGGACCCTTTGCTTCTCGGAGTCTTTCTGACTGTGTAAATTACATTGGTAAGTATGCTGGAGGACAGGTGGGAAGTGAGAGCACTGCTTCTCATGTAATATGAAAGTAGAAAGCCTTACAAATCTGTGTATTATCTTGAAGGGCATTCTCTCATTCAAAGAGGACCGTTTAAGAACCTGGAGCAGCCTAGCTCTACAGTGCTGTATCTTCACATTTTGTAGGTGTAACAGTTCAGAGAATTTATTACCTGCCCTTTGGGAACTCTCTTATGGAGCAACTTAAGAATTCAGTTGAGGTTTTTGCCCTTGTGGGCACTGAACAGCATCTGCCCAACCTAAATACCTAAATCTAAACATTGCTCCACTTAAACGGAATCACAAAGTGGTTGAAGGGTTGGGAGGTAATACATGCAACCTAATCTTGTAGCCTAGAGAGGGAAACTTTTGATGTGTCTGCATGCTACATCCTGGAAGGAATCATAGAACGGTTTAGGTTGGAAGGGACCTTAAAGATCATCTCGTTCCAACCCCCCTGCTCTGGGCAGGGACATCTTCTGCTAGACCAGGTTGCTCAAAGCCCCATCCAGTCTGGCCTCCAGGGATGGGGTATCCACAGCTTCCCTGGGCAACCTGTGCCAGTGTCTCACCACTCTCATGATAAAAAATCTCTTCCTGAGATCTAATATAAATTTGCCCTCTTTCAGTTGGAAGCCATCACCCCTCCCCATATCACTACATGCCCTTGTAAAAAGCTTTCTTGTAGGCCCCCTTCAGATACTGGAAAGCTGCTATAAGGTCTCCTTGGAGCCACCTTTTCTCCAGGCTGAACAACCCCAACTCTCTCAGCCTGTCCTCATAGCAGAGGTGCTCCAGACCTTTGATCATCTTTGTGGCCTTCTCTGGACTCACTCCAACGGATCCATGTCCTTCTTATATTGGGGACCCCAGAGCTGGACGCAGTGCTCCAGGGGGAATCTCACCAGGAGGAGTAGAGGGGCAAAATCCCCTCCCTTGATGTGCTCGCCACACTGCTTTTGATGCAGCCCAGGATGTGGTTGGCTTTCTGGGCTGCCAGTGCACATTGCCAGCTCATGTTGAGCTTCTCGTCCACCACTGAGCGTCTCATCCACCAAGAAGTGTCTTCTCATCTACCAAGGAAGATTCTGACTTGGGGACTGTGATTTCATTTGCATGGCTTTCTACTCTGCTAAGGGGTCTTGTCCTTTCACACCCACAGAGTGTTGCAGTGCCGTCATGCTGGGAGATGTTTGCAGAACTTCAGTGATAGCCCACATAGATATAGCTTGTCTTAGGGCTTAGAGTCTAAAGAAGTTGTGCACATATCCCTTTTTTACTTCCTCCCCTCCTCCCTGTGCTCAGGTACAAACAGGGTTCAGTTCCTCATAGTCCTGTCTCCTGAGGCTGGATGCTTTGAATGTTCGTGAGCAGTTGCCCTTATACAGCTCTCCTAGACTTGTGCTTCTGAACCCTGTATCAGCGCCCTGAGGATGCAGATTATGTTTTTGCCCTGTACCGTCAGGGATGGTTGCATTTCAGCTGTGATCCATCTCTTGTGTCTCGCATAAATGAAAGAGCAGGTCCTTCATTCTATGCTGCTCATCATTCAGGCCCTGTATGAGGAAATCCACCTTGGTCTGATCACAGAGCCAAGGCAGTGTAACTGGCCATGTTGCACAAGTTGCAGAACTGTTGTCATTTCCCTGTGGAGGTTATGGATTAGGACTGGTCTTCAGAAACACTTGGCAGAGGTTCAAACCCTGCAGTGTTGTAATGTCTTCCCAACAGTTTTTCGCTCTAGTGGTAGTGTGGCCAGAACTCCATAGCACTGATCCTACTTCTGGTCTCACCAAGCAGAGTCAAGTGTCTGAGAAGAGTCCAGGCCCCTCCCCCCTCTTGAATTGTTAGGAGTAGAGCCTGTCTATTGCTGCATGGATACTGGTGAGATCTGCTCCCTTTGGTCCCTCTTTCTGGTGCTGCTGCCTGGCCCTGGCATCATCAGTATGCTTTTAGACCATGCATGAGGGCTGCTTCTCTGCTTACAGCTTCTCTTCCTCGTCTCCTGAAATGACAGCAGTCATCTGCAGGACCTAATACACCTGTATGAATGTACACATATATATACCCAATATACCTGTAGGAAGGACCTTGTATACCTCTATGAAAGAAAAAATACTGTCAAGGGACAGGAGCCATCTATTGGGATACTGTGTGTAAAGGAAATGCCTTGTGACATACAGTTTCTGTTAAATAGCTTTACCTTCTTTGGCCTGGCTCTGCAGAAGTTCTGCTGGTTTTCCCTCTCTCCTTTTATTGTCGCTCACATTCACCCTGATTGGTTTTTTGCTGTGTGCTGGGCTGTTTTATTCTGGCGCATCTCACGGCATCGTTCTGTTGAATCGCTTGGAGATAAGGCTTTTTATGACATGTCTGTTGATATTCAGCTGTGCTGACAGTTCCCTGTCTCTGTAGGGGAACACGTGTAAGTCCTACATCTTTTCCCCTTAAATATCTTCATCAGGAATCTGGGAGGAAATGTTGATTAAACAGAGCAATTATATTTGCTTTGCTGCCTTGGGCAAGTGCGTTACATAGAGTTTTTGGATAAAACCACCGCTGGGTCCTGCCTTGTGCCATGTTTCATGCCTGTGCGTGTTTCACCCCATGTCTGCTAGTGCCAATAGGCCAAAGCGCTCAAAGGAATGAGTACTCTCATAGCTGTGAGTTGAAGCGGGAGCCTGGCCGGTAGCAGTCTGTCAAATACCCAGGGAGCTGTAACATGAAAAGCTTATACACACTTAAGAAGCATCACATAAAAATTTAGCAGATGTTATGTGGCTTGATCCCTTAGTTTAGGCACCTGAAGCAGGTTAGGAATGTTGTAAGCACTGAAGTCTTTTTCTAGAATTGTCCTTCCATTTATGTGCAATTATTTTTTTTCTTACTTTTAGTACAGGATAGTAAAATCCAACTGCCAATTCCTCAGCTGCGCAAGGTATGGGCAGAAGCAGTTCACTACGTGATTGGGCTAAAAGAAGATTATAGCAGGCTTTTCCAGGGCCAGAGAGCTGCCATGTAAGTTGTTACTTCTCATTCAGAAGATTCAGTATTATGCAAATACAGAGACTGCTTGCATGGAAATGTACATCTCGGGGAGTTTTGGTTACCCAAAGTTATACAGTACTCTGCTATATAACTTTATACGTTTATGTTATAAAACATATTTGGGCTGGGAGCTTATTCCTCTCCAGGAATTCTACTGCATAGTGCCTGACACTGATAATACTGAAAAAATTTGAACCTTGAATATACTCACAGACCAGACTCACAGAATGGCAGAGGCTGGCAGGGAAGTCATCCAGTCCAACCTCCCTGCTCAAGCAAGGTCACCTAAAGCTCGTTGCCCAGGATGCCAGGTTGCTCTGCAACCTCCTTAGGCAACCTATTCCAGTGCTTGTTTACCCTCACAGTAAAAATGTTTCCTGACGTTCAGATGGAATCGCCGGTGTTTCAATTTTTTGCCCGTTGCCTGTGGTCCTGTCACTGGGCACTGCACACTGCAGAAGAGAGCCTAGCTCCATTCTCTGTGCACCCTCACCTCAGATAGTGTACGTTTTGATCCCCAGTCAGCCTTCTGTTTTCCAGGCTGAACAGTCCCAGCTCTCTCAGCCTTACCTCATAGGAGAGGGGCTCCAGTCCCTTAATCACAGAATTGTAAGGGTTGGAAGGGACCCTCAGAGATCATCTCGTCCAACCCCCCTCCCAAAGCAGGGTCACACACAGCAGGTTGAACAGGAACACAGCCAGGCAGGTTTTGAATGTCTCCAGGGAAGAAGACTCCACCATCTCTCTGGGCAGCCTGTTCAGGGCTCTGCCATCCTCAAAGGAAATAAGTTTTTCCTTATGTTCAAATGGAATTTCCTGTGTTCCAGTTTGTGCCTGTTGCCCCTTGTCCTGGGCACCACTGAAAAGAGTCTGGCCCCATCCTCTTGACACCCACCTTTAGATACTGATAAGCACTGATGAGGTCCCCTCTCAGTCTTCTCTTTTCCAGGCTGAACAGGCTCAGGTCTCTCAGCCTTTCCTCATAAGAGAGGTGTTCCAGTCCCTTGATCATCTTCGTAGCCATTTGCTGGCCTCTCTCCAGTGGTTCCTTGTCTGCCTTGAACTGGGGAGCCCAGAACTGGACCCAGTGCTCCAGATGTGGCCTCCCCAGGGCAGAGCAGAGGGGGAGGATGACCTCCCTCCATCTGCTGGCCACACTCTTCTTAATGCACCTCAGGAGACGATTGGTCTTCTTGGCCACAAGGGCACATTGCTGGCTCATGGTCAACTTGTTGTCCACCAGCACTCCCAGGTGCCTCTCTGAGGAGCTGCTTTCCAGTAGGTTAATCCCTAACTTTTACTGGTGCGTGGGGTTATTCCTCCCTAGGTGCAGGACCCTATGCTTGCCCTTGTTGATATTCATTGGGTTCCTCTCCACCCAACACTCCACCTGGTCCAGGTTTTGCTGTGTAGTGGCACAGCCTTCTGGCGTGTCATTAATAATTTTCATTGGCCTCTCTCCATTATGTCTATGTCTCTGGTGTACTGGGGAGCCTAGAACTGGACCCAGGTGTGGCCCCACCAGTGCTGTATAGAGGAAGAGGATCAGCTCCCTTGACCTGCTGGCAACATTCCTCCTAATGCAGCCCAGTATAGTTCTTTCACAAGTGGCAAAATGAGTGGAACTGTTTGTTATATTTGTAGGGTTTTGTTCCATGACTAAGTCACAGAATGGGCAGTGTCATCTTTCTCAAGTGATAAAAATGGTGCCAGCATTCACCAGGGGCAACATGTACTACAGTAAATGCTAAGAAATACTCTACACTGCAAAGACTGTTTAACTGAGCTTGGCAAAAAAAAACCAACCTGGGAAATGAGGAGGGACTTTCTTTTTTGCCTTCTGAGGGCCTGAAGCTTCTAAGGACGTGAGATGGAGTCTGTGACCACACTGAGACTCCCTGTTCCAAGGATCTTACAACATTTTTTGCTAGCTGTGCCTTTCATTCAGGTAATGTGACAGCACTGGCCACATAAGTCCAGCTTTTCAGCTAATGTGCTGTTCTTGATTCATTCTTTAGGCTCAGTCTTCTTCGGTATAATGCCAACCTAATCAAAATGAAAAACAATATGGTGTCAGCATCTCAGCAGCTGAAAGCAAAGCTGGAATTCTTTCATCAAAGCATTCGCCTCGACTTGGAAAGATACAGCGACCAGATGGCTTATGGCATATGTATGTATTGTGTAATACTTGCCTGGGTGTCTGTCTGATCCATAAAGGATCAGACTGACTATGAAGAGCTGTGGGTGAAAAGAAAACAAATACAGGAGCTGCCATTGTGTTCCTCAGCATCTTTATGGGTATGTTTTAGCTGGGGCAGATGCTGGAGAAGAGTTTGGCAGAAGCAAAGGCAGGAAGATAAAAAGTTTTTGGAGACCTTCAGTGACAGTGAAACAGGTGGTTCCCCACTGAGAACACCAAGCTAAGAAAATTTGATTATTAATAGTACTGGTGATGTAAATGTTTTCTATTTATCCATTCAGCGTCTGATTCAGTTGGACTTGTCACTGGGCAGAAAGTGGAGAGCAGAGTTGCTGCCCTTGATGGACAGAGGAAGGTCCCCTAAGCATCTGTGGCAGAGCAAGCAGGCATGGTGACTGTAGAAACATAGCTTTGAACAGTGCGAAGGGAGTGATCTTGCTCTGCTTGATATTAGGAGGTAGCATGAGCCAGGCTGAGAGGTGAGGTGGAAAAGCACCAGCTACAGTTTTAATAGCACAGAAATGTATGGATCTTACACATACTGTTAGGGGAGAATCATAAGATTTACACTTAGTTATGACTGGAAACCAAAACTTGAGTCAAAAATTATGACTGGGCTGAAGGATGATGGTGGAAAATGGAAAGACTCAGGGAACTAGTTTTGGATAGTCTGTGTTTAATCAAAAGTGGCAGTTGTTGAGCCTAGTGGTGGACTTTAAAGACTAGAACTCATTTTAGGCCAGTGATTGCGAACAGTGGAATCCTACCAAACAATTTGTGAGCATGGAGTTGTTGCAATTTTACTGTCTGTCTGTGATCATAACTCTTCCTTGGAGATTCAGTGTCATGCTCTTTGTGTTTAAATTCAATTGATGTGTGTAAAGTTCAGATCACGTTTTGGTTTTGTGTCTGCGTGTTTTTATAAATGAACAACTCTTTTCTCTTAAGCTTCAGAAAAGATGCTTAAAGCCTGGAAGGAGATGCAAGAGAAGGCCTCTCAGTGTGCACAGGTATATTAAAGGAGCTTCATTATCTGTCTGTGAAGGATATCATGACAGGACCTTCTTGTCATATGTGCCACTGTTCTACTGTTTGCCGCTGATTCTGTGCCAGCAGTGTGTTTCATATCCTGCCTGCTGTGGCAATGAGAGTATCGTTGCAAATGCATTAAAAAAGAAATAGTCACCAGGTTGTTTGAATCTAGTGATTTGAAGAAAACCACCACAAATGTCAGTAGACTCAGTTGTCTGTATTGGGAAGTAGGCTACAAAGGCCTATTGCCCAAAAGAAGTGATGCTGCTATAGCCAGGAGTCTGGCATCCTCATGTTCAGAAATGCTGTTGTTGGCTGCCACACCTAACTTAACTGTGAGGACTTGGCATAAGATTGGTATTTTTTGTATTGCTTTGAGGAAGCAATACCAGAGTGAAATATCAGAGGAATGTCAAACCAAAATAGATATGAGAGTATAAAATGTGAGAGCACCTTCTGTCCATACTGTAAAAGTGTGAGAAAAAGATCTTCCCTGCTAGCAGTACAGAGTGTGCGTGTGCGCAGCATGCATCTCAGAGAGAGGATGTATGAAGAAGCTGATTTTTCATATCCAGTGTGTTTGTCAGAGATTTGGATCTAGGTGATACCATGCACTGAGAAGATAATAGCAGTAACCTCAGTTATTGTAGTGGCAGTCAGGTCAGAGAGCTTTTTTCTTCTAAACTCTGCATGGGATCAACCTATTATCCAAACAAGTGTTCTGGGGATCTGTACTTTATTGCTTTCCTCCTTCAATTTGATTTGTAACTACATGTCCCTATTAGGCTGAAGATATAGGTTATCTGGATGAACAGATCATGGCTTTGCACACAGAGATCGTAGAGCTTCAGAAGAGTCCATATGCAAGGCGCCAAGGAGAGGTTATGGAGAGCTTGTGAGTCCTTTGCTTATTAATTTTATTGCACATGAACAAGTTTTGTATATTTCATCATCTGAGGGGGTTTTTTTAATCTGGTGGTAAAAGGGAAGATCCCACCAATTGTGGCTGTACGTTTCTCATTTGTCTTGAAGTTCAAGGGATCCCTCAACAGCATTCTAAGGCAGAATCCACAATGGCTAGACCTGGGGAAACAGAGAAAACGCAGCTAGGGAGCACCAGACACTTCTCTTTCACTGACTATGAAACATCGTCTTAGAAGAGGAGGGGCCTAAGATGGCCCACGTTGGTCTCAACTGAAAAATGCAAAGGATTTTTTTTTCGCATCAGATAAGAGTGATTTTATAATATTGAGTGAGAAAATTACAAGACCATTGTAAAATCCTGTTAAGTATTTTCAGCGTGTTTTCGAAGCAAGGATAATTAACGACTCATGGATACTTGGAATATTTGGAAACTTGAATATTATTTTTTTAACAAGTATTAAAATATGAAAGAGCTAAGTGATATTACTGATCTTAAGAAGACAAAGGAAGCAATTGTTGTTTGGGCTGTTGCTAAGAGCACAAGTGGCAATTATAAAAGAGTGGCAATTATCAGATAGCCAACCAATAGCCGCTAAATCTATTGTTAATAAGAGCTCTTCTGAATGACTTCGAATATTCTGGGAGGAAACGTGCCTGTTCCTGGCATGTTCTCCTGACTCCCTCTTTGCAGAGCTAGATAGCTAAGTTGCTTTTCATCCCTGCAGGAGCAGCAGAACTGGTGTACAGGGCAGGAAGTGGTGGAATGGAGAAATCACCTCTTGCAGCAGTAGCCCATATTCAGAGCAGTGAAGATTTGTTCAAGGGTGGAAGCTTCAGTGTTTGGCTGCGTTTGAAATATTTGAAAGAAGTAACATTTTTTTAATCGGAAGAAGAGAAACACTGTCCTGTTGTTTGTGATGCAGCTGTCTCTTCTATTTGCAGACTACCACTAAAGTTCAGGCAAAAAATGCAGAACAGGAACAAGAATTTCTCAGGCAGTTGTGCAGAAGTACCTATAGTTACAAAAATAAAGTTTCAGAATTAAGGATACCATGGAACGAAAACACAGCTGAGCCACATGAAAATTTGAAACTGAAAATAACCTCCGATTGGTACAGTTATCTGAGAAGAAAATGCATAATCAGAGGAAAAGAGAGATAGCTTTTAGGGAAGAGTTCATTTCCATCACAGAAAGACCATCCCTGTGTTCCAAATGCCATACACTTATACTGGCTGTAGAGGAAGGTGGCAGCTCCAATGTATGAGGTCCAGCAAGTTGTAACTTGGTTGCAGTGCTTTTTTTCTTGAGTCACCTGCTTGTTGATCCATGTATGAATAATTTTCTTCTTTTTAAAGGGAACAGAGAGCCATAGACCTGTACAAGCAATTAAAAACAAGACCACCAGGTATGGAAGGAGATGGTTCAAGGACTGTTTCGCACTCATACCCTGTGACTAATTTTTCTGAACTCAAACCCAGAAAATACTGTTTAGGAAAAGGTGAATGATTGTATTAATCAGACTCAAGGCCATACCTTAAGATGGTTTTTGGTCTTGGAGCATCTGCCCTGAACACGTCAGCCTTCTGGCATTCTCTACCTTTTTTCCTGCACCTGGTACTATTGCCTTACTCTCTCCAGACATGGGAAGAACTACTGTTCCTCTGTCGGCGCCCCAACCCAAGGGCAGTCTCTTTTCTCCCCCTTCTCCTCTCTCTTAATTATACTGGATGGAGCCCCATGTTTGGGGATTATTATGTTCTGACTATAGTAACTGATGAGCAGAAAGATTTAGTTACTTGTGCATTTGACAGCTGCCTTCAGTCCTTGTTGAAGCCAGTATTCAGACAGCAAGAGTGGCTGGGATTGTATACATGGAGAGAAGAGACATTAAGGAAATCTGTACCTAATGAGTGATTGTGAGAGATTTTAACATGTTTCATTGTGTTTCAGTTTGTTTGGCTGCACTCATTAAGTCAGATCTTTCCTTGACTCTGGGCTTTTGCGTCCAGAGTGACTCCTTGCTGAATATTACTAATGTGCTGATTGATGGCCCTTCCAGATCACGCCTACAGTGACAGCACGGACATGGTGAAGATCATTGTGCAGACAGTACAGAGCCAAGACCGAGTTCTCAAGGAGCTCTTCGGCCATCTCAGGTACTTTATGCAGGAAAAGACCCCAAACAAATGCAACTTGTGACATTTGTAGCTTTGTAGCAGGAAAGTAGAGGGAAAACCATGGAGATCAGTGTCCAAAAGCTCCAGCCACAGGTATACATTTCAAATAGCAGTATTAATTCTGCTCCTTTGTGTCTGTATTGAATTTCCACTTACTTTTTTAAGACACATAGCTAGTAGGGAAGGGGAGGAGAATGCAATGGCTTGTACTGTTAGCATCCAAGAGTTCACTTTAAAGTGAGACAAATTCTGCCAAGGTTTAGGCTGGGATTAAAATCTTCTGAAAAAAAATAAAAATAGCATAACAGATGAGAAGATAGCACAGTGATCTGTTCATTAATTCATTAAGTTTTCAAGTAGCTGAGAAAAAATATCATTATGCAGATCTCAGTAGTCAGGAAAGCATGATTTAGTATTACTTTCACGTGTGGCTTATGCTTGGTAGATCCCGTAAAGTAAGTCGTTAGCTATGGTATGGTCAGTCCAGAGAGTCCAACACAGGCCAGAGACGAGGAATAAAATACCATGGTTGAGTTGCTGTGCTGTCCGTTGTCATCAGGATCAATTTTTGCTTTTCAAATAAGAAAAGCTTGTATTGTGGGTATTAATAGCAGTGTCATCTGCCTAGTCCAGTCTTAACTGGACTTCTGGAGAAGTCATGGGGTCCATCCAGACTTGGAGGTTTTGTACCTGCAGCTGTCATAGTGCAGTGCTAAGAGAAAGGGGTGTTCCTACAGAAATTTTCCTTAATCCCGAGGTGAGGCTTTTGGTTTTGCCAGAACCTGTCGCCACACAAGCTGGAAAGTAACCTTGTGTTTGTTTTTTATTATAGCAAGCTCTTGGGCTGTAAGCAGAAGATCATTGACTTGCTTCCAAAGATTGAAGTGGCTCTAAATAACATCAAGGAAGCTGACAACTCAGTGATGCAGATGCAGGGCAAAAGACAAAGGGAGATATGGCATTTGTTGAAAATTGCTTGTGTAAGTAGCTTTAGCACTGTTTGTTTGCTCTTCCTTCCGAGCAGGAGCCAGGGGACATCAAATGAAACTCTGAAGAGACCAAAAAGGGAAAACTTCCACTCAATGGTTTATTTATTTATTTGTTTATTTATTGCTTTATTTTTACTGTAGAGCAGGGAAGTTTGAGATACTAGAATTTGACAAGGGGTAGGCAAATTAATGGAAAAGAAGCTCAGTAGAGGAGTCCTTGGTCCCAGGAAGTCATCAAACAAGCAAATCACTGGTGGCTGGACTACAGGAAGTGTACCATGACGTGTGCCTTAACTTCCCTGAATGTCTAGCGTTGGCTACTGTTGGAGGGTGTATCATAGAAGGATAGAATAATTTGGGTTGGAAGGGACCTTTAAAGGTCATCTAGTCCAACTCCCCTGCAATGAGCAGGGACATCTTCAACTAGCTCAGATTGCTCAGACTCAACATGACCTTGAATATTTCTAGGGATGGGGCATCTACTACCTCTTCAGGCAACCTATGCCATGTTTCACTACTGTCATTGTAAAAGATTTCTTCCTAATATCTAGTCCAAATCTTCCGTCTTTTAATTTAAAGCCACTACCCCTTCTCCTGTTGCAACAGGACCTGCTAAAAAGCTTGTCCCCAGCTTTCATGTAGGCCCACTTTAGGGACTGGAAGGGGCTCTAAGGTCTCCCCAGAGCCTTCACTTCTCCAGGCTGAACAACCCCAACTCTCTCAGCCTGTCCTCGTAGCAAAGATGCTCCAGCCCTCTGATCATCTTTGTGACTGCCTCTGGACCTGCTTCAACAGGTCCATTTCCTCCTAACATTGGGGGTCCCAGAGATGGAGGCAACACTGCAGGGGGGTCCCACCAGAGTGGAGCAGAGGGGCAGAATCCCCTCTCCCACCCTTCTGGTCACACTGCTGGTGGTGCAGCCGAGGATATGGTTGGCTTTCTGGGCCAACCAGAAAGCTGGCTCACATCCAGCTTTTCACCCACCAACACCCACAAGTCCTTCTCCTCAGGGCTGCTTTCAATCCCTTCATCCCCCAGCCTGTATTGATACCAGGGGTTGCCCCAACCCATGTGCAGGCCCCTGCTCTTGGCCTCGTTTAACCTCATGAGGTTCACATGGACCCACTTCTTGAGCCTGTCCAGGTCCTTCTGGATGGCACCCTGTCTCTTGGGCGTGTCAACTGCACCACTCAGCTTGGTGTTGTCCACAGACTTGCTGAGAGTGCACTTGATCCCACAGTGTATGTCGTTGATCAAGATATTAAACGATATCGGCCCCGGTACAGACCCCTGGGGGACACCACTTGTCACTGATCTCCATTTGGACATCAAGCTATTGACTACTACCTTCTGGATGCAACCGTCCAACCAATTCCTCATCTGCCGAACAGTCCACCCATCAGATCCGTATCTCTCCAATTTAGAGAGAAGGATGATGTGGGGGACTGTGTCAAAAGCCTTAGAGAAGTCCAGGTAGACAACATCCATAGCTCTTCCCTTTTCCACCGATGTAGTCACTCCATCATAAAAGGCCACTAAGTTGGTCAGGCAGGACTTGGCCTTGGTGAAGCCATGCTGTCTGGCATCACCTCCCTGTCCCTTGTGCCTTTAGAGACAGCTCTTCACCCTCTATCCATTTCTTGATGTAGAGGGCAACGCCTCCTCCCCTCTGTCCTTGCCTGTCCCCCTTCTGAACAGCCTATAGCCATCGATAGCCACACTCTAGTCATGGGATTCTTCCTACCAGGTTTCAGTACTGGCAACTAGATCGTAGCTTTCTAGCAGCATGGTGGCTTCCATCCTCCTTCCTCCACACCACAATACTATGTGCATTGGTGTTCCCTTGGATAGGTGAACTTCAGCCTGATGTATTAAACCTATCATGATTTTAATGCTACAAAAGTGAAGTAGGTGCTTTTCTGGTTAGTTTAAGGTGTTTTTAAGACTACAGTGCTTTTTCTACATCATTTATTGTGACTATACAGCTGACGCAATCTCCTGATTTCCACATGCCTACATTCAAGGTCAACACAGGAAACATGTAGGTCTTTCCACTGTCAGGAGAGTTGCTGCTGTGTGAGACTCACAATTTAGGACATGGCATTGCCTCCCAGTTCTTCAGGGTAGAAGACATGCCGTGTACACCACAAGTGACTTGCATGCAGAGACATTTGGTACCAGCTATTTGCATAACTGTGAATGACTGTATCAGCTGACTTCCCAGCCACTGGCACGGCCTAGATTGTGCGCCGGTGTTACCAACAGTGCTTATGTTTAATCTCGAGTCTTGCATACAAAAAAATTAAGCCTGACTAAATTCTTCTTTTGTCCATGACAGCAGATTAATTTTTTTTTTTTAGACTCAGAGCTCTTCTCGATCACTGGTAAGCTCCAGCCTGGAAGGGACAGCCTCAACTCCAGCAGTCACATGGCTCCAACAGAGCTCCTCAGGGAACGTACCTCACCCTCTGTCATCTCTGGCAACTCCTGAAGACAGGTTAGAGCTGTTGGGAGAGGAGGGGAGGCGAGAGGGGAAGCCACTGCAGAGAAGTCAGTGTAGCCGTTGTTCGGCTCCTGACGGGCATTTTAGTAACTTACCTCTGGGCACACCACAGCAAAAAGCAGCAGTGAGATTTTGAGCCAAAATGCAGTTTCTTATCCTGCCCGGGTTTTCTGGAGCAAGTCCCAGGTAAGCCAGGGCATATTTATTGCTTCTTACAGCTTAATTGAGATGGAGGTCTGAAGTCAGGGTCAGTACTAAGCAATTCATCTGGTTCAATATTTGGGGTTTCTTTTATCCTTCCAAAAAATGTTTCAGTCTCTCGTATGTTACTAATGCTGTAAAAATTCAGGAATTAGGTTGAACTCTTTATTCAGAAACCTCCACTTTCTGGTCCTCAGCAAGTTCCACATACCACTCTTGGGTAAAGCACTGGGCTTTTCATTTCTTGTATGTCTTGTTATTCTGCCTTGAGGTTGGATTTGGTTATTAAGGCCCCTCTCTTTCAGCCACTCCTAGCTGAGTAAGAGAGTTGTGAGGAGCTGAGGGGTTTTTCCTCTTTGCTTCATTAGCAATTTTACTTCCAGTCAGTATAACAGAAGGGAAAGCGCCCCTCAGAGGCTGCTCAGTCCTCAATCCACCGCAGTGCTGGTTTTGTGGGGTCTGGGGCAGGGCTTGTGAACATTGGCATCAAACCATTTTGGCCATCTCTTTCTTTTTGGGTTGCCAGGGAAATACCTAGGTTCTGAAGATGCACATCTTCTAAGCAGGCTTTTGCAGGAAGTCAATTGATTTTTCTGAAACCCTGAGCAATCTTTTTAACTTCCTCTTTTTTGTCTGCTGCTGCGTGGCAATTTTCGCCTCTGAGTAATGTTGGGTGATCATCCTTTAATAGCTGCTTTCCTGGGCAAGGTGCCTTTGGATCACCTCATGGCTCCTCTTCGAACCATGACTTCACTGTATGAGACACTGTATGAAGAGCCAAAGAGATGTAAACCTTACGGGGAGCAGGCAGTGATTTCAGGCCCCTCATACTCAGCTCACTTCCTAAGTTCTGTACAGGCTGAATTTCAGGGGGGTTTGTGCAGTTCCTCTGCAGAGAAAGAGTGTAAATCCACACTCACAGGATGGGGATCTGCAGGATGCCACCTCAAGGCATGTTTTTGTGCCTTACAAGGTAGCTCCTACAATTGCAGAGAACTATAAATCAGTTTTGGGGTTGTTTGGTTTTTGGAGTTTTTTTCCCCCAGTGCAGAGCCTTTTGATGTTGCTATTACTTTGTGTTTTAAATCTATCATCTTATGCCTTCCCTTCCCTGCAGGGAAAATTTTGTCCATGTGATAGAAGAGAACCTGAATTACCTTGAACTCTTTAGCAGTATTTTGCAGGAGGCGAGACAGGAGCAGAACAACAGCATGACGGTAAGTCTGTTGATATATTTCTGAGGACCTGATTTTTATGAGCCACAGCAAGGTCCTCTGGGGGTGTGGAGAACTCCTTAAAGAGGGTCATTGTGATGATGTGAATTGCTGTGGCTGGCATGTGGTGTCTCTCATCCCTCCCTGACTCTGCTAACATGCCAGTTGTTAATGGAAGGTAGCACTTGGCGATAGCATCAGCCAAGCGGTCTGCATGGTGGAACAGGCTGTTCTGTGGGACTCCCTGGCTGGCAGAGCTTGCTCTGAATGCTGGTTGCGTTCTTAACTGGAGACAGTCCTGCTTTGTGTCCCTGCCCTGGGGTGAGCAGGGTTCTCCCATTTCCAGAGCCCGTTCCTGATCATTCACTGAAGCTCTCCTTGGGGCAGAAGTGGAGCTTTAAAGAGTCCTAAGGCAGCTCTTTGCACAAACTGGTATTTGAAATAACAAATGACAAAAGTAAATAACGATGATCCAGATGTTTTGACACAATCTGAAACTCTGATCCTGAACTACTAACTGAGGCCAGGAAGTTACTGTTCGAAAGAACCCAGTTACCAGAAGAATGAAGTGCACCACAGAATACCGGTCTTTTAGAAGAGGCTCTCCAATAATTTTAGGGACTGTATCATAGAATAACTTGTATAAATATAATTAGAAAAGGACAATTAGGCATATAGATTGACCTGTTTATATTGGAGAAGAGACAATACAGCTTCTGTTAGCATAAGATTGTCTCACAAATTTATCGCAGTCCTGTAAAGAAGTAAAAACTCCACTGATTTTCAAAAAGCTTTTTAAAGGCCTCTTTAGGGATAACTTCTATTCTCATGGGATAAAAAAGCTGAAGCTGTTTACCAGTTGTAACTGCTGAAATAACAAGGAACAATGTTGGAGAAATTGAGGTGGTTGATGAAATGGACCTCTTATAAACATTTCAATTCATAAAAATTTCAATGTTCTAATGTTTATGAATAATAGACAGTGAAATGAAAGTTTACTGGAGTTAGTAAGTTATTTGGGATGGTGAAATGAAAACTTATTAGTGGAAGTTGCAGATGACGCTGTAATAGCAAGGGATTGAGCAATATGAATGGGGAAATGAAATTAGCTACTGTTTAAGGCAAAGTAATTATGTTAGTGGTGAAAACAGCCTTAATTATGCTTACCATGGTCTTCATCCATCAGTCGATGAATGCTTTGTTTGTCTTTGTTCAGTTGTGACAGGGTTGGTATCAGTTGTGTAATAAGTTTTCTGTCTTGTCTTGTCTCCTGGCTGTGGCTGGAGAGGAGCGGGAAGCCATGTGACTGGCATATGACCTGTTAATCATCCGTGTCTCTGTCATCTCCTGTATCTCCTTCCAAGCTGCAGCATCTCTCTGGCATGTTTTAGCCCAGAAAGCTTGTTCATTGTTGTGGAATCACACTCTGCAGATCAACACCTGTTTTGTTATGTTTGATTTCTTTCCCCTTATGCTCACATCGGGACAGAATTTAGGCAACAGGAAAGCAGCAGAAAATGGGACGTGTCCTCTTCAGTTCACTTGGAGAAAACCAGAGGAAAAAAGAATGAATAACTATAAGAACCTTTTCTCTATTCTTGTATGCATTTGACTTTGAGCCTTTTTCATTTGTGTTCTTGCTCTAAAAGTATGTCTCGTGGTGCACTAGGAACACTGGCAGCGGGAGTTCTGCAGGCACAAAATGCAATTTCCAAAGCCAGTACAGTCTGTGCCATGCTTGAGCACTGCAATAAGTAGCAGGCCATTTTCTGTTGGGGCAAACCGAGTGGTGAAATTGTGAGATTAGTTTTCTGCTGTAGAGCAAGATAGAATCATAGAATTGTCTAGGTTGGAAGGGACCCTTAAGAACACTGAGTCTGATTGTTAACCTAACACTGCCAAACCCACCACTGACCCATGTCCCTCAGCACCACATCTACCCGTCTTTTAAATACCTCAAGGGATGGTGATTCAACCACTGCCCTGGGCAGCCCGTTTGAATGCTTGATAACCCTTTCTGTGAGTAATTTTTTCCTAATATCCATCCTAAACTTCCTCTGGCGCAACTTGAGGCCATTTCTTACTGTCCTGTCACCTGTTACTTGGGAGAAGAGACCAACACCCCCCTGGCTACACCCTCCTTTCAGGGAGTTGGAGAGAGCAAGAAGGTCTCCCCTCAGTCTCCTTTTCTCCAGGCTGAACACCCCCAGCTCCCTCAGCCTCTCCTCACAAGACTTGTGCTTCAGACCCCTCACCAGCTTTGTTGCCCTCCTCTGGACCCGCTCCAGCCCCTCAATGTTTCTTTTGTAGTGAGGGGCCCAAAACTGGACACAGTAGTCGAGGTAGTGCCTCACCAGTGGGACAATCACTGCCCTAGTCCTCCTCACCACGCTGCTCCTTATACAGGCCAGGATGCTGTTGGCCTTCTTGGCCACCTGGGCACACTGCTGGCTCATGTTCAGGGGCTGTCAACCAGCACCCCCAGCTCCTTGATTCTTTGAGAAGAGAGAGATGCTGGGTACTGAGCAGCCTTTGGTCACCACCTTGGAAATCCAAATCACAGAATGGTTTGGGTTGGAAGGGACCTTAAAGATCATCGAGTTCCAACCCCCCTGCCCTGGGCAGGGACACCGCCCACCAGAGCAGGTTGCTCAAAGCCCTCTCCATCCTGGTCTTGAACTCCTGCAGGGATGGGGCATCCACAGTTTCTTTGGGCAACCTGTTCCACTGCCTCACTGCCCTCACAGTAAAGAATTTCTTCCTAATATCTAATCTAAATCTCCCCTCTTTTAGCTGAAAGCATTCCCCCTCATCCTATCCCTGTACTACGTGATAAAGAATCCCTTCTGGAGCCCCTCTAGGGACTGGAAGGGGCTCTAAGGTCTCCCCGGAGCCTTCTCTTCTCCAGGCTGAACCCCCCTCAACTCTCTCAGCCCGTCCTCACAGCAGAGGGGCTCCAGCCCTCGCAGCATCTTCGTGGCCTCCTCTGGACCCAAAAGGTATATTCAGTGGCCATTTCCTGTACTTCAGTTGTTTCCTTGCTTTTTCTTTCAGAGTTTTGATTGGAGCTGGCTGAAGTAGCTGAAGGAGTTGAGGCACTGCCGTCTGCAAAGTGCCTTCGTGCTGCGAGGTGGCTTGGCAGCTTCCAGTGTGACAAGCTGGAGGTCACTTGGTCACCTTGTGGTTTTGTAAACCTTAGCGGAGCTGATTGCGAAGGTGGTGGTTGGTGGCAGGTAACACCGTTGGCAGCAACAAAACAGCGTTTTGCAGGCTGGTGCCGACTCAGGCTTTCCACCAGAGGAGTAACGTGCCTGTTGGAGATGTGTGATTTCTCCCCAAAACCTTTCCTGGAGGGGCCTGGAGGAGAGCCAAGGGCTGGCGGCCGCTTTAGGGCTGGGTCTGTCCCGCCTTCCCCGCCCCACCGCCCGCCTGCCGCTTGTCGTGACTGCCGCTATGCGCGGAACGCGAGTTCTGTACAGATTGTATCTGCGTGAAGTGGAATTAACCGCAATAAACGCTGTGGAGAGGCCGTGTCATTGGTCCCTCGCTGCGGGCCCTTCGCGCGCACACACCCCTTCCCCCCCGCCCCCCAACTCCCGGCCCCGGGTCA
>JAOXNO010000002.1:46188-58028 GCA_028565335.1 Limnodromus scolopaceus
TTGCTTAAACTCTAAATTTTGTTTGGACAGGCCATCTCTTTGTAAAGAGGCAGGAATGTTGAGTAGAGAGTTCTTGGGCCCGCCGTCGCGTCCGGTGACGCCATCAGCAGGTGCCGCGCAGGCGCGGCGGGAGCGAGCCCTCGGCCGCACGTGGGCGCGGCCGGTACGGGGCTTGGCGGGGGCGCGGGGTGGCTCGCTTCCGTGTCCGGAGAGGGGGCAGCCGTAAGGGGGAGTAGCTGGAGCCGCCCCACGGAGCAGCCTGAGGGGTGGGGGCCCAGCCGGGCCCGGGAGCAGCCGGCGGGTCAGCGGCCCCCGGTGCGGTCCGTGTGCCCACGGTCTATCCGCCGGGAATGGGGAGTCCCGGTCGGCCGCCGTTGCGCCCACCGCCACGAGCGGGAGGGGTGAGGTGGCCTCCCTCCCCTCGCTGCGTGCTCCGGGGCTATTCCCGAGCTTGTCGGGTCCGAAAAAAGGGGTTCGTTGTGTGAGGAAGCGGGTAGGGAGGCGGCACCGGGGAAGGGAAGCAGAACGCCGGCAGGCAGGCCCCGCCTGACCGCCTCTCGGTCTGTCTGTCCCGCAGGCGATGTGAGGATGACCATGGCCCAGGCTGGAGCCGTCATTGCAGCTGCTGCTGGACTCCTGGTCTTCTTCCTCTACTTCTCCATCCACAAGGTCGAGGAGGGGCACTTGGCTGTCTATTACAGGTACTGTTGTTCCCTGCCAGTGCCCGCAGCGGCGTCCGGAGCCTTCCCTCTTTTTCCCTCTCTTTCCACTTGGGATTCGTCCCTGGCCCCAGGTCACCTCGGGAGGCTTCTGTGTTTCTCCTCCAGGTTTTGCCCCAAGGGGGGCAAACAGCATTGTTTCTGCTCTTTTTGCATCAGGAATAAGGTGGGCCTGGATGGCCTGGCTCTGCAGAATCCTTAATGAGTTTTGGTCTTTCTGAATCCTCAGCTACTTTTCCTCCCTCCCCTTTTTCTGGGTCACAGTTGGGGTTTCAGAGCTTGGAAGACCAAAACTCTCGGTCCATCTAGGCTTTTCATACCTGTTGATCTCTCCCTCTTACATTGAGGGCTGTCACCTTTGTTCCAAGACTGTCGGCCAGCTGGAGTACCCACCTTGTTGTTTTTAAGTAGTCTCCCTCTCCCTGGCTCTGGGCTGAGGGAGAACCCTGGAGCTTATAAATGCCACAAACACCATCTGTAAAGCAACTCATTATCATTCCACAGCAGTGATCGGTCACAGCCACTTAATGCCACCTCTTGACTAGATTCTGCTTCGAATTTGAATAAAGGAACAGAGAAATTCAGCACCAGCCTTTCCGCATTCTTTGCAGTTTCTGTCATATTTCTGCCCTGTCCCTTCTACCCGTTGCCCTCACCACCACCAGTTTCCTTTGCACTGCTCTTGCCCTTAGTCACAAGTGTTTTGAGCAGCATGGGCCCTCATGAGACGCTGCAGGAGACCATACGGCACTATGATGATCGATCACTTCAATCTCTCCTCTGTCTCCGTCTTTCAGCCACCTGTCAGTCCCTGTGAGAGACCGCGGGTTTTCTTTGTGCTTTCGGTGAGGGACTGTGCTGAATGCCTTGCAGAAATCCAAACTGGCAGTATCACATCAGCTGCTGGATTTTTTCATGGTTACCAGTGAACTATTTAGAGAGGAAAATCTGTGGTCTTGACGCTCTCTACGATGTTGCAGTGAGGGAAGAATTAAGCAATATCTGCCTTCTCTAAAAATTAATCACTCACAGAACTGAAGTAAACAATTTTCAAGCAGCACCATGCGAGTATCATCGGTGTCAGCCCTTTTGCAGGGGAGGTAGTGGCAAATTTGGTGCAGGTGAGTGATGTAATTTGTGCTCCCACAGCTGTGACCCCTGGCAGTTTGAATGTACTTCCTTGTTCTCAAAGCCAGCACTTAGTTTTTCCAGTTTCTTGAGCCTTTTCCCCAATTTTCTCTCTCTCTCTCTCTGTCTCTGTAGGGGTGGTGCGTTGTTATCTAGTCCGAGTGGACCAGGCTACCACATCATGCTCCCATTCATTACCACCTTCAAATCTGTGCAGGTTAGTATCTCCTCATCTTGGAAGAGGGTGAGTGGGAGCAGGTGTTGGTAGGGATATTGCTTGGTGAAGGGTGACTTGGGCAACTGGTGTTTGCAGAGGGGCTCAGTCGTGTGATAGAGCAGCAGCAGCTCTGAGGAAGCCCTTGGTTGCTTCTGCCTCAGGTGCCAGACCCAGCTGTGTGCTGGGACCTGTCCTTTTGTTGGAATCCTCCCTACACATGTTGCTTGGGATGGGATGTCTTGCTCTGGGAGGACAGTCTGTGTTTGTGGCCCTGATTGTTCCCTGGGAGAGCTGCAGGAACTGAGAGCAGGGAAAGGCAAGTCGAAAAGAAGTCTGTCTTCTATCCACACCTGCGAAAGTTGGGAGGAAGGCAGAGGGCGTGTTTTTGGTTCCGTGTTCCTGTGTAATGGTTGTGAGAGTCTGGACACAGCATTATCTTCCTGGAGAATGGAGAGGTTTTGAGAGCACTGGTTGTCTTTTTATTTCAGACCACGTTGCAGACTGATGAAGTGAAAAATGTGCCTTGTGGGACAAGGTATGTTTTTCCTTTATATTTCTTCTGGTGGTGAGCAAATGCATTCTATCGTGTGGTTTGCAGCTAGTCACTGACAGTGCTGTGACACAGAGGCTGAAAAATAAAGGCTCATACCCTAAAATTAGTCCCAAACATATGCACATACATCAATAGAGCAGGAGGTATGGGAAGGAACGCTCTTGCTTTTGCTGGAATTGATGCTCTCAGGGTATTTGCATTTATAGTGATATTACCTTGATTTTTCTTGGTTACTTCCCTCAATTACTCTGCTAGCCTGTTGCTTGTTCTTTGGTCTGCCCTCTGCTTTGCGGTATTTCTGCGCTGAATCTTGTGGCTCATGCAACTGTTGACAAGTGACTTAACACAGCGGGCAAAAGTAAACGGTGAATGGGAATCCTCCTGATGGGAGATGGTTCATTTCAAAAACATCTCAAGAAAATGAGTCTCCTGGAATCATTTGGGCATTTTTGGAATTGACGTTTCACCCGACTGAGAGAGTGACACAGAATGAAAAAGAATCCTATGCATGGGTGGCAGCAGCCTGCTTTGTAATTAAGCTGATCCCTGTTGCAGCACAGACCTATAGAGTTTTAACAAGCAGAGCAGTAACAGGAGGAGAGGGCTAGTTGAGCTGGGTTGCAGATCCTGTTGTGTTGGTCCATTCACAAATTAAAATGATGACTGGATCTGTTCCTTCAGGACAAAAACAAAACTGATGGCAGTTGTGCTTGTGTTTTAGCTTTAGGGTACTCAAAGTTATTTCTGTGTAAAAGAAAAAAAAAGTTAATATGACTTGAATGATGACACATAACAACCGTGCTGAAATTAAAAGCCGAACGTTAGTGGCAACATTAATAAGGCAGAGTTCATTTCAATCTGGTGTAGCCCTTACTGAAATGAGTTCTTGGAATTATCCCTATAACAACTCATCAGACATCATTTGGGCTTAAGTATTAACATAAAGTTCTCGTGGGCCCTCACTGGTTTTAGTTTTACATCTCAAACCTTTCAGGAGTGTCCGTAAATAAAGTGAGTGTTCAGTGCTGCTGCCAGGGCTTTGTCTGGAGAGACTCTAGGTCAAGTGGACAGTAATTGTGGGAAGGAGGAGTAAGGCTCATTGTGTTCTATATCTGTATCTTTTAAATGGCAAAGTTAAAAATAAGTCATCAGAGCAGAGTTTTAGCAATGTATTAACAAAACTTTTAGCTCATAAGTAGCATAAACAGGAGTAATACTTCACCTGTGGGACGTTGTAAGACAGTGTCATGTCTTTGGGCCCGGGGTGATGTCCTGCAAGCCTCATCAACAGACTGAGCAAAGCTTTACACTGAAGCTTAACCGCCTTAGACGTGCTAACACAGTCAAAATTAAACTGTGCTGCTTTAACCCTACTTGAGCAGAGAGGTGGGACAAGATGACCTCCAGAGGTCCCTGCCAGCCTTGACCATTCTGTGCATCTGTGATTTAGGAGCTAAATATTCAGTTTAATTCTTTATAGTTAGTTCATTAAGCTCCTGTTACGTTTCTGCGTGGCAGGATTCAGTTGTGCAATACAAGTGGTTGTGCAGTTCCAAGTAATAAACATGCTTTAGAACACTAAACAGCTGGTGAAGCAGTTCTTAGTTAATAATTGAATACACTTAAGTCTAAAGGTCCCAGTAGCCCTGCCCATTTTTAAGGTGTTACTGCAGGAGCCTTAAGTTTGCTGTATTTGCACTGAAGTTGACCACTGCTCCATGCCAAAACTTTGAATCCACATTTCCATAACAAATGGATCAAATCTGAAATTTCACTCTCCTAGTTCAAAGTTCATCACAAGAATAGATCTGAAACAGTTTAAATCTCTGTAATTATGTATTAAGCCGTCAGATTTTGAAGGTTGAGTTTCTTTTCTCTCATATTCATACTCCTGTCCCTGTGTTCTCATCTGCATTAAGAAGCTTCTGAATGGCTGTGTGGATGTCACATCCCCAATTTCTGCCTTACCTGCCCTTACAATTTGTACTTCACAGCATTAAGTGAACATGTTAAATATGGATTTCAAAATACTTTGGCACTAGATGACTGTTTTTCATAAAACAGCTGTCACCCCAGAGAAAAAAACTCATTTCATTACAGCAGGTAGAGTATGTGTCTGCTCTAAGCTGTGAATTGCCTCTGGTGTCTGAGATTTCTGGTGTTCCCCAACAATAAAATATGTACACGGTTCCTTGGTTCCTTGGAGAGTTCAGCAGTTTCCTCATGGCAGGTCTGCTGATCTCCAAAAACTGACACAAAATCAGTTCAATAAACTAGTTTCAGAATAGCAAAGCATTCCAAAGGACTGACTTGAAGAATTAATGGAGAATCAATATACTCGTGCATATATTAATTGTGGAATACAATAAATGGGTTGAAAAATGGTGTCATGCAAATATTGCATGAGAGAATTATGTAAGTAGCATTTTTCTTATAAGCTTAACTGGAAACAATTATGCTAAATCTTGTACAGGTTTTGACAATGCCAAGAGACAGTAAATAGCCAGGATGCTAAGCAGTAACATTTCTCAAGCATTAGTTGTTTATTTGCAGAGGTGCAAGAGTCATCTTGTGCTCGCACTGGAGATAGTTGGCAGGAACGCAAGTGGAGCACTGGAGGAATGCTGTTCTGGGGCAGATCCTGGCTCGTTAGCCAGCCACATGGAAAACTGTGTCATCAATGTTGCAAGTGGATGCATTGCATTAATCCCTGTATCTCTAGACAGGCCAGATCTGACCTTTAAGCCCAAGTTGTACATACCCTGATTGCCTAACCTGTTCTCGGCTTGTTTGTGGTCAGCTCTAGCAATAAGCATTAAACCTTGACCTTATTTTATGTCCCCTTTTTTATGGCAACGTCCCTCAATTTTTCCCTTGTCTTCTCCTGGCCTGGCATAAGCTAAAATCCTGAAATGTATGAGGCTTTCTAAGGTCTACTGAAATGCCTGTTATTGTTCGTTAGTGCCCTGCACGCTTTCCCCTTGTCCTGTAAATTTAGGTGCTATTGCTGCCTAATTGTGCTTCAGCTTCTACCAGGTGCACATAGTCTGTGTATTGATCCTCCTTTCAGACTTCCTTCTTGTTCCTCTCTCCCTGACCAAAGAGCCCGCTCAACCAAGTGTTGCTCTGCCTGACCAGCCTGATCACCAGCTCTGCGGTGAGGACCTTTGGGGGTGCAAGCAGCTCTTGCAGAGGCTGCAAATGCCAGTGTTAGGCTGCAGAAATGGCAGTGGAACGTTCCAGCACTTGCAAGTCTCCATGCGAGAGTCACCCTGCCGTGCATCTGGGAGACAAGGATGTTTTGAGAATGGTAGTGGCTTGTCAAAATGGCAAGAGCACCGTCTGAGCCAGCGATTAAGCTGCAGGTGTCGAAGGCCAAGTAAAGCAGCTGTGGATGATGAGAGCATTTGTACAGTTCCATGTCAACAAGGTGTGTTCATCACTCCAAATAGTCTACGATGCTCTGCCAGGGCAACTGTCCCAAAACTGCCCAGGACAGGATCTCCTGTGGCCCAGGAGTTAACTAACATCTTCTGGACCAGGCTGTTTAAGAGGATGTCTTGTTTGAGATGCTCAGTTTAAGATCAGAGTGTCACAGTGTTGGCTCCTGGCTTTACAGCAGCAAGGTCCAGAGGGCCGTTCCCACTGCACAATGTGGAATGATGGTGGCTCCAGCAGCTGGCTGGCTGGAAACTGCAGTGTAAGTGCTTTGTAGGCTTGGTTTAACCTTAAGCCCTTGGTGGGGAAGTGGCTGGCCAGTATATTTGGACTCTGAGTGGCACCTCTTTCCTCAAAGCTATTGCCTGACCAACAGGACTGCTATAATTCACTTATGCCTGACACCGGTTGAGATGCTTGTCAGGGTTGCTGTGGGTAGTGTTAAGGTTAAGTCAGGTGGATATCAGGCAGTCCTCTCTAGTCTGAGATGCCAGCCTTTTTTGCACATGAGGTGATGAGGGGCTGTGGATGAGTCCTGCGCAGGAGGCAGAATGTCTCAGGTGCTCTCTTTCCTTCTCACATCCCCATAAAATTGAAATGCCAAAAGGACATCAACATAAAGATATGCAGTGGTGGAGATTCTCTTGAAGAAGCCCACACGCTCTGCTTTGGTTCCCTCACCAGGATATCTAGAGGATACCCCAAGGTGGTAGCTGTGTTTCCCTGTCCTGTTGGAGATGTCATAAGGAATAAATTGAGAGGATGAAAGCAGGTTCAGAAAATCACGAGGAGTGCTGTTGAGCGACACTTGCAATGATCCATAGTCATTTGATTGGATTTGGTGGGACAGTTAGAGTGCAGTTAGAGAACAGATGAGATGGAGAATTATAACTGCTTGTGCAGTCTGACATACCCGTAAAGGACGCATAAACCTATCTTATTTTTAAATAATAGTAACAGCTTTTAAGAGAGAGCAAGAATGACTTGGCCCTAAAAGAAATTTTGAGTGAAAAAGAGATTAATACTCTTAATAGTAATATCTCACTGGGAAATAAGTCTCTCTTTAGCGACAAATACTTTTTCTGCTGGCTTGTAACCTTCCAGCAGGCAAGCTCAGTCCATCACCAATGTTTTTAGCTCGTAGCTTGCCATGAAGCAGGCATGTTTGCAAGAAGGAACACAGGTTGTGCCTGCGAGATCCTTTCTAAAAGGATGCAGACATGGGCAAGGTTGTGTGATTTTTCTGCACTTAGCTTTCAGCTGCCAGAGATTAACATCTGCAAAATCAGAAACCAAGTTTGTCATGGGGATAAGTTTGAGACTAAGTTTGGAAATGTGTGAGGTCTGCTTCTAGGGACCAGCTGTCTCCAAACAGTTTTTGCTAAGGCCTCTCACTTGTGATTTGCCTTTGCTCTGAGGACAAAATCACAAGAATGCTTTAAAAATATGCTTTTCAATAAACTTAGAAGCTATTGAAAATTCAGGGGGTTTATTCTTCACTGTAGAGTTTGGGATTTTCCCCAGTGCCACAGGTGGGGGCACGACCTGCTGAAAACCACATCACTAAGAGCAGAGGCTGGGATCCAGCCCTACCTCTGATTCCCTCTTTTCTCTACTGCTCCAGCAGCACATGATCCCTTGGGGAGAGGACTGTCTGCAGGCTTCTTCCAGGTGTCTGGAGCTTCTTGACAGCGCATGTGCCAGGGCACGTTCACACAGCTGTGGTGTTACTAGCGAGCTGTTTGCAACACGACATTGATACAGGGAATGTGAATTAAACTCTGTTACATGCTTTGTTTCTTGCTTTCTAACAAGGGCTTTGTCAGATTCATGCTGGAGTTAATAAACACATGAATTTAAGGGCTTTTCCATTTGAAATGTTTTTGCTGCTTAGAAGAGCTGTGGTGTGTTTGAGTTTGTGTCTGCTCTGCTGCTTGCAGGTGGTGTCTGCTCTCCTTGTTGCCTTCCCTTTGTTGTTCTGGACTCTCTCCCCTTCTGATAGTTGCAGCTACATTCCTGTTAAAAAATGTTTTCCCTTTGCTGACAAAGCAGGAGATAACAAAGCGAAGTGAAAGTGCTTTGCAGGCTTGCTGGAGCATGCTTTTGTTTTATGCAAAGAGAGGCACCGGTCCGTTCAAAGCAAGGGTTTACTCAGGAAGTCAGAATTGTTGTGGGTAAGTTTAATAGAATTTAGTAAAAACAGGGGAAAAGATGACTTTGCTTTAAATATGCACCACTGTTAACAGTTGCAGTAATAATTCGTGAATTCTGATTTTCTCTTAGTGGTGGCGTTATGATCTACATTGACCGAATAGAAGTTGTGAATAAATTGGCACCATATGCAGGTATTTCCCATCCTATTTTAACAAGCAGCACTGTCACTGTCCTCGCTCATCCTGTAGCTGCTCTGCCTTGATTTGCAAGACTTCCATTTTCTGTGTGTCCTTATCCTTATGGTCCCCAGTACGGTAGCACTTAGTTTTGTGCCTGTGTCTGCAAGCTTTTTGAAGAGCCACAGATTTGCAAAGATGAAAATAAATTCTAGGATTGCTTCTCCCCTGTACATTTAGGAATGTGATGGGTGCTCAAGCTGGTCTATTTCTTGCTGCTGAAGGGGAGGCAACCTGTGAAACCAAATACATGGAACAAAGCCCCCAGGTGCTTGTCGGCTCAGCTGCTGGGAAAATTAGAAAGGCAAAGCCTGTATAGAAGCCTCTTACCTTCTTATTTCACCAGCTGCTGAACCAAAGACTCACACAGGTTTTTACTTTATAGTAGTATCTGTTCCCATGCATGCAGGTCCTAAACAGGCTTTACCTTTTCGTTTGTTTATGCAAATCATAAAACAGGACTGTGCAGTATATCTTGCTGTAATTACCCTGCTCTTTGAAGTCATACAATCCCAGCAGTGCTAGTGAAGGGGACCTCTGCAGGTTTCTCCTCTGACCTCCCTCCTGCTCACAGCAGGATTCTGACTAACAGCTGGGCAGGGCAGCTGTGGCTTTGTCCAGCTGAGTCCTGAAGACTCCCAAGGATGAGATCCCCTACCCACCTGTCCCAGTGCTGCACTACTTTCCTAATGCCCTGAGCTGCTGTTTTGTGGTTGTGGCATTGCAGAAAGCAGAACATGTCAGTGGTGACCTGTGATAATTCCCTTGCTTCCTCAGTGTATGATATTGTGAGAAACTACACTGCAGACTACGATAAGACCTTGATCTTCAATAAAATTCATCACGAGCTGAATCAGTTTTGCAGTGCGCATACCCTGCAGGAAGTATACATTGAGCTGTTCGGTAAGTGGATGGCACCTGGATGTGCCCACCAAGAACCGTGTCATCTGCACAGCAGGCTCCTGCGAGCAAAGAGCCTCTGTGCTCGAGCTGCAGGCTAGAAACCAGCTCCTTATATATCCATATATCACTTCCCATGTAACTTTACTCTTTAATGATTCAGATTTCTTTGTCTTTCCACATCTGCACGTGGGAATTTAATTTCAGCCCTTTTCCATTTGGGATTGAATTCTGGACACAGGAAGTAGCCACTTGTCTCTGGTGTGTGCAGTCATGCCCATTACCTTCACTATGATGATGGTTTTGTCTTGCTACTTTTGCTTTTAGGCCCCTGTTCTGTTGCTGAATTGACTTTTTTACTTTAAAAACCTCCTTCTGGCTGTTTTTAGCAAGTGAGAGCCAGAAGGAACGTGCTCTTGGCTCATTGCAATGCTCTAGTTTTTTCACAAGGGGGTAGCAGTGGTTCAGGAATTAGCAAATTTAATGTTCTGCTTGGTACCTGCCTGTGCCCCCAGAGACGTAACAGCATCAGCAGGGGAAAATATTAAGAGACTGTCAATGCTGTACTGAGACCTGCCAAATATCTGTGGTCAGAGAGGAGTCTCGTGGTAATACGTGCAGCTTAATCATTTCATAACTGGCCATTTCCGCGGGAGGGTCTTTCTGGAGGTTGGAAGTGACAAAATACATGGGTTTTTTCAGTAGCAAGTACTGGGTCCTGCAGGTCCCTAGAGACTTAAGGCAGAGGGGTTGGTGTGGCTCTGGCTTAGAAGGGGTAGACATCTACCACAGGCACTGGGTGCTTTTTCTTGCCCAGATGCTGAAAGCCATTTGCCCTCATGCTCAGTTAATGAATAGCTGGACCTTTCTAGAGACAGTAGCATGTGACTTTCCTCTTGGGAACATTTTCAAGGGGGTATAAGAAGGGAAACGATGCACTGAATGATCTCAAAAGGCATCTTTATCTTATATCATAGAGACACCTGCTCTTCAAGGCCAGCTGACTCTACCACATAAGCTGTAGGAGAAATGATAAGCTAAAGTGGTCTCTCTCTTGTCCTCCAAATACAGATCAGATAGATGAGAATCTGAAGTTGGCCCTGCAGAAAGATCTCAATGTCATGGCGCCAGGTCTCACTATCCAGGTAGGTTCATTCCCTAACAAAGATTATTCTTTTTTCCACCTCTCATTTGCTCACCTTTCACTAGATTGATGGGGTTTCTTGCTTTGATTTTCCACTTAATGTGAAATAGTTGAGCCTTGAGTGAGCTTTGTCATTTGAAGACTGTCCATATGATAGTGACCACTTCCAAATGCTAGTTTTATATTGGATTTAATTTGCAAAGAGCAAGAAAACGTTTTTCTTTAAACTACTTCTGACACACCTGCAGAGCTGGGCAGCCCCCTGTGCCGGCGCAGTTCCTACAGGTAATTGCAAAAGAAAAGAGCTCCATCTTTTCTGTGCTTGTACTAGAGATAGGGAAAGATGTTAGAAAGATGTTATATCTTTAATGATTTTCTGCTTACACTTAATATTAGAAAATCATGTTTAATTTTAGCTGGACTATGGGACATACTGGCTTTTTGACATGTTGAAGTTCTGGGCAACCAACTGGGAAAAATATTCTTTTGGCTTGCAAGGACTAATTTGGAAATCTCTGCAGATTTACACTGTAGGGGAAGAGTGAGACCAAATCTGTTTTGCCGTTCTTGTTGCCACACTTAGCTGGGCTGGCTGGCTGTGTGCAGGAAGGGGAAGCCTCCCGTTGACAGTACGTGAAGAGCTATGTTGCAGCTCGTTTGTGCACAGGCCCGCTCTGTTTTTGTGGGGGTGAACCACAAGCAGTGTCTTATCACAAAGAATTTGAGATGGCACCTCTCTTCCAAATATCCAAGTTAACTTGCGCTGTACAGCGCAGAGAGATTTCCAACAAAGTTCATCATAGTAATTATGGTCATAATGTAAAGGCCCTTTTTGATCTCAGGGTATGGAAGGGTGTAAGCAAAGCTCACAGCTCTTTGCTGGGAGTTGTTAGCTACAGGGTTAAATCTGATCTTCAGCATACACTATCCCATCTCAATTTGGCATGCCTGATCTTCACTGTTGGTCAAAAGGTGAACAATATCCTGCCTGCATCAACCCACACTGAGCTCACCAGACTAGCAGTTTGAAGAAGTGCCCTAACTACTGAGGAAAGTGGTTCATCTCTACTACTTAAGACACTGTGATCCTGCCCTCGTGTTCCTATTGTTCCCTTTCAAAACAGAGCTGCACCTTGCCTCTAGTAAAATTGTACCACTCTCCACCTGCAGTTATGTAACCCAGATTAACTTAGCTGTACCTAGAATTGAATTGTTTTGTGAACTCTAAGAGAAATAATTCTGTATTTGGGCATAACACTTTTCTCTTGAAGAGCACATTTCACTGAATTTCACTGAATTTTTAGAGTTGGAAGGGACCATAGAGATCATCTAGTCCAACTCCCCTGCCGAA
>JAOXNO010000002.1:58128-82467 GCA_028565335.1 Limnodromus scolopaceus
ACAGGACTGGACCAAGTATTGACCTCTGGGGGACACCACTGGTTACAGGCCTCCAGCTTGAACCTGCTCCATTAATCGTTACCCTTTGGGTCCTGTTTTTGCACTCATTTGCACCCATGAGTGCTTCAGAGATCACTGACAATTCGTTTTTGAAAGAAGTGACACAATTCATTATTGAAAAGATGCTGTTAGAGGGAATTAACAGCATTTGTTTCTAGATTTAGTAAAACTCATATGTATGAAGCCTTCACAAGTCCCCCACATTGCATGATGAAAAACATACTTTCCTAACTGAAATGGTGGCCACAGCCTGAAAAGAAGTGGAGACCAGTGGATGGTAAGAAGTGCCTAGGGACAGTGTTGTAGGGGAGGCTCCCACACTTCCCCTGTGAAAGTGGCACAGCCTGGGGCTTGTCTCAAGTGTGTTTCTGGACAGAAACACACGCCTCCTGGGAAACAATGCTGAGAAACTGGAAATCCATGTGCATTTGCAGTGCTGGGGCCTGGTGGGATAGCTCATATGAGTGCAGTGCTGCTGTGGATGGGTACAGGCTCTCTAGGGAGGACGGGCTGAGAAGGTGAGGCAAGCAGGGTTGTGCTGCCTACGTAGGACTGGCTCACATAACCTGGAGCTTCACTTTGGGATGGATGATGAACTGCTTAGATAAGAGCCAATACAGGTAAGAATCAGACCAACAGGGAGGACCACATGATCCTTGTCTGCTGCAGGTCACCCAGTTAGTAAGATGAAGTAGATAAAGCCACCTGTCAAAGACCGGAGAAAGCCTCATGATCACAGACCCTAGTGTTCATGGGGGTCTCTGACCACCTCAGTATCTGCTGGAAGAGCAATAGGGCTGGGTGCAAGGCATGCTGGATGTTTCTGTGGGGTGTTGAACACAGGTTTTGGCAGCAAAGCTGACTAGGGGAGATACTCTGCTGGAACTTTTAGAAATGAGGAAGAACTGGTTGAGAGGTGAAGTGTGGTAGCAGTGTGAGCTGTAGCAGCTGTAAGGTGGTGAGTTCAAGGTCCGTGGAGGAGCAAGGTGAACAGGAGAATTACCAGCCTGGGCTTAAGGAGAACAGAACTCAGCTTGTGCAAGGTGTGCTTGTCAGGATCCTGTGGGAGATTGCCATGCAAAGGAGGCCAGGAGCCCACACGTCATTGCCAAGGACACCCCAAAGTGTGGAAAGTCAAGCAGGTGAAGACAGAAGGCCGGTGTGGATGACCTTCTGACTAAGCTGAAAAGCAGAAAGTAATCTCACAAAAAGTGGAGTGGGGATAGATACGCTGGGAGGAATAAAGCTAGTTGAACTGAGAGCGCAGGGACAGAGTTGGGAAAACCAAAGCTCAGCTAGACTTGGACCTAATGATGGCTGTGTAGGGCAACACAGAGGGCTTCTGAGGTGCGTCCACAGCAAAAGCAAGGCCAAGGAAGCTGTGAAGCAGGGCACATAGTAACGAAGGGTGTGCAATAAGCTGAAGTACTCAACACGTTTTACTTCTTTCTGGCAAGGTCTGCCTTTGGGCTCCCCTAGCAGCAGTGTCTGCAGAGGTGAAGGATTTTTTTTCAGAGTTAGGTTGATGGTTGGACTAGATGATCTTAAAGGTCCCTTCCAACCTAGACAATTCTATGATTCTATGATTTACCCACAGTAGAGGACAACGGAGCAGATGGACACACACAACCCCGTGGAACCATGAGGGATGTATCCCAGGGTGCTGAATGGCTGGCCTGCACATTGTGAAGCCGCTCTCTTAACTTTGAAAGACGGCAGAAGTCAAGGGAGGTCCCTAATAGCTGGAAACAGGCAAATGTTTTTTGCACCCATATTTAAAGAGGAGGAGGATCTCAGGAGAGGAGAAGTATCGTACCATCAACCCATTCCCATTCTCTGCAAAGTTTACATTGCCATCTTGGTGACTTTCAGCTGGATTCTCAGGCTTGTTGGTATCCCTTATACTGAGCCTCCCCACACTGGAATAAAAACTGCCTTCAGCCTGCTGCTGAGCTTTTGCAAGCGCAGCTCAGAGTGTGGCTGGACTTCATGGCCACAGGGAAAAGATGCTGTCATATAGTCAACTTGTCTTTTGATTCTGTCATGCTCTTTATTGCAAAGCTGTTGCTCAGCTAGTTAGTCCCAGCATCTCCCAGTGCCTTCACATTTGATTATTAACATACTGGCAGCATGTTAATACACGATAGCGTTTCCATCCGGTAGATTTAAGTAGATTTCACCCTTAGATAGATTGAGCCATTGGCTTGAAAAAGAAGCAGCTACTGGAGATTTTCAAAGACCTAGCAGCTTTCCTGATTACAGAGGAATCTTTGCTTGTGTTGGAAAAGCCATCCTTCTGGAAACTTGTCTTTGTTTTGGTGCAGGGTGTATTATGGAGGTTGAAAGAATATCCATCTGTGTACCCTGCAGTGGCTGGTGAGGTGAGCTTTCTGCCTGTGGTACCTTCCTAGGGACTTGGTAGGAGCTTAGAAAAATTCTTTCACTGAAGGATGTTCTGGTTTAGTGTCCTATACATTTGCTTTCTTTGCTTGTTCAGAGAAGCAACAGAATCAGAGTTGTTCAGCCTGGGGAAGAGAAGGTTCCAGGGAGACTTTATTGTGGCCTATCAATATACAAAGAGGGCTTTTTACCAAGGCCTGTAGTGACAGTTCAAGGGACAATGGTTTTAAAGTGAAAAAGGGTAGGTTTAGATTGGGTGTAAGGAAGAAATGTCTTATGATAACGGTGGTGAGACAACGGAACAGGTTGCCCAGAGAAGTTGTGGATGTGTTCATCACTGGAAGTGTTCGAGGTCAGGTTGGATGGGACTTGGAGCAACCTGGTCTAGTGGCAGATGTGCATGCCTGTGGAAGGGAGGGGGTTGGACTTAGATGATCTTGGAAGGTCCCTTCCAACCCAGACCATTCTGTGCTCTGATGACAGGCTGGCTCCTTCTCCCCAGGCAAGGTGTGTTTGCCACGGCCAGGCTGCCCATCACATGGAAATGGTTCCCTTTTTGCACTGTGTACGAAGACTTGCCTGTGTGTGTCCATATCTCATTCCCCTCTGTGGGAGCCTCTAAGCTCTTTGCAGACATACTCACCCCAGAGAGAAGGAGCAGGCTCAGCACTAGTGGAGATGGAGCAGAAGGGTTGTAAAGCAATTACACAACTGTGGACTGTCAATCCATGTCTCCTAAAGCTCAGTAATGGTACACACGATATGCCAGCTGAACAGCAGTAGCTCCTGGTCCTGCCTCTGGAGATGTTTCCCTCATATTTCAGAGAGAGTCCTCCACAGAACAGCTTAGCGCCTGTCTCTGACATGTACCTGAGTTGTGGTGTCAACATTGCCGTGTACATCGCTCTTGATGACCCGCAGTTGCAAACAGCAGCTGTCACCTGTGCTCTGCTGCTCTCCCCGCTCTTCACAGCTATGTCTCTTAATTGTGTTGTCGCTTTTGCAAGCTTTTCTCCTGGAAAACCCATTCCTGAGCTTGTCGCCCTGCCTCTGTTTTGCAAGTCTGACTCCTGCAATTTAATTTTGTCAGGTTCGTGAGTTCCATTCTTGAGCAGTAGTTTGGGAAGTGTTGTCTGGTGATGTTTGAAGAGTTTTTGGAGTGGAGAACTAAGTTTCTTCTAACAAAGGTGGTGGACCTCTTTGGCAGTCTATTCCACAGGCCTTACTTGATCACTCAGGTGCAATAAAAGGAGCAAAGACAAGAAATACAAATGTAAGGCAGCTCAGTGAGAGTGACTGTGCTCAGCTGTGTTGCACAAAAGGATTGGGAACCATCACGTGTTGTCTTGAATCAATGTGGAGTTGTCCAGAGCACTACAGCTGGTTTTGCAAAGACACATTTCTTAGTTATGCAGCTCACATCAAAATGTTTAACTTAAAATGCACTCACTTCTTTTTTCATAGGCTGTGCGTGTTACAAAACCTAAAATTCCAGAAGCCATCCGGAGAAATTTTGAGCTAATGTGAGTATGCAAAACTGTATGAATTGGTTTTGAAGGTCCAGCACAGGCATAATACTGTTAGAAAGCTCTTACCTGGTGCTCAGAAGGTGAGAGGTGGGCTCTAGACAGTGTGTGCCTGACTGTGTACACTTGCGCATTGTGTTTCTCTATTTCAATAGCTCTTTCACCTTGAAGCCTTTCAACCCTTCACAAAGATGGTTGTTAAGTTGTACAGAGTCTGTATCAAGGATATGTTCCTACTTATTTATGTAGAGAGGACACTGATGTAGACACCTGTAGAAGACTCGTAATCTGAATTCAGGGCTAAAGGGTCTGGATGTCTCATCCATAAGCTCCCCTCCAGCAAACTCACAAAATTGCAAATAGATTTTACATACCCATGATACATACCCATGGAGATCTCCTTTGGGAAAGGGCTTGGGCAGCAGATCCAATGTCACAGCTGCAGCAGGTCAGTGGGAGCCATGTCTGGATGAGTTGGGGCATCCTCCACTGCTTTGGATCCAGTCAGAACACCCCGCTTGCAGGGGACAGGCCGTTCCCTTGGGGCCGAACGGGGCTTCCTGTGTTCCAGCTGCACTGGTGGCCCTGGGGCTCTCGCTATGCCCCTCCAAGCAGAGTCCAGCCCCAGAGCCTCTTTCCCCTTTGGGCAGGGGAAAATGCCATTGGGTTTGGCTGAGCAAGACCAGCTCCCCCAGCCTCTGCTCAATGCTCTGGCCTCCACCCCACACCTGCAGTAGCCCTGCACTGAACTCGCTCCTTGTCCTGAGGGCCTCAAACTCTATATAGCATCCAGATATGGCCTTAACCAGTACCAAATAAAGAGAGTAATCACTTCCTTCAACCTGCTGGTTACACATGCACTCATACAGCTGAAGACAGAGCTAGTCCTCCTGGCTGAGCTGTGAAGACATGATGCTGGCAACCGGTTGGCTTCTTGTCCCCCTGGCCTCTCATGCCCTGCTTTGCAGAGCTGCTCCTCAGCTCTGTTTTCTTGTGATATTGTTTCTCACCCTGCAGGGAGGCTGAGAAGACCAAGCTGCTGATTGCAGCCCAGAAGCAGAAGGTAGTAGAGAAGGAGGCAGAGACAGACCGGAAGAAGGCGCTTATTGGTATGTCACCAGCTGCGAGCACTAGCGGACGGGGGCCAGACTAAATTTCCATTCCTGCATCCCCCAGTAAGCTGGGGTAGGGTGTTGTCTGTCATTGCTGACAGCTTCCCTGGAGGAGGCACATCCAGGCTGCACCAAACGTCATTTAGAAAAAATGAGTGTTTGTTCTGCTGTTGCTGTGTCCCATCTCCTTCCCCATAGCACAGAGCAGCGAACACCTCTGCCTTACAGTGAGGCTCCTGCTCCAGTGGGCCAAGAGGTGACAGCTCTGCCAAAAAGCTGCTTGGGCTTGAACCTAAATGTCCCTGAGCTGGGGGGACTTAGGCTTATAAAAGGGACGTCAGGCAGTGCAACTCTGGAAACATTAGTGCTGTGCTTTCTTCCTATAACTGTTGCTCAGAGTACGAACTGGCGCTGTGGGATCCACGCAGAAAGCAGCAGAGAGCAACTTACCTGTGTGGCAGGTTCTGAGGCCAGGTGCTGGGGTCAGGGTTCTGATGCTCAAGCCCTGAGAAGTGATTGTCTGAGCTGAGCCTGTTGTGATTGCAGAGGCAGAGAAGGCTGCTCAGGTGGCCAGGATTCACTATCAACAGAAGATTATGGAGAAGGAAACGGAGAAGCGAATTTCTGAAATTGAAGGTAACTGGGGTGCTGCCATGCTGCTGGGGTCATCTTTCAGCTAAGGGTGGCAGCAGGTAGAGGAACCTCAGAATTGGGCTGACAAGCATCACCATCCTTCAAAAACACTAAAGGGTGCAGTAGCGCAAGGTTGTTTACTGGGGTCGTTCCTCGCCTTTGCCAGGTACCTCTCCAAGAAGCCAGCAGTGCAGGTACATGGGCACACCTGGGTCAGCTCATCCCCGTAGGACAGCCTCAGGTGCTCAGTGTGATGGAGCTAACGCTTGTTTTCCTGTCTGTCCTCTGTTGCTGTGTTAGACGCTGCATTCCTAGCAAGAGAGAAAGCCAAAGCTGATGCGGAGTACTACACTGCTCAGAAGCTGGCTGATTCCAATAAGGTGAGCACTTGAAAGCTGGTTCAGAAGAGGACTTGCTTACTCTTTTCATCTGCACAGGAGATAAGGTTCAGGTGGGCAGCACAGGAAAAACACTTCATTTAACAGCCCACATCCCAGGAAGCAGCTGCTTGAGATGAAATGTAATGAAGCCCAGAAGGTTGTCTCTTACAGTCTCCGGTTTCTTTTTTTGTAGCTGAAACTTACTCCTGAGTATCTGGAACTAATGAAATACCAAGCAATAGCTGCCAACAGCAAGCTGTATTTCGGTGACCGCATCCCCAACGTGTTTCTGGATTCCTGTGCCTTCCAGCAAGCCAATCTGAGGACTGCCCAAGAAACCAGCCTTCCTTCACAGGAGGCCCCGGAGACCTCTGGAGAAAGCCACCTCAGAGCAAAGGAAAGCACTGGCTGACAGAGGTAGAAAAATACCTGGTGTAGCTCAGCAGCTGGCCCGGCTGTGAATGGGGATGTTGCCCTGTGCTGGTGGGGCAGATGCCGCGCATGCATAGACATCTTGTGTATAGGAGGCAGTTGGTTTGATTTTCTTCTAGCAACACATTGCAAGTGCTCTGCCTCTTTCTTCCCCTATTAAATTGGTGCTTCCAAATGAGGGTTAATCCTGTACTAACATACCTATACTGGAATATTAAAAGACAGACACCAGGAAAGCCTTCCGCAGTAGGTGCAATTATTTAGCAAGTATTGCTCTGGAAGTGGGAGATAGGGCTTTGAGTGCTCTATTGCTGCACACTGCTCATTCCCCAGTGCTCCTCACTGAGGCCGAGCGAAGAGGTTTCCTTTGTCCTGCTGATGAAGCTTCGCTTTGTGGACTCCGAGGCAGGTTCTTATTGGCACTGTTTTAACTCTCCTCAAGGATTCCATTGGAGTAGGCTCTCCTTGGCCAGTGGAGGCTGCGTGTTCCTGCTCAGGGCAAGGCCTGGCAAAGAGTGGTTTGGTGTGGAATGGGTTATTTGAATAGGATCTGCATAGCCATAATGTTCTTCTTCCCTGTAGGCAGTGGCACTCGGAGCAAGCAATCTCTAACGGGCTTCTCTAACTCCAAGCAAGAGCCTCACACTGGCTGCCTGTGACTGACTGTAGTATGTTTCATCTGGGCAGTTGAGTCTCACCTTGCATCCTAAACCAAATTTCAGAGTGTGTGGAGCACCTCCGAGCAGCTGGTTGGGAGCAGAGCTGGGCAATCTTTGGCCTGTAGGTCTTTTCCCCAGGAAAAGGGGGCTGAATTTCCACTGCTCTGCCTTGCTGGCGAAGTGAAGGGGAAGATAAGAGCAAAGGGACCTCACTGTAGAGCAGATCAGATGTTTGACACCTCAGCTGCAAAGTAGGTGAGGCATCACTGCTCCGAGAGGAAGCGGGATGTGCCTCCTGTGTTTTTGCAACAGCTGTGGTCGGGAGACTGTTGCTGGTCCTCTCATTGCTGGCCAGGCTTTGCTGCGTTGTGGGGCTTTTGACTCATGAGCAGTGCTAGCCGGGTGATCTTTTCTTCTGGTGTGCGTTGTGATACATCCAACCCCTGTTCCCTGTGTGCCACTGTAGGGTGAGAGAAAGAGACGTGCTCGGGGAGGGAAATCTGCTGGTATGCTCTGCCTTCCTTTTTTCCTCTCTCCTCCCCTTTGCCCGTGAGGACATGCTTATTTCTGGGACCTGTTTCTAGTTGCGTTCTGTGACAACCCTGGAAGACAATGGTTCTGGAAGCAACTGGCAAGATCTTGAGCTGAAACACTGTTCCCCAGTAGGTAGCACTGCAGCATTGTCTGCCTCTGAACCCCACTATGTGTTCGAGACCGCCTCTCCTCCACCTGCCTGGGATATCTGTGCGTTCATCCTGCTTTCCTGTCCCCTCGGGTGCAGCCATGGTGTGATTCACCAGATGGGCCAGTTGGTGTTGGTGTTGAGGTCTTCTGTCCCTGGCAGCGTCTGCAGCCTTGTGGCAAGGGGAAGGAACATGCTTAGCTTTTGCCTTGGAAACGTTTTACCCGGAACAAATGGCTTGAACTTCACCTCTGCTAGGGATTTCCCCAAATAAGATGTATGAGCTTAAGGCTTTCCAGTGCTGCTTTCCTGGCCTGCGTGGCTTGACTCGGAGGATGGCAGTGTCTCTCCTCAAGGAAGTTTGGTAACGTGTGGTGCCTTATGGTGGCTCAGCTCCTGCCCTGGCTGCCTCTGCTCTATGTCTGGGACAGAACAGGGATGGATTTACCCTGTCTCTCCTGCTGCCACCACTGGCCACCTTGGGTAATACATGACCATGGGACTTTGCAGTGGTTTCAGGTGGTCTGTCTTTCCTCCGTCTGTCTGCAAACTCCCAAGGCCTGGTTGGTGTTCTGCTTCAGGACACCAGCTCCTTTTCAAATCCAGCCATGACAGGAGCTGAGGATCAAGGCCATGCCCCAGTGAGAGGCCAGCTGAAGGTGCTGAGCACCCATCCTGGCTTCCAGGGAGGTTGTGGGTTAGCATACTTCCCTCGTGCTCTAAGGAAGAGAGGAAGGGTACTGCTGTTGCCGAGAGGAGAGGTTTCTCGAGTTTCTGCTGTACACACCTGGTGCACAGCGGTTGTGGCACAGCCATGTGCCTTGCAAATCCCAGCCTAGGGAGGGCTAAGCCGAGCTTTTTGTGTGTGGAGGAGCTCATGTCTTCACCTGCAGAAGGACTGAGCAAATGCTTCCCTCCTGGCAAAGAGCAGACTTCAAAGGACACTGGTGGGCACAGGAGCAGGAAGAATGTCTGTGTGTCCTGCTGGAAGGCAGCTCAGCCAACAGGCAGGGCCGAGCTGAAACCTGTGGCTGATGGCAGGAGAGGAACAGGCAGGCACAGTGTTAACCCCGTTAGACCCTGCAGTGCCCTCCCAAGGAGAACAGCACCTGGGCAGTGGGGATAGTACTGTATTTTGTAGCTGTGATGGTTGAAATGTCTCTTGAAGTACTGTTTGACTTACAAGGTCCCATTTCTTCTGTGGGAAGGGCTTCAGGAAGCTGGCGGAGTTGCATCTCTTTGACCCTCCACCTCCTTGGTGTTGCTGGCTTGCAGCAGCCACTTTGGTTGTATTTTGCAACAAAGGCAGCCTTTTTAGAACAGAAACACTGCTGCAGGAGGCATAGACTTGTCTCCGTGTAGTACTCACTGAGGTTGGGCACTACCCAGTGCTGCGTCAAACCCTGGGCACCGGGCTGGGTGGACAGGAAAGGTTCTGCCAGATGGCAAGAAGCAAGGGCATGAGGGCAACCATTAGAAGCAATAACCAGGGAGGTCACTGCTCTCCTGCAGTGATCAGAATGAGATCCTGGTGCGGAGAGCGGGAAAGCCTTCCAGGCCGCTGGAGGAAGGGCTGCTTCTCTTTGGATCCGAGCCTTGCTGGGCCTCCCTGCGGCCGTCCAAGTGGATGTATGACTTTACCTTTAGTGGCTGTCACTCTGGCTAAATGTCATCCTGCTCTGGTTGGATACGCATCAGCCACCTCTGACCCATGTGGTCTGAGGGACACCAGGGGATGCTTCTGTGGTTTGAAGTCCTGCAGCAACATGTGTGTGATGCTCAGCATCTTCTGCAAAAGCCTCCTCCATCCCTCTCTGTTTCCCCAGCCCACTGCTTCAGAAGCCTGACTGGTGTGCAAGAGGAAGGAATCACCATGGCTTTAACATCTCCGTCTGGGCTTTCCTTCTCTCTAAGCTGGGAGCTGCGGAGCAGGAACGCGCGTGCAGCCAGGAATGTGGGATTGAACTGGTTTTTCTGTCCATTCAAAAGGCCTCTGTGCTCCTGTGTGACAAAAGGGGTCTGCCGCTGGATCCTTCTTTAAGGAAACGCAGTATGTTTTCAATATGTTCAGGTTTACACGAATAATGTTAAGTTCTTTTGATAAAGCAGAATAAAATTATTTTGTTACCATTTCCTTGGTGGTTTTATGTGTTCTAGGGCCCGTGTCGCTGTAGGCACGTGAAGGAGGTGGGGGGCATCTGTCCCTCTCACCCTGCAGAAATGCTGCATGTCCCCAGCTGCAGTGACTGCCGCTCTAGGAGCTTGGGCTTGAAGAAAACTGCAGGGTGGTGGAGCCGAGCAGCAGGGGCGGTACTTGGAGTCCTGCTCGCTTTCTGCTGTTGTCCTCTGAAGCTCATCGTAGGAGTTGAGCCTTGCTGCCCTGTTGCTTGTGTGTGGCCGGTGCAGGAGCATTTCCCAAGCAGGCACAGCCACTGCATGTGAGCTGTGTCCCTGGGGACCGTGGGCTGATCCCTGAGCACCGATGCTGCGTGCGAGCACAATCTAGTCTTGGAGCAGGATGCTGGGAGCCGAGCTGTCGGTGGGAGTCAGGATGGCTAGGCTTTGGTCACAGAGCAAGCCCAGGGCTTGTTGTGGCAGCTGGGGGCCGGCAGTGCTGGGAGTCACAGGGGGGTCACGGGGACTTGATGCAGCATGGTGCAGCCCCTGTGACAGCCTCGCTCTATGCAGCCAGCAGGAAGCACTGCCATTTGGGCCCCTGTGACTGGCGCAGGATTTGGCACCTCAGCTGAAGCCCTTTTCCCTGCCCCGGCTCCACCTGTGCCAGATCCACCCTCCTGCTCCCTTCTGCCAAGAGACACCGCATGACACCACTACCTTCTGGTTTTATTGGTATAAAAGCCTTCAACCTAAATTATATCAAAAATGGGGGGGGGGGGGGGGCTGGTTTCATGACAGATGGCTCAAAATGGTCACAGGAGGGTCATAAGTTAACGGCTGCAGTAAAAAGGCTTCCAGGAAATTCCAGGACGACGGTCACTCGAGTGGTAACTTCAGAGATAAAAGCCCTGTGGGGAGCCCAAGCCCAGTTTGGACCTGCCAGAGTCCTTGGTGAGACATGCCTTGTGCCTGTCCCCAGGTGGGGTGGTGGCCCTGGGGCGTGGTCCCTGTGGGTCCCTGTTGGTCCCTGTGGGTCCCTGTTGGTCCCTGTGCTCCTCCAGCCCTGGCAGGTGATGCTGGGAGCTTCTTGCCATGGCCCCAGCAGGGAAGGCGTGAGAAGCAGCACACATTCAGGATGTCAGGAGAGAAGGCAGCAGCTCCCAGGGTGCAGGAGAGCCTGGACCAACTTGGGACTGGCCTCAAAACTGGAGCTGGCATTGTCCCCACTCCTGGTCTCCTTGCAAAGCCCAGCTGGTGACTCTCCTTGGCCCAGCCACGAGGCTACAAATGTCTGTTAAGGCACAACTCAAATATCTGTAAACGTGGGTGTCCTCCTGGGGGAGGGTCTCGTGAGCAATTCAAGTAAGGGTGGAAGCCAGGCAGTGGTGCCCTGGCTGTGCCACCATAGCCAGCGTATCCTCAGCCATGGCGGTGGATGGAGCATCCTTGGTTACCTCCTGGCTGGGGGTGGTAGCTTCAGGGCCACCTTCAGGGGGATGTCCTGCTGAAGGACCGAGGGGGTTGTCCGTGGAGGGTGAGGGAGGGCTGGTCCCGGCAGCCCCTCACCATCGCATGGTGCCTTGTTCCTCAGTGCTGGGAGAGGCTTGGTGGGTGGCTTCGGCTTCACCTTGTGGGAGAAGAGGAGAGACCCAAGTCCTCCGCCTGGGTGCCAAGGAGGAACCCAGAGCTCTACAGGGGAGCCCCCCACCCAGTCATCAGCTGACTGGGCCCACCCCACAGATGTGCCCCACATCTGGAACTGATCAGGCCAGGGAAGGCTGGTGGAGAGGGAGATGTCTGAGAGGGCAGGACAGGCCACCCCACCATGGTGGCTTTTGGAGGGGTAGTTACCTGTGAGGGCCGTCCTGGAGATGTTACCTTGGGGACCGGTTCCGGGGTCTGCAGGGTCAGCAAAAAGCGGGGGTGAGAGGCTGCCCTCCTGCCCAGCTGGCCATGGCTGCTCCGTGCTGGGGCTCCCTTCGGCTCCCTGACCTGCGGTGCAGGGCCACAGGGCGCGAGGGGCCGGGCGTTCCCCAGGGCCACTGTGCTGCTGAGCAGGTTCGGGTGGCTGATGTCATGGTGGGACAGCTGGCGGCGGGGACAGGCGATCCGGCTGCCCTCCTGGAAGAGTGGGTCAGCAAGGCCGGAGGTGGGCCCACCAGAGGTCCTCCTGTGGGGCACAGGGATGATGTGAGGCTGAGCTCTGGGCAACCCCCCCCCGAGCTCAGCCTGTGGCTCAGCCACGCCATGGGGCAGAGAGAATTACCCTTTCTGGAAGCGCCTGGTCACCCTGCCTCTGAGAAGCATGAAGCTACTGCCAAGAAGGATGCTAGAGAGCACCAGCACGCCCAGCACCACCGCCAAGACCACACTGCTGCTCCCTGTGGAGACCCACTTGGCTTGGGATGGGCACCTTGGTGATGGAGCTCAGCCTCCATCCCTAGGCTTCCTCCCTGGCACAGGCATCGGGCTGAGGTAGCTGGTGCCAGCCATGCACAGGGTGGGTGTGCTGTACCTGCCACCATCCCTGAAATCTTCTGCTCACAGTAGGGTGCTGCCCAGCCCGGCTCACAGTGACACTCCTGCTTGTGGTTGCACACCTGGGATGAGGGAGGAAAGTGTCAGGGTGGCAGACACGCTGTAGGGGCTGGGACTGCTGCCCTGGGCCCCACAGCTGCTCTGGGAGAGGATGATCCTGCAGCATACCCCGTGGTTGTTGCACTTGGCTGAGCAGTTCTTGTTGCCATAGACCAGGAGGTTCTGGCAGCGCCCGGCATAGCAGACCTGGGGGGCATACAAGGGGGCTCTAAGGCTGCCCTGGGTCCCCGCAGCTGGTGGTCACTCCCAGCTCTGCCACCTCAGCATGGCAGGCAGCCCACTCACCATCTCATCTCCGCACTTGGTACCAGTGGGCACCAGCCTGAGCTTGGCCATCACTTCATTGGCATCATTGCTGGCAATGACCGCCTTGCACTTGAAGCGGCCAAGGAAGAGGGAATAGGAGCCACCACCAAGGACAGGGCTGGTGGTGTCGCTCAGGCACAGCAGTGTGCCACACTTCACATCCCTGCAGGGGAAGCAGCCGTGAGCACCAGTGCTGGGGGTGGCAGGGGGCTGTAGGGTTTTGACTGGCCCCATGGTGCTGTTGCTGGACACGGACACCACCCCACCTCCCCAGCTCCTTACTTGGGGCTGCAGGGCTGCTTCCCGTAGTCGGTGAGGCAGTGGAGGTGAAGGTGTTGCTCACTGTTGTGCTTAAAGCAGACATCAGGAGCCACCTGGGCCCCTGCAGGACACATGGAAAAGGTCAGGTGGAGCCAGAGCCCGCAGCACTGACACCACTGGCCACATCTTAGGGTCAGCAGCCATAGCTAGGGATGTAGGAGGGGACTGCAGCCCAGTCTGAGGAGCCAGAGCTCCAGGCACATCACCCAGAAGTGGGGCCGAGGAGGGGTGGGCAGCGTGGGAGAGCAACTACCTGCACCCCAGAGCATGCGGCACTGCTCGCTGTGCGAGGGGCAGGCCCCGTTGTAGCAGTAGCCATTGCTGTTCTGGCAGGGGATGCCATTCTCCTGGAAGACATCCTCCGGGCACTCAGCGCTGAAGCCAGTGCAGTGTTCGGGCAGGTCACAGTCATTCTTACTGGCCCGGCAGAGCACACCGGCAGCCTTCACCTGCACAGAAAAGGGGATGTCAGCACTGCCTCGATGCTCTCACATCCCCAGATCCAAAGTGGCAGCACCAATAGCGCCCTGGTCTTCAAAATATCTCCCAGCACCTGACATATGCAGACACATCAGCTTGTGCTACACAAAGACATTTACTATTGACTGAGCTACTGCACAGGACAGAGGTCTGTCAGGCCTCGGGCTGGGGCTTCCCATTAAGTCCCTCCCTGCAGTCAGCATTTTGTGGTTTGCTTTTAATCTGGATTTGACCTGGGGTCCTCTTCCAGCCTTATCTCTTCACAAAATCACAGATTCCCAGAATGGCAGGGGTTGGAAGGGACGGTTGGAGATCATCTAGTCCAGCCCACAGGGCTGCCAAAGCAGGGTCACCTAGAGCAGGTTGGACAGGAACACATCTGGACAGGCTTGGAGTATCTCCGGAGAAGGAGACTCTGCACCCTCTCTGGGCAGCCTCTTCCAGGGCTCTGCCACCCTCACAGGAAAGTTTTTTTGCATATTGAGATGGAACTTCCTGTGTTCCAGTTTGTGCCTGTTGCCCCTTGTCCTGTCACTGGGCACCACTGAAAGAGTCTGGCTCCATCCTCTTGACATCCACCCTTTAAACATTGATGAGGTCCCCTCTCAGTCTTCTCTTCTCCAGGCTAAACAGACCCAGATCTCTCAGCCTTTCCTCATGAGAGACATGCTCCAGTCCCTTGATCATCTTTGTAGCCCTCCGCTGGCCTCTCTCCAGTGGTTCCTTGTCTGCCTTGAACTGGGGAGCCCAGAACTGGACCCAGTGCTCCAGATGGGGCCTCCCCAGGGCAGAGCAGAGGGGGAGGATGACCTCCCTCCACCTGCTGGCCACGCTCTTTTTAATGCACCCCAGGAGACCATTGGCCTTCTTGGCCACAAGGGCACATGGCTGGCTCATGGTCAACTTGTTGTCCACCAGAACTCCCAGATCTCTCCCTGCAGAACTGCTTTCCAGCAGGTCAGCCACAGACCTGTACTGGTGTATGGGGCTATTCCTCCCTAAGGCATTTCTTATGCCTGTATGTAGGAACCAACACATGTAATTCAACTTTCTCTTGGACAAATGGAGCAAGTTGGTTTCCTGGTCCAGAAATGGCCCACATTGATCTCTTCTGAACATTGCCCAATTCTTCAATACCTTTCATCCTGCATCTAACCTGGACCTGGACTCCAGGACGCCAGAAACAGAGGCTGCTTCATGTTCCTGATCAGTTCCTGTTCGAGATGCTGACTGTCCGTGTAGTGAGAACTTTAGACAGAAAGCACGATTTTCCCCACAAAACATTGGGTGCATTTGGCTCTGGGCAGGCTGCTACAGAGATCCTTCAGGCTTTCCAAAGGGATATGGACACACCTTGCCTCTACTGGGAAGCACCAGAGGAGCCTGGGGCAGGACTGTGAACCCACCAGCTCCCCTTCCAGCCAACCTGGTCCCCCTGCCGGCAGCAGTACCTTGCAGTCCTGGCAGCAGTCCCCCTGGGCACACTCAGCTCCCTCTTTCAGCTGACAAGTGGTGGCATTGCAGCAGCGGTCGGAGCACTCCTGCAAGACAAGGAGGGACTGAAATGCTCCCAAAAGCCCCCTGAAAGACCCTTTTCCTTCCTTTCTGGGGGAAGCTGGCTGCCACATCACCAGGTGCCAACAGCAACGTAGCTGCCATGGGCTAAACCGTGGGGCAACACCACTCCATCATCCCAGGTGTGAACCTTTACCACTGCCTCTTTACTCCCATTACCAACATCAAGCCAAAGGACAAGAAAAGATTTTTTTTCTTGCAGAAGATGGTTCCTGACGTGGACCTTTGCTCCTCTGTAGCACCCTTTGCACACCTCCAGGAAGAAGAAAACAGGAGGATCTCTGTGCTCTCTGTATCAGGGGAGCATCCCTTCAGGTCCCAGAGGAGGGCTGTGACCCAGGGATTTATTCCAGAGACATTGTCTCAAATCTCCCTCTAGGGATGAGAAAAAGTTGACCACAGCTCTTGAAAGGACAACACGACATGATGTCCCCCTTCTTGGATCACCTCTTTGGAGGACACATTGGCAGGATGTCCATCTTTCCAAGGCACGCTCCTGCTCCAGCTACATGAGGTGGGTGGGGGGCACATGTCTAAGTTAACAAATCCTCCATAAGTTATTTTTCAGCAGAAGCACAAGGAACATAAGGAAGATGAGTCTTGCAAAGCAATGTCCAGTGAAGAGCCTTGCACAACCTTTTTCAAGTCTGAATGACAGGTCTCGGGTCCCTGCCACCAACCCTCCTTCCTGGGCTCTCAGCAAGCATCCCTACCTCCAGCGTGCCACAGTCGCACTGCTCTCCCCGTTCCACAAACTGGTTCCCACACACCGGCCCCCCATACAGCTCATCCACCCGGGGGACGTTCAGCAGGCAGCTGGTCCTGGGGTCCCTGAGGAACTGCCACATGTCCTGCTCACTGCAGCGGCTGAAACGCTTGGGATAAGCCAAGCTGAAGGGGCACAAAAACAGGCAGTCATGAGCAGAGATACGAGCCCGGGAGAAGGTGGAGGGCCACCAACAGACCTTTGAAGTGCAGGTTCAAGTGAAATGTCTACCCAGCCCTGGCCATCTCGCAGGCTTCACCCCATCAGGACGATGCCGGAGGACACTTCAGGGTATTTTCTGCCCAGGGACATTTCCCTTTCTCCTTTACTCACCCAACACTCGCTGCCATGACACATCCTCCTTCAGCTTTGGGGACAGGACAGAGGCAGCCAGCAACGTCTTCATCATGAGACATCCCCAGGTTGTGCCCCATCTCATGAGCCATGGTGGATGCAGCACCAATAGGATTTGTGCTGTGGTCCTGTGGGACAAGAAGTGCAGTGTGGTTCAAATGCTCTCCATGGCATCTCCATGGGGGCCGCTGGGTGCCAGGTCTTGCTGTTGTCTGCAATTTGTTCCCTAATGCTGCCATGCTGAGGTAAAGGAAGACAAAAGCTGGACTTGGTCCCATGGCCCCTGAGGACCTCCAGAATGGTCCCCCTCAGGAGTGTAAGTGTTTTTAGATATAGCAGCTACCCCGAAACAATGCTTTGTGGTGGTTCTGGATAGTCGTGGGTCCCATTGGCTTCCATGGGTCATGCTCCAGCAAAGGATGCCCTCCCTGGGGTGGGATAAGGAGCACAGCCAGGATGGCCAAGCAGCAATTGTGAACCAAGTCTCAGCCATTTGACAAGTGGTGGGAGAGGTCTTTTGTCCACAGAGCTGCTCTGGGAGGCTCTTCAGGGCTCAGGTGTATCAGAGCCCTCTGCAAGCACCCAGCTGGGTTTCCACAGATACCCTTCCCTGAGGCCCCAACACTTCTCTGGGAAGATCCACTCTGGAAAATACAATGCAGGGAGTGCAGACTGTGGGACCGCTGCTGCCCTCCCGACACACGCCTGGGCAGCGGAACCCACCTGGTTGACACCACCTGAGTCCCTGGTGCACATCACAAGCTTCTTGGCGAGCCCTACAGTCGTGCCATGGAAGTCTATGCCCCTGTGGGATTGAGATGCCACTGTGGCCATGTGGCCTGGGTGGCAGAAGGGCTGCAAGGATGGTGAGGTGGTAGCCCCCTGTCCTTACGTGATCAGCTGGGCATTGTCATGCGTCTTCTTCCGCAGCAGCTCTGCCTCTCGCCAGTGGAGGAAGTTGTCCAGTGTCACCTCTGGGTTGGGACTGACCACAATTTTGTCCTTGTGGCTCCACACCTCCAAGCCAATCAAGGCCACCCGCAATTGAAGAGGCTGATAAAGCTGGGGTGGGAGACAGCCCAGAGGGATTGCTTGGATTTCATCTGCATAAGCAGACGGAAGGTCCCACCCTGCCCCGGGGAACTGCAACCAAGCCCAGGATCCCACCTCACTGTGCAATATCAGCTCTGTTACCCCCTCAATAAATAACACAAGCTGGAGTGACCACGTAGATGGGGGTTTACCATCACCCTACCCACGCCAATCTCTCCTCTGCCATGTTCATGCCCGTGCTAGCACTGCAGGGCACGTATGGGAGCAGGGAGAGCAGATCCAGACCCCTGGACTCACCTTGTCAACATGGTTCACAATTTCCTTCATGCGGTTCTGCACTGTACGCAAATCCTTGTATTTCCTGAACTATGGAAGGACACAGAGAGATTTCCAGGCTGGCTTTGATTTCCTTGCTGCAGTGGATGACAGCGCAAATGCAGGTACTGGGTTCCTGCCCCGGTGCTTACCTCCTCATTGTCCACGACCAAGACCAGCTCCACGTATCGGGGACCTTTGTGTAATGGAGCTGATCTCTGGAAGAGAAGAGGAAAGTGAGCGCAAAGATGGGCTCACCTCTGCAGTTTGCCAAGCCCTGCAGTTGACTCTCCTGTGGGATGTGTTGGGTCCTGGGGCATCTTCCAATGTTATTCAACATTGGTATAGTAAGTCTAGCTCTGTTTTTTGGTGCTACTTCACTGGGTGTTTCAGACATCTTCGAACACACAAGTTAAAACGCAAGCCTGCTACTGGCATAAGGCACGAGAGAGGCTCTGTGGTCATCACAAAGGTCATGGGGTAGGAGGATGCTCCTGGTAATGGTACAGGATCTGAGGACTTGTTCCCATCAGGAGCTAGACCACTGGGAGCAACTTGTGTTTGTGTGCCCAACCAACAACGTGTGGGAGCGGAGCACATCCAAGGTATGCAGTATGGGCCCCTCTCCTCTCCTGGACTTCACAGGACCTAGGCTCTTGCAAACTCAGCTACAGCAAGTAGAAACAATGCAATCCTTAACCCAGCGGTAGAGCTTCATGGCTGCAGGAATTTTTGGTTCGTGGTCATATTCCAGGGTGGCACTGGACTCCGGGCACACGCTGCGCTTCCCCCGCAGGTGAGCTGCTCTGTACACTGCATGCTGGCCAGCCGCATCCTCCTCCAGAGGGTCCAGCAGGAAGGTGGTCCCATTCACCCGGAAAAATCCACTGCCGAGAGAGAGGGTGAGTGCCAGGTTGGGGAGATATCTGGCAGGACATGGACAGAACCTACACGCACCCTCACAAGTGCCTGTGATACAAAATACAGCTGCTAAATCTCAGCTAGGAAACCACATTACCCCTTCATGGTTTGCATAAGCAGCTTGGATGACTACCAGCCACTAGGAGGACACGACAGTCAGGTCCTTCTGGCCATATACATGAAAGCACACTCAATGCAAAGCCCCCAGCAGCCCTTGGGCAGTGCACGAAGCCTCACACCACTATGCAGAGGTAGGGGGGTGCAGGAGCTCACAGCAATGTGAGGGACTGGATGCCCCTTCTCTGCAACCTCACCTGGCCCAAGAGTCCATCAAGGAGGTGCTGCAAGGACTGAGCTGACCTGGGGCACGCCAGGAGTTGAGGAGCAATAGGAAACACGTCCCCAGCATTTGCTTTTGGGGGCTGCAGAAGCACTGTTTAACTGTTAGGGAGGCTAAAAACTAGCTGCTGGGCTGGGAGGGAGCAAACCGTGGCATGGCAGCTGCGGCAAGGGGACTATCCTGTACTTCAGGCAGCAGGAATCTCCCAGGGTTCAAGCAAGGTGAAGTGCCCCGTGCTGCCAGCCCAGGTGTAGCACAGTATTTCTACTGAGCAGCTCTGGGCTCCAAGACGCTTTCTGTAAGGTGTCCCATGTGCCCTGTCTGTATCATCCTTGTCTCCTGTCCTGCTCTTGCACATCTTCTCCTCCTACTATACAAGGATATGGTGTCCCATGTATGCATGTGCAAGCCAAGGTGTCCACAGACACAAGCCTTGCTCGCAAAGTGAGGAGATGGCTGCCATGCAGCTTCAGTGGGTGTTTCTCCTGCAAATGGGTGCTCCAGGGACCACCTGTCCTTCTCACACATCCCCCTGCCAGGAACCCCTTCCTCTCTGGCTTACTCTCTTGCAATGTCTGGCTGCCAGGTGACCTTGAAAGAAAGAGAACATCAGAGTACAAATCTTCCATGACAAACTGAGCAATGCTGCATGGACCTGGTGGACCTTGGGTTACTCTGCAAGGATGCCTTCTGCCATTAAAAGAAGGTAGACCCAAGGCAGCTTTTGAGGAATGAGCCTCAACATGGCCAGCAGAGTGGGCAGAGGGAGACACCTCCGTGTGCTTTCCTTTTCTTTTGGAAAGGCACCGGCCATCAGCTCCAGGAGCTTGGCGTGGCCAGGAGGAGATGTAAAATGCCTTTCCTGCTAGGCACCGAGCCAGGGAGGTCAGCACTCCCACTGCCAGCAGGGAAAGGGATGTCTTCTCTTCCTCATGGGGAAGCTGAGCTCTCCCTCCATTGGCACAGCTCCGGCTGGACGGGGCTTGGTCACACCAGCTCACCATTACATGGCACCACATCTGGCAGGATCAGCACAGTGGCGTGTGCCAAGACCAGGCTTGCTGCTGTCCTCTGGCCAGCTGCAGTGCCCTGGGGAGTTCGAGGTCCTACCTGAGCCCGCTGCAGGTGCTGATGCTCACTGCTGAGTTGGTGTATCCTTGCACGTGGCCCTGATAAAGGCAGTGATCCTGTTGTCAAGAGAGAGAAGAGGCGTAAAGGAGGTTTGCACCCGCTGTTTGCACAGCAGGACCTTGCAGGAGCAGGAGAACTGCCCCCCCACGCCCCAACCCAGCTCCATACCTGAATGTCTGGCTTCTCTGTGATCTCCGTGCCATCAGCTAAGTAGTGTGTTTCAGTGTACTGCTGCCCCAACAGCTCCCTGCAGGAGGGGGAAGGGGTGTGAGCAGTGACGCCGGTTTTGGGGAGAGGATGGAAAGTTTGGGCATGAGGTTGGTCAGGGTATGGTGGATCCATGACTTCCCTGGGTGGGTTTGGCAAGGAGGGAAAAAAATTGCAATATTTTGCCATTGAGGGTCTGGCCTGAGGGCTTAGATTGCTGGTGTGGGGATGCTGGACCTTGGAGAAATGATGTTCACGGCAAGGGCCCCCAGCCATCCTGCTGTGCCCACCCTCACTCACTTGTTCTTCTCCAGCCACAGGAGGTAGTCCCTGCCTTCCGCACGGATGCTGTAGAGGACATGGTCCGGGTAGGTGCTCTGCATGAAAGGTAGACAACATCACAGACCCACCATCACCAGAAGCAAGAGCTACAGAACAGAAGACCTGCCCAGAGAGGGGATGGGGCGTGCATGTGTCCTGCTGGAAGGTGGCTGCAGGATGGGGAACCTGGCTGCTCACCATGGAGTCACCCAGCAAAGACACAGGAAATCAGAAGAGAAAAAAGCAAGCATATGGGCAACAACACAAATTCCCGTCACATCCTGAGATAAAGAACAGGTCACCAGCAATGAAACAGAGTCAGCAAAGTCTGGTTTCCTGTCTCTGACACATGGCTGCAGATGGCCATGCCAGAAACTTGAGGTTTCCTACTCATCAATCACAAAGGTCCTTTTTTGGGCACTGAGTTCAGCGCTTACTCACAGGCTAACCACAAAGATCCCCAGTGCCCAACAGCTCTCATCAGCAGAAACTTCCTTATCTCTGACTGATCTAACGTGCAACATCATGGTTAGAGAACAACCTTCTCTCAGTTCCCTTCTGCTACTGAGAATGGATTTTAGTATCACCATGTGCCAGATCCCCTGAGCATCACCCTAATGCTGGTAGAAGGGACCTCAAAGCATCTCAAGTCCAACCTCCAGTCACTGTGGCTGGATCAGGGTGAATGTGGCTCAGCGTAGCCAAGCCCTGAACTCCCAGGATGGAGATGTCCCTTCCAGAAGTGTTTTCCTCTGGAATGTATCGTGAGCTCAATCTGAAGAGATTGAGCCATAGACTTCCAGGTGCATCATCCCACCCAGGCCACTGAGAGAGACGGTGACCTCTTTGCATGGTGCCCTGTATCAGGCTGCACCCTTGGCACTAGGGACCTCCTTATTCACCACTGCAGCAGAGACACCTTTCCTGAGGGCACATCCTCACTCTTACAGGATCCCAGGGTGGAGAGCTGAGCAATAGGCAAAGTAAGCCCTTCCCGCAGGGCCAGCATTCCTCCCAGATGAGATGTGTGTCCTCTCCCCAGGAGGGATGACAGCACTGGCTGTCATAGGACGGCTCAGCACTCCCAGTGGGATGATCTGCAGCCTGGCAGGAGCTGGGGCTGAGCCGAAAGTCCTGCTGACTCAGCAACAGCAGGGCTGGGTAAGAGGGTTTGCCCATCACTGTCCCCCTCAATTCAACCCATTTCCAACATGAAGCAACAGGCTCCTGGCCACGAGCTGTCCTATCCGCACGCCGAGCAGGTTGCAGCAAGCCTGCCAGGCAGCCCCGGCTGCAGGTAGGCACACCACTGCCACGCGAGTGCACTTGTGGGTCCCCACAAAATTATTTTCTTATGAAACAGCGTCTCCTGTCTGACGTGGCCATCCTGTCCAGTGTCTGCTTACAAAGTGATGCTTTGTTATTCTTGGCAGCGCTGGAGCCAGAATAGGTCTTAAGAAATGGCAGGAAAGCACTTGGAAGGGAGTGATGGGTCAGGGACCGTCTCTTGGAGACAATTACAGGTCAAGTTAAAAAAAAAAAAAAAAGTCCTGCAAGTCCTGCTCAATCTTCTCTGAATCACCCCCTTCCTTATTAGCGTGGGCTTTGCAAGGGCTCCAGATGGGAAGGCTTTGAAAGCGCAGGCACCTCCGCCCTGGCGCTGCCCGAGCCCTGCTAACCCTATGACTGTGCTGAGCAAGCAAAGCAGAGTTATGGCCCCAGCACACAGAAAGGAGGGATTTCCTCCAGCTGGCCTTATTAAGTGAGCTTGCAGAAGATCAGGACATGAGGCCATCATCCCACCCCAGCACAAGGTATTTCTTCCCTGGCTGGGAAGAGGTGACAGGCTAGGACAGTAGGGATGGGGCTCATTACACCATGCTGTGTATCAGAGGAGCTGCAGCACAAGAGAGGAGGAAGAGAAGGTGGGTCTCTGGGCCACCACTGTCCCTTGCTCCTGCTCCATTTGGCCCCATCGCTTGCTCTGCAATGTCCTGCTGTTTCCAGCAGAGCTGCAGGCTGGGCTAGCTGATGCTTAGCTATCTCCACTCAAAGGGCTTGCCTTGTTGCATCAATTGGTTCTGTGGACACGGTGGAGGACATCAGCAGGGATGTGTGAGCACAGGTGTACTGAGGGAGAAGCCAGCAGTTTGCTACACCGGGTCTTACACTGGCTGGAAACCACCCTCCTGTTTCAATACAGCTCTTTAATGCTGGAGCATGGGTATGAGAGAGATGTCACTTCTGCAATCAACAGCATTTAACTATAAATCTTTCTGGAGGCCCTTCTTGCTTTTTTTCAGGTCCCTTTCCATGAGGAACCCAGGTTTGCCACATGTCCTGTCATGCCCCTGCTACGGGTGGGTGGGAGGAGAAGACCATGTCCTGTGGGAAGGCTGGCATCACAGGAGATCCTGTGCTGCAGGACCCAGATCTCCACCCTGTCTGCAGAGCTAAACATTTTGATTTAAGGAAAGCCAGAGGGGCCTGCTTCAAACCTCACCTCGTAGATGCTCTGCTGGAGCAGCCTCATGTGTCCCAACTGCTCTGACACAGAAACCAGCTCTTGGCTCATGCCCATCCCAGCCAGAGACTGCTAATGCAAAGCCACAGAAGGAGCTGGCACAGAAAACGACCATCCAGCTACCTGCCTCCACTTCAAAGAGGGGCTTGGTCATGGTCAAGCCTTGCTGAGAACCTCTTCCCCAGCAACCAAGGTTATTGGAAGAGCAAACCCAGCTTTTGTGGAAGAGAAGAAAAATGGCTTGAAAGGCAGGTCAACACAATAGGTTTGGGAGGTCCAAGAACCACCCCATCCAAGACCAAATCCAGGTGCCACCTGGCAGACACCGCCCATGGCTGTCCCAAAGTGCACAGCTCAAGGCAAATGTCTTCTCCTGTGCTGTGGAAAGCAGAGGGACACCAAGATGGGTGAGTTCCCCTTTCCAGGGGGATCAGTGCAGAGCTGCCCGATGCTCCCAGCACAGATGGTATCTCTAAATAGCCTGGGGAATGTTTATCTTGTGGGCAAGTTTAGGTTTCTAGAGCAGAGAAAACAGATGCTCTTGGGGAGCGTTTTTGAAGCTAGTTTAACAGAATGGGTTTGAATCATAGATGAACAGGCTGTACGAAGAGTTTACTAGGAAATAAATGTCCACAGCCCCTCTATCTCATCAGCTGCTAAAGTTTGTGCTTTTTGGTCCTAGAAAATGAATCCTTGTATTTGTCTGAATTTCACTTTCGGGCAATGGGGAAAACAATGAGATCAAGGCCATCATCCTATGGACGTCAGCCCCAAGTGCTCAAAAGTACTGAGTCAAACCCCATTCCTTCCCCCAAATTACAAGGTTTCCCAAGAAAAATAACACTGGCTTTCTTTCATGTGGGTTTCTGCAACTTTCTGATTCCTATTTCCCTGTCCCAAAGGATGAAAAAATACAACTTCAGCAAATACAGCTCAATGAGGCTTTGCAAATCCCTCCTTACACAAAGATGACCAGATGTCACAAGATCACTGCAAAGTTGCAGGAGGTGGCACCACTGGGTAATGTCTCAGAAAAAAACATTGGCGACGCGGGGGGGGGGGGGGGGGGGGGGGGGGGGGGGGGGGGGGGGGGGGGGGGGGGGGGGGGGGGGGGGGGGGGGGGGG
>JAOXNO010000002.1:84408-96479 GCA_028565335.1 Limnodromus scolopaceus
GGGTCCATGGGCCGTTGGGGAGCATCCGTGGGGCACTGGGGAGGGTCCATGGGGCGTTGGGGAGCATCCGTGGGGCACTGGGGACTGTCCATGGGGCATCGTGTGGGGTCTGTTAGGCATCGGGGAGGGGCCACAGAGCCTTGGGGACTGTCCGCGGGGCACTGGGGGGTTTCCATGAGCCACTGGGGAGGGTCCGTGGAACATGAGGGGAGGGTCCGTGTGGCACCAGAGAGGTTCCGTGGGGCATTGCAGACTGTCAGGGGGTGCCTGTGAACCACTGGGGATGGTCCGTGGGGCACTGGGCAGGATCTGTGAGCCATTGGGGAGGGTTGGTGGGGCACTGGAGACAGCTTGTGGGGTACCAGATGGTGCACACGTGGCATGGGGGTGGTGGTGGGGAGGACAGGGATGGGGACAACACAGTCTGAGTGGCATTTACAACTGTCTGCGTAGCTTCAGGGAGAGTCCATGGAGCATCAGGGTGGGTTCACAGCCTCTGGGGGCATGTCCCAGGGCACTGGGCAGGTCTGCAGGGCATTGGGGGGTGACATTAGGGCAGCAAGGATGGTGTGGGGTCACTAGGAAGCCCTGCCTGGCTCTGAGGTGGTGGAGGGGCTGAGGTGGCTGGGCTCCCACAGGAGGTAACAGGGCTGGCAGTCTCCTGTGGGGCACTGGGGGAGGTGTCCATGGGCCACTGAAGGTGCCCACCTGGCTGTAAGGTGACAGAGCGGCTGGTGGCATTGAGCGGTGTCCATTGGACATGAAGGGGGTGTCTGGGATGGCCCTGAGGTGATGCAGGAGCTGAGGGTGACTGGACTACCAGAGGGCAGCAGGAGGACCAGGGAAGCATTGGGAGGTGTTGGTAGGGCACTGAGATGGTAGAGCACTGAGATGATGGAGGGGCTGGGGTCACTATGAGGGGCTGAACTGTCAGGAAGCCTGGGGGGGACCGTGGGACATCAGTGCGGCACTCAGGACCCTCTCTGATCCCACAGGATCGGAGGAGGCTGGGATCACCATGCTGGGCTGAGCTGGGAGGTGCCTTGCACCCTGAGCTCTGCCCCAGAGCTGCCATCTCTCCCTTGTCCACAGACCAATCCGGGCTGGAAAGGACCTGGTCTGACCTGTGGTGGGGGAGGGAGCCTGGATGAGGCTCTCTCGCACCCTGTCCAGCCGCAACTCTTTCAGCTCAAGAAACGCTGCTTTTATGGAAAGAGAGGATTGATGCCAAGTTTGGCTGTTGCAGAGCGCTGTCACCGAGTACGAGTTTCCTCCAAAATGGCACAGAAACCACCGTAGCCAAGCGCTCTTCCAGGGTCCTTCTCCCTGCAGCTTTTTTTTTTTTTGGTAATTCCCTCCTAAATAGACAAATTTATTAAAAAACAATAAATAATAAGAGTCCAGGCTTTCACCTTCAACACTCCTAGTCCTGTCTGTCCCTGACTATCTAAATGTTTCTCGTAGAGTTGTCCCCACCGCAACAGTAACCCTTGCAAGGTGTGCGGAGCTGGGCTGTCTTTGAGAGAGCTATGGACCAACCCACCGTCTATGAGAATGGCAAATGACCCGGCTTGCTGGGGAGACACAGACCAGCCGAACCACCACTCGGGGCAAGGCGGTACCCAACCGCTGCTCAGACACACGGTTCCGACACAGGAATTTTTCTTGCTCCTCTCCTGGCACCTCCTGGGTTCTGGTGAGGGGAAAAGACGCGCAAACACCTACTGCTTGGGACTGGCCACAGGGTGTCTGGAAACAGCCACCACGCTGCTCACTGGCGTAAAAAATGCATGACACCAATGGTGACACAGCGAGGTTCCAGGGGAGTCTCTCAAGCCTGAGATCTTGGGCACTGAGAGGGGAGCAGGTTCCTCCAGGGACCTGATCTTGAGGTTCCACCCGGATCTTGTGGGACAGGCTATAGTGAAGTCTGTAGGTCCACAGAAACTTAATGGAAATGGCAGGTCAACTTCTCCAAGCCTCCCAGGACTAAGAAGCCACCTCAGTGGCAGGAACACAAAACTTTCCCTTCCCCATGAACTGCACAAGTCCTTTGCCTGAAGAGCCAGATGAGGTCTCAGTCCTCAACCTCAACACTCAGATGAAGAAATTCAGTCCCCCAGAGCCAGGACTGGTGTTCTCCATCCTCTCCTTGTGTCTCCCTCCCCCTGCCAAGCCGGAGGACCAGTTTTCAGCCACCGAAGCAAAGGAGAATCTGGCTCTTCCCTCTAACAAAGAACTTTCTAGAAGGTCTTTGCAAAGGAGGAGGTGAGGGAGAGGAAGAGCAGGTCATTAACAGGAGCGCTCAGCCCTGTATCCACAGCCCTTGCACATCTCCCCAGTTTCACTTGCCGCTGACACCACTGGCGTCTGTGGCACGTACCTTGGTCACCACTTGTGACACATTCACTCTCTACCACAACTACTTCCAAACTGGCTCAAGCAATTTTTATGGCTGCACAACCCTGCAGGACTGCCTAGAAATCCTCTGCTGAGGACTTGGCCAATGTGATATGGACACCATGTTCCTGCTCATCAGCTGTGAAGCCCATCTCATCAGTTAGAGCAGCTGATCAGCTTCATTCCAGAACCCCTCCCCCCTTCCCAATTAGGGTCTCCCACACAAAATAATGCCGCATGGCAGCTGAGCCAGATCTCTGTGAGCTGACCAAAATTTAGTCACTTAAAAAACTAATTTACATCCCAAGTTCCGTTAACAGATAAAATAAGCCCTGATTATTTTTTTAAATTTATTTTACAACACACAAATACATAATTTTACAATGTAGTAAAAAAAAAAAAAAAGACTTAACAAAAGCCTCTCAGAAGAGAAAATCTATTACATAAATTTCAGGAGAGCGACCATTCCCCCCGTATCTCTGCGCCAACCCTTCTGGTTCGTTTCCAGCTCACGCTGTGAATGCAAAGGGTTGGGTACTCTTGGCTCGGAGGGAACGCGTGTCCGGTTCTCAGCTCGTGCAGAAGAGGCGCTGGTGGAAAGGCAGAGCAGCAGGACTTCACTGGGCAGGCACGGCCAGGCGGGGAAGCGGGGGAGCTGCCTTCTGGCTGCGCTCGGCAGACATGTGCTCCAAGCGCTCGGTGTAGAACCCATTGAAGTCCAACCTGAGAGAGACAGAAAACACAGCAGTTGCAGCAGCCTACGGGCCCAACGGCGCCTGAGGGCGGCACACAGCATGCTGAACGCACTTACCAAGGGTCCCCTGAGAGCCCAGTTCTGCAACTGCCACAGCGCATGTGCTTGTCAAGGTGCTCAAAGGCAGCATGAGCCAAAAATGCATGAAGTCTTTTATAGGATGGGACAAATTTTAGGAGAAAATTGGTTGAAATGAGGGGGTGTGATGCAAAAGGAAAACAAGTCTCAGTGTGGGAAGAAGCAGGGACCTCTCAAGCAGCCACACTCCACGTGCCCACCCTGCTGAACACAGCCTTGCTCTTCCCCAGCCACGGGCCCTGAAGGAGAAACACCTCCCAGGGCATCAGCCGAACCAGGCCACAGCACAGCAAGCTTCGAACCTGACACCCCCGCACAGGACTGCCCCGGGCTGGGGAGACACAGCAAGACTGGGACATCTGCACTGTGCCACAGGGTTGTCAGTGACACCTCTTCTGTGTTCGTCTCCTGACAACAGGCTAAATTCCGCTTGTTCTTTACAGATGTACAAAACACATCGGGAAGGACCTCTCCAGAGTCACAGCTTGACCACATGTATCACTCAGGGACAAGGCACCAGGGGTGAGGGCTCCTTAGTCTCCACACCACTCCCACCGCTCCTTAATACCAGGGTTCACCACCACTTCATCCCTACAGGAAATCCACCATATTATCCACCATGACTACCATGAAACATTGCCAGTTCCATTCCCATCACCTCCTTGCTAACCCAAGTAAGCTTCAAACAGATTCACCATTCAAGAAGTTGAGAAACCGGTTGGAAGTAGCTCAGTCAAAATTCCAAGTGTTGCTGATTCTTGTAAACGCCTCTCCAAAGCAGGTGATATCAGCAATACCATAACCCTCACTCCCTGATAATCCAAAACAATGCCACAAAACCACCCAGATCCATCCCTGCTATGACCTTCCTTAGGCAGATCCCTGTGCTGCAAAGCCAACATGAGACGTGCAGCTCTTAAAAATGTGTGCCCTGGGAACACTAAGCAGCAGTTGATACAAGTCCACCAATCACACAAACGGTACTCTCTTCATTTCTCAAATTAAGTTGCTCCAATACTAAATGAATGGATACAATATTTGAGTTTCATGTTGCTTAACAACCTTGCACAAATGGCAACAAATTGTTCCTTGACATTTTTTGGTGACTGCGGAAAACAGAGCCTCGACAGATGGAATTTATCTGTTGCTCTCTCCTGGTCGAAAAGCTCACATCTCTTTCATGCTTTAAGTGTTGCACAAAGGAAATCTGACACTGAGGCAGGCGTATTTACCAAATATAAGGCCAGAACTCATTTATATCCTTCCATTTCTAAAGTTGCTTCATTCCAAACTTTTCTGAACGGCAGGTTTTGATTTACTTCCCTTTCAGCTATGTTTTCAGGGTTAAATGATCTTTGATAACTATCTCTTAAGAATTTGCGTGGGTGCTTCCTCAAACTCTGCTTCCACTTCAGTTTCTTGTTTTGTGGCTGGAACTTTCATTCACTGGCGTTTTCATCACTTCATGAGTCCTACTGGTCTTATTCTAAGCTCAGTCAGTGTTGTTTCCTCCAAACTGGTAAAGGAAGGATATCTGATGAATTCTAATAACACTTGATAAGTAAGATTTCTAAGCATTTGGAATTAAGTAATCCTTCTGACAAAGTCCTCTATGCTGTAATTCTTCTCCTTTTCACTACTGAGATGTGAAGGAGTGACTCTGGAGATGTTCTGCAGTTGCCAGCCCTCTGTCGGCACTGCTACTGATGGAGTCAAGGCACTCGAGCAGGACACCAGCACACTGAAGATCTGTGAGTTACATGTTCCTGCTTTGAAGGAGTCCCTCCTGGTCTCTCTCTTCTGTTGTTTGGTGCTATAAATACGGTACCTCAGTTACCCAGTACTGCAAGCTGAATAAATATTAACCAGAACCAAATATATAAAACCACAGTACCAGAATTATGAATAAAAGGGATATTTTGTTATCTATCTTACATGTTGACTATCACCCTTGAAAAGCAGCCATATAAAAAGGCTATCATTTATAAGAAAAGACCGGTATGTTTTACAAGCTCTTCTGTCTCTCTGTCAAATATGTTATTTCAGATGGCAACCATCTCCGCTCTGGTTCTTGGGTTCCTGTTGCCACAGAGTCCAGGACTCCATCCAACAATCTCTACAGACCAAGTGAGAGCTAAATGTAAGGTCTGGGCATTCATTGTGGGATTTCCACTGTTTAAAACATTACTGAGCAGCCTGTAGAAATGGAAAGACACGTTCTGTTGCATGGCCTGTTAACACGCGGTATTTCAGTTGAAGAAAAGACAGTCCAAACTGGGGACTTGATAGTGATGACAGTCCTGGTGACCAAACAAAGCAGAGGAGCAATAAGACTATACTTAAATAAAACAAAACAGAGGACAAAGCAGAGTTAGGAGAAAGCTCAAAGTACCTTTTAGTCCTATGTGGTTAAAAAGAACTAAATAAGGATCTACTCTGTTCTGTACTAAATATCAAAGGGCTTGGGGCATAAATCCCCAGAAACATCAAGAGGAAAAAGAAAACATATGTGATTACCCAGTTACCTGGCACACTTACGAACAAAATTACGTATCACTGACAACTGATTCTAGCATATGTAACACCGAAAAGCATTACAATTTTAGATTAAAAACATTTGTAAAAGTAGGGAGAACTCCTTGGTAAACCAAGGGCTTTCCTCAGAAAAAGATGAAACAGTCAACACCTAAAAATGACCTTCATTTCTAGCTAGTCCTCTAAGAGCTGCTAACAATTGCTTACAGATGAAAATAAGGCTGCACACCGGCTTACAGACAGCATGAAGAAACTAATGGAAGTTTAGGATGGCTTTGTTTTCTTTCCCCAGCTGAAAGCAACAACAAAATAGGTAAGTCCCAAATGTTCCAGGCTTACACTCACCATAACACTACAAATGTGTCTATTAGGCTTACAAACACACAAAAAGCACTTAAAAAAGTTAGTGTTGAAATATTTTATATTCATGAAAAACCTAGCCTCTTAAAATTATGCCTAGATGCAACATATATCCTGCTTCTTCACTGGAAAAAGTGTCACTGTAAAAACTAATTGTTTTTTGTATGTGCCTAACAGCCTGCAAGCAGCATTTCTGAAGTGTCACAGTCTTCCCCAGATGCGAGGCAGCTGGCAACCAGCAGCTCTTACATGTGACGTCCACCAAGGTGACTCTTTGAATTAAGAATTGTCGACTCCTGACCCTCACTTGCCTTCTTATTCTGTAGTTATACGCATGCCTCAGCTGAACATTTCCAGTCCGCAGGCTGCTAGGTTTCATGGGTGCTTAACTCTTGAAAAACATACTCCAGCCACAAACACTAACAGTTGTTCACAGTAACAAAGTCCATAGTTGCAGTTATTTCTGTTTTGCTCCTAAAGCCCTGGTAGCAGAATCAGAAAAGCATTCTGCTTGCACAGCACAAGAGCTCAACTCAGGGTAATGCTCCTAGAGCATGATCTGTGGTTCTTCAAGTCTAGAAATACCGGGGCAGGTCCCTCCATGTTACACCAATCTATAACATGGATCTTAGAAAGTCCAGCAACACTAAAATGTATGACTCTTACAGCAAAACCAAATGTTAATCATTCCGAAGAAGGCCTTGTGCCTCTCATTTTATTTAAAAAAGAATACAGAGGTTACAAACCTACCAGCAAAACTTAGATCTTCTTTTCTCTAGCCCTCTCTTCCTGCAGTGTATCTTGTGTACCCGACTTCTAGGTATTACTGGAGCAACTTTGTTTTCTAAGAAGCTAGTAAGTATGGGTGAGGCCACAATAAAAACATATTAAGGGATGTTTATTTAAATAAATACAAGATGTGAACTTAAAACAAAATAGCCCCTTATGATCACTGCCTTGCACGCTTTTCTCATCTTGGAATACTTACACTGTATTCAGGAATCAGCTTACTCACTGTCTACACAGTGGGACAATCCCCAAAAAACTAACACTTGCATTGCATTTACAACATTAACAGACAAAGCTCACATAATTCAAAAGAATGCGGGTTTTTTTTAAAGCCTTGGGTTGAAATGCAAAGCAGTATTTCTTGTGATTTCAGTGTTTTCACTGATGGGGCAGACATTCACAATTATAAACAGCAATTATTCTTGCTGAGCTCAATTTGGGAACCACAAGAGGGGAAGTTACAAAGAGAAACTACTGTCTCACCTGTAGATGATGTTGAGCATGCTGTGCTCACAGTCATTGGTGCTGTAAATGCTCAGTTTGTCCAACAGGTCCAGCAGATGTGTAGAGAAATTGCTGTCAAACTTGCTGATTGTGGCTTCGAAGCCAGATGTCAGGTGGAGGCTGTCAGCATGCTCTGCTAAAAGCTATCAAGACAAAGGCATAGTGGGCCCATGTGTCTCCTGATTCACACTTGCCAAAGCGATGCAAACTTATTTCCTAACCTGCTCAAAAATACTGCCATAAAACCTAACAGACGCTCAGCCACTAAAATAAATCCTTCAAAACAGCTGCAAGGTCCATGGTGGTTAAAAACCTTGCCATGCCTATCTGGGAGCACCCCAGCGAAGATCTCAGTAGAGTTATCCTCAAATATATGCTGTTGTTATTTATTTTCAAGCAGGAGGAAAAGCCAATAAGCAGAAAGCGAGTGTTTCCTAAGACAGGTTGCAACTGGAACATTCTGATTGCACCTGCAGTGTGACAGACCCTACTGGCTGTGTGCCAGAGAGGGGCTTTCAGTGGGACAGGAGGCAGCCTGCTAACCACAGAGCACGCCACACAAATCGTGTAGTACGAATGCATCCAGAGAGAGAAATGTGCACAAGACAAATACCCCAGATATGAAAGGGATGGGCTGCAAAGTCACACCCGACAGTTTACTGGCTCATTCATCACAAAATGCTAGCTCTGGAAATAAAAAAGTTCTTGAGTTGCAGGAAACCAGTATGTGGGTACCCACTGCACAGCTGAAAGTACAACTAAGAACTTAAAAACAAGTGCAGGGACTGCTGTGGGAGACAGGGTCTTCAAAGCAGACTTTGAGAACACAATCAGCACTCCAAACTGCCCTCAAAAAATGCCTGTAATTCCACAACGGTTCTGCTTTTGGGGCCAGAGGTGTACTAGAAACTAGGAAGGTTTATCTACGAGTGGTAGGACAGCCACCCTGACCAGACGGCAACCCAGGCAGCATTCACAGAGCATGGGGCCCAGCCGTCCACCCTCTGTCTCACCTTGTTAGTCAGCTGCTTCTTTGCAGTCTCTTCAGCACGCTCCTCCCCTGTTGGCGGGCCCAACATTGTGCCATGCTCTAAGGTGAGCCGGTCCATCTCATTATCCAGCTTCATGCTCTGGGTGAACCTCTTGGAAGGGCAGACGTTTGGGGAAATGGTTAGATCCCATTTTTTCAACTATGGCAAAGCATGAAGCTGACTCAGTTCTGCTAGCTCTGCAGCTAGCTAACTCCTATGAAAACTAACTCTGAGATAAAATTTACAACGTCAATACACAAAGCTCCCTAAACGCAGAGGAAGGTGTGTTTTGTTTGAAAGCTACGGGCTCCCTGAGTGGCTGGACTGTGCCCATGGAGATCAGTCTCCACAGGTCCATTCACAAGTCCTCGCCTGACCCTCAAAAGACCATGCTATAGAGCCCTACAACTTACACCTCAAATTCTGCTGCAGGACTGGCTCAAGAAAGGTAACTTGTTTCATACGAACCTGATCCCAACACTGAAAAGACAGAGCATAGAGAATTTTGCGGAGGGGGAAGCCACAGAAACCATTTGGTAGAAAGGATGAGACGCTGAGCGATCAAGCTGTAGAGCCTCCTGGCATGAGGAACAGAGGCTTTTCCACATGCACTGAGGAAAACAGGGGTCAAGTTGAAAAAAGGGACTGTCATAGCTGGCTGGCACCCAAAGCAACCAGCAGTGGCACGGTCAATATGGGGAGGCTGAACATACCTGCATGCAGTTTGTGAACATGACACAGACAGACATCAGCTTGGAGAAGATCTTCAGCAGTTCTGGGTTGGTTAGCATGCAGTCCTTCAAGCAGTTATCCAGAAAGCTTGTGTGGTGGCTCAGGACATCGTCAATATTAGATGCCTGTGACAGGATAGTACAATAATGAAAAACCAAACCAGGACCAAAGCTCTAACCCAGCATCCCGCCTCTGATAGTGACCTCTCAGACATGATCTAGGGCATGCTGAGATGATTCTCAAGCGCCTTCCAGCTTTGAGAAACACCCTGAGATGGAAACTGTATTTGCATTACTGCATTCAACAGCCCTCCATGGGCTTCTTACCTCTGATTTGTCATACTACCCTCTCAGCCAAATTATGCTTTCTTTAATCATCCAAACCCTTCACTGGAAAGGAGGCTCAAGACAAAGTTATCTGCTTTCTGAACATGCACTTCCTTTGCTTTTACATCTGCTTGTCATGCCCACTCCCACAATCTCAATAAAGTCAGCTACAATAAGAGGAAAAGAGAAATTATTTTTCTTTTTTCTAAGAACCCCAAATATCAGTAAGTTTATGAGGCTTAAAACAAACAGGTTATTCAGAGCGATTTTTTAGGAGCACAATAAGGAACCAGGACATGCAGCGTTGCAGGATTCTGTAAGATTTTTGTCTAGCTCCACTACATCAATGGGCTGTTTCAGTCCCGAATTTTAAATGATAGATTAAGCCCCCTCTCTCACTCAGTACAATTATGGGATGTGCTGAAGCTGAGAACACAAGTCAAGCTTAGGAAAGAGCTACAGGACTAAAATTGCCAAAGTATCCACACTGCTCCAACAGGATCAATGCCAAAAAACCCACGACCATAACCTTGTAAACAGCTAGATTAGAACAGGGGATAAATCCTGCTTTTTAATGCCATGAAGTTGCTAGTTGTGTTGATAAAGACAATGGTATTGTGAAGATAAAGATACTAGCTATATTTTTAGGAAGAAAGTACCTTGACTTCAAGTGGAAATACACAAGAGAGAAGTCTGACAAATAAAAAACCAGAATAAGGCACTATATGAGACCAGTGAGGATCATCCTTTTCCCTCCTAAAATGCAAATGAAAGGAAAAACTACCCCAGTCTGTAGGCTATAGAGGTTAAGGAGCCCATTCTTCATCCTCTGTTTTGAAATAACTGATGCTTTTATTTAAATCAAGAAAGATTTTACTCAGAAGCTGGGGGTATGTCATCTCTGGTGAGCACCTCTTTTAAAGGACTGCATAACAAAGCGGTTGTGGAAACAGCTTCTTTAGCTGGCAGTGTTGAGATGGTTGACTTGCAGGTGCCCATATCACAACACTGCTTAGAGCCAGACTGTTCCTGCCCCAGCACTGGTAAAGGGCATGCTCCAGCCCCCGGCTCAGCACATTACATCTCTGTGAAAGGAACTAAAATGCTGCCAGGCATCCTTTGCCCAGATAGAGCCCCTTGTGAGGCATAAAAAACTGGGGAGTGAGCTTAGCCTCAACCAGATACGGAAAAATACTCCAGTCTTGCCCAGCTGCAGTGGGAATATACATGTGAAATAGCCACCTGAATAAGGAAGGCCCTCTTTTATAACAGATAGTCCTAATGTGCCAATCCTTGGCAGTTTCACAGAAGAGAAAGCATAGCCTTGCTTTTAAGAGCACTGTAAGTCAGCCAAGGAATCAGCTGAAGATGTCTGGACCAGTTTATGATACTCGAACTTCTGGACCTCGTCCTTCTTCCTTTTCCATAGTTTTGTTCTTCTGTGTACAGCGATGTTCAGCAAAACACCACCTTTACGTAACAGGGTGCAGAGTATAAGCTGGGCATAGGTAAGAGGATGCAGCAGAGGAAAGGGATATCTGACTAATAAAGCAGAAAGGTGATGTAGAACAGCAGCACTCGTTACAGTGTTGTAATAACAACAGTTCCAAGATACTTAAGAGCCTCCAACAAAATTAACAGACACCTGCAGCAACTGAAATGGGGCATTTTTCCCCTACATTAAATTTGTTAATTTAAGACTTCCATTCCAGCTTCTCTCAAGCACGCACACTCACCAATTTCAGGTTCTTCTCAAGAATGTGCCATGTAGGCTCCATCACTTCAAACATCATGTAATACTGGATATTTTGTACAAAATTCAGCATCCGCTGCCGCAGTGTGAAAGCACCAGCAAACCTAGGGGAGAAATCACACCCACACAACTTAGAGCTGGCAAATGCCACGGGGAACTATCACCAGGCTTCCACAGTCAAGCACAGCTAAATATTCCTGTTCTAACAAATTCACTGCTGCAGCATGAGAGGGATTATAAAGTTAATGCAAACCATCTCTGATTATTTTCCACATACTCAAATGGCATCCCCTCAATTGCTAAAGTCAGAGTTTTGAACCTGTTACAGACTGGACAATTACTTTGAATATTTTATTATATTCAACTAAAATTTTAATATTAAATATTAAAGCAATTTTATTAGTGAGACACATGTTTGTTAGGAGGGTAAAATTTAACAAGATCAATGGTTCGTGTTTCTTTCCAGCCTTACTTGTTATATGAACACTTAAAAATATTCTATGCCTTGCATCAATAAGTTCAGGGGATCCAAATATTTAATCACCTGCTACCTACAGTATTTAATGCTATTTAACCTTAAAATAGAATAGTGGGATTGTATAGAGGTTCTTTCAGTGTAGGCTCTGTGATGGCAAACTAAGAACTGACTTCAGCAAACTGGGACAGGGCATCAGAGAGGTGGGGGACACCCACCCTAGGGGTTTTCAACCACAGCAGCCCTGTCCCCTGCTGATCAGCAGGTCCAGAGAGGTGATTCTGCCACTTTACTCTGCTCTGGTGAGACCTCACCTGGAGTATTGTGTGCAGGT
>JAOXNO010000002.1:114769-130498 GCA_028565335.1 Limnodromus scolopaceus
ATCTAAATCTCCCCTCTTCCAATTTAAAACCATTGCCCCTTGTCCTGTCACTACACTTCCTGACAAAGAGTCCCTCCTCAGCTCTCCTCTAGCTCCCTTCAGATATTGGAAGGCTGCTATGAGGTCTCCCCAGAGCTTTCTCTTCATCTTCATGGCCCTATAAAGGGCATAACTACGTGAAAGGGAACACGCAAGTTTTACCACCACAATAATTCTCAGGCCAAAACTGATCCAAGCAGCAACTCCAATCACTGAAAGATCACTGGATGACCTCTCTGACAGTGCCAAGTAATCACAGAGTAGATGGCACAGCACTTGTGGCACCAGTGACAAAAGCCCATGTCTCAGGGGCATGAATCACCTTCTCTCTGCAACTTTAAATTTAGATTGTTGTCATTACAGCCTTCAATGACAGCCTGGATAAAACTCTCAGGACCAAAAATGTGGCCATCAGGTGTCAGCCTGGCACTTAAAAGCCCATGGGGTAAGGGGGCAGTTTGCCAGTATCATGCTGATGAACCTGCATCTGGCATCTTCCACACCCATTGAGGCAGAGGAAGAGCTCACCTTGGTGCTCAATGAATGCCAACCACTCCTGCACTACAGGCCTGGTGTGAGGGAAGATGGGCAGCAGTGGGCATACACTGGACCTAGAGCACATGACCAAGAAGGAGTGGTGGAGGCGGCTGGATTTTGCTGGATCTGGCCAACAGAAGGTCTAAGAGCAGACTGCAACTACAGGAAGGACAGGTACCAAGCTGATGGGTGCAGTCAAGCTCCTCTCAGCATTGGCAGGAGGTTTAGACGGCCACTGACACAAGCCGCCTCTTGGGATATTGAGACTGGGCAGGAAGAGACACTTCTTCCTGCAGAGGGGGAGCAGCCACAGAGGGTCAGCAGGGATGTGGGGTATCTCCCTCCTTGTAGGCTGCAGGACTCAGATGCACAAGATGACAGCTGCCCTGATCTAGTGTGGGTGACTTTTCTGCTGTGAGAGTGGGGCTGGACTGGACAACCCCAGCAGTTCCTCCCACCAGTGCTGCAACAAATCTGTGGAAACTCTGGCAGCTATCCTCCATGCCTGGTGAATGAAGATGATACCACAAGCATCACAAATACAGTTGCTCAAGTAAGACCCTTGTGCCCATGTAAGAATCACTCCAGGGCACAACCTGGCTTCTAGAAAAGAGATCGAGAAACAAATCAACTGCAATTATTATGTCTACTTGACAGTCCTCTTGGGAAGTGGCTCTAGAAGAAACTCTGGGTCACGAGATTTCAGCTGTGTGAGCTGATACAGCCCTACTGACACAAAGGCCCCAGGCACCTGCCTGTTAGGGCCTTTTGTCAGAGTTTCAGCTCTTTAAGTCTGAAGAAAGTATAAACGGAGCAGCAGGGATGCACAAATCTTTTTATTTGTCTTGCATTGCCCTTTTAATTCCTTTGGTTGTGAGCTACACACCCCAGGGAACACCACTTACTCTTCTTTCCTCTTTTAGCAAGTCTGCACAGAAATCCTATTAGAAAGATCAGTTATTTTAGTGGAAATTCATCTTCCCTTTGTGATCTAAATCAAGCACTTGACTCAGATCATCTGTGAAGGTTTTGCATAAGTCAGGCAGTCTGTACAGACATGTATTTCACCGGGTATATGGAACAAGGCTGGTTTCATCATTGCCTGAAAGGGGGAGAGTGTTGGACTCTCTCTGTTTAGGATGTGAACACTTCGTCATCCCATGCATGTACAGCCCTTCAAGCTGAAAAAACCTTCACGTCCCAAAACACTGAACGTGGAGGGTCCATTCCTCTAGCCATCAATGGCCTGAAGTGATCTGACCATCACAGCAAACTATCCAGTTGGCAGCAGATCTACTGCAATCATCTTCACAGAAGGGTGTTCCCTGGAAGGTCTTAGCTCTGCTCAGCCACTGCCACAGACAGATCTTCACAGACTGAAGAGTAAAAGCACGTCTGCTGAGAAGCCAGCATAGGCAATAAACCATATACGGCCACAGCTAGAGAACTCAACAGCAAAGGCTGGTAGGACAAACCTGCCTGGACACATTCCTGGGCAATCTGTTCTAGGTGGACCTGCTCTGGCATGGGGTTGGACTAGATGATCTCCAGAGGTCCCTTCCAACCCCATATCATTCTGTGATTCTGTGATTCCCTCACACATCATGAAAGTGAATGCTGTCATGTGGTGAAGACAGCTAACTGAAACATACACCTCACCAACGCAGACAGATGCTGTGCACTAACAAGACATAGATATGCCTCCGCTGAGTGAGGGCGTGCGAGTTGCCACAACATAGACTGCAGATAGAGACGACACGAGGGTGGGATTTCCGAGCATACACAAGCAGGCAGCATCCTCAGAAAGAGTTGCATTCAGAGCCTGGAGGCTTGTCCCATGTTAGATTTTATTGACCAGTCATCAGAAGGCAGAACAGAAACAAACCTCTGGGATAAAGGTAAGCTGCAAAATTTTAAATAGATGCATTTGCACATATTGTCCAGTTGCTGACTTGCTACAGACCTCTGAGCATCTTTTCTTCTTCCCCTTCTTCCCACTTAGCACCCTTTCACCTCTGTCCAAATAACTGTCCATACACAGCTGCTCCTCTGCCTTCTGCAGCCAAAATGCCCTTATTTTGACCCACAAGCTTTTTGTCATATTTTATTCCTCCCTGTCCTGTTGAGCAAGGAGAGTAATAGAGTGGCTAGCAAAGGTCAACCCATCACAATATAGTTATTTATACAAATGATTACGGGACACAAAATTTTGGATTTAAGTACTAATCGCCCTTTTGCATTTCCTACCTCCCGGTGTACTGACAATCAGACACTTGCTTAACTGTTTTCTAAGCCCGTGTCTTGCAATGATACAGGTTACTTCTACAGCAGGTTTTTTTCTTCCTTTTTGTCTTTGGGGTCACTTTTCAGCATTTATTTCAGGAGCTCAAATAGCTAAGTAGAGGGAATGGCTGTGTGAAAAATGCGTGCGGCGAACAATTATGTGAGACACTGTACTGGCATTATCTGAGGGAGCAGAACTAGCAAGGATGGGGGGACACTACGATGGCTGTTGAGCTCCTGAGCAAGCACTGCCACAGGCAGAAAAGGAAACGTCAGCACAGCTTCAAGAGGTTGTTTGAAATGGGAAAATGAAATTACATTAACCCCCACCAGTTAGAACTGTCATGGCCTAAATCAGACTTACCTTAACTGACCTAAAGAGAAAAAAGCCAAACTTTTATTAAGAATAGCACAAAGATTTAATATAATCTGACTAGAAAACGTTGAGAGAGAATTTAGACTATCTGCATAGAAAGGAACATTTATAACTCCACTAGATGATAAAAGTTAAGAACACAGCTACACCCACAAGCAGAAAGGAGAGATTTTGTGCCTTGGGAAGACAGTACCTGCTGTACACTGGAGTTGGCTGTGACACTGCCCAGCTGCTTGCGTAGCTCCTCGAGCTCCTGTAGAGATATCTTGGAAGTAGACAAGGGAATGGAAAAATTTGTGCTGCCACTGGTTGCTGCAGTTCCTGCAAGTTCTGCCCTTTCTTTCGCATTTTGTTGCAAATACTGGAGTGTCTGTACGTTCACAAAAAAAAAAAAGAAAAGATTTTGTGAATGCTGAATAGCACACGCTAAAGCAAAAAAAAACCAAACATATGACCATATGGCAGCTGTGCTGAATCAGACCACGGGTCTTTCTGTCCCAGTTTCCCATGTCTTAGTGGTTTATATCAAGGACTGTAATTCTCAGTATTGCTTTAAAAACTAAGAAAATGCTAGAATAGGCTATCTGTTGGTTTCAATGCATTTCACTGAACATTGTCACCAGAAAGCGTGTTGTACTTGAAATCATTGTGTTGTTGCTACTGCTGAATACCTGTAACACATACAGTTCTAAAGGATAAACAAACCTCTTTGTCTTCTGTGAGTTTTGATAGTAGATAAACTAAAGAATCTAGATGTCTTGTATTTTTAGACTTCAGCTCATCGTACTTCTTTAAAAAATCTTCAGGAGTTTGTGAAAACTCTGCTATTTTCACCTGTAAAACACCACATTAATATTAAATGTTTAATCACAGAATCACACAGAGTCACAGAATAGTAGGGGTTGGAAGGGACCCTCCGAGATCATCTAGTCCAACCCCCTGCCAAAGCAGGGTCACCCAGAGCAGGTTGCACAGGAATGCATACAGGCGGGTTTGGAATGTCTCCAGAGAAGGAGACTCCACCACCTCCCTGGGCAGCCTCTGCCAGGGCTCTGCCACCCTCACAGGAAGTTTTTCCTCATGTTGAGTCGGAACTTCCTGTGTTGCAGCTTGTGTCCGTTACCCCTTGTCCTGTCAGCAGGCACCACTGAGAAGAGTCTGGCCCCATCAGGCTCCCATGCATCCAGGCTCTCAAGCATCCATGAGGTTTCCTGCCTCCTTTGCCTGGTTTCTTGCTCCTAGGGATGCACCGATCTTGAGCTTGGAGGAAGTGGTGCTTAAATATTAACCAGGTCTCTTGCACCCCCCTTCCTTCTAGAGCCATAACCCATGGGATTCCTCAAAGTAGGTCTTTGAAGAGGCCAAAGTCAGCCCTCCTGAAGTTCAGGGTTGTAGTTCTACTTTTTGCCCTGCTTCTTCCACGCAGAATCCTGAACTTCACCATCTCAAAGTCACTGCAGCCAAGGCTACGCCGACCTTCACATCCTGAAGCAGAGCTTTTAATTTGTCAGTAAAAGGTCCAGCAGAGCACCTGTCCCTGTTGGCTCCTCCACGACCTGTGTCACAAGTCAACATCAATGCTCTGCAGAAATCTCCGGGACTGTGTGTTCCTGACTGTGTTGTCTTTCCAGCAAATATCAGAGTAGCTGAAGTCACCCATGAGAACCAGGGGCTGTGATTGTGAGGCTATTTCTAGCTGTCTGTAGCAGGCCTCATTGACTTCCTCTTCCTGTTCTGGTGGTCTGTAGTAAACACTCACAACAGTGTCACTCGTATTGGCCTGCCCCTTAATTCTTACCCAGAAGCTCTCAACACATTCTTTGTCCACCCTTAGGCAGAGCTCTCTACATTCCAGTTGCTCTTGCACATAGAACCACCATGCCCCGTTGGCCTGTCTTTCCTAAAAAGTAGGTAGCCATCCATGACAGCATTCCAGTCATGCAAGCTATCCCACCATCTCTCCGTAATTGCAGTGAGATCATGGCCCTGTGACTGCACACAGATCTCCAGTTCTTCCTGTTTATGCCCCGTGCTGCATGTGGTGGTGCACAGGCATTCCAGAGAGGCAGTCAAGCGTGAGGGTTTCCCTGGAAGGGAGCAAGAGGATCCACCACAGCCATTCACACCCCTCAGGTGGTTGGCCTTCTGGATCTCATCTTGCGAGTCAGCTAAGGAATGTCTGTCACTGCTGTGGTTGGCCTGGCTTATTTCCCAGTTGGCTAAGTTGGCTTGAGTGTTGCCATCCTGCAACACCCCCCAAGTCCTTCAGTTTAAAGCCCACTTTACCATGTTGGCCAGCCTGCTGCCAAAGATTCCCTTGCCCCTTCTAGTCAGGTGGATCCCATCCCTCCCTAACAGGCCATAATCCTCAAAGAATGTCCCACTGTCATGTACATTATTATCAAAGCATTCAAAAGAGAAGATTTATGCAAAGATGGAGACAAGGTGCAAGCTCCTGCTGCTGCCAAAGAACTTCAGGAAATGAGTTTTGGACTGAATGCTGCAGCATTGGTCTCCTACTAACAAATGCTGGAGGAGAGCTGGGGTCCTAGCACTTCAGGTGATGGAGAAGGGACCGCAGGAGAGAACAGATGAAGGTAAGCACAAGATCTGTAGCAGGGCTCGCTTTGCACATGCTCAGTCTGAAGCAGTGTAACTTTGTATCAGCAGGATTAAGGGATTTGGCTTTGATGAAGCCACATCTGGACACTGGGTCCACTTTGGGGGCCCGACTAGCAAGAGAGACATCAGCAAACTGGACTGAGCCATGGAAATGGTGGGGTGTGCTGCCTGTTGCCCAAAAGGGTTACAGATCCTGCTCCGAGGGGCACAGCAAAAGCACCACAGGCACTGCCACAAATCACGACATGGAAAATCCTAGCTGGCCCACAACTGGAAGCAGTCTTTTCTGGAGAGAGAGGTGACCTTGGCCATAGCCAGAGTAATGGAAGAATCTCCTGGAGATCTTCAAAATGCAGCTAAGCAGTCTGCTGTAGCTGTGATGTTTACCCTCCTGCAGACAAGGTGCTGGACTGTGGGTCTCCAGCTGTGCTTTCTATTAACATCTTTCTACAAGTCTATGAACTGTTGCTATCAATGTAAATGATGCTTAAGACTGGAATTAGTGAAAACATGCCGTTCCGGCTACAAAGATCTGAATTTTCAGACAGAGTTAGCAATTTTCTAGTACTTATAGCTTGACTGATGACTTGCTTTTAAAAATGACAATGAACAGCAGTATGGCCACAGAAGTATGTCTGGTCATTAGAGTATCAAGGTTTTAATCCCCAATACCTGGGTGATACTCAGAAAAAAAGTCAGGTATTGTTCATATAATCACATTTCAAACAGTTACTATTTTTCATTTGTTTTACTCCTCCAGAGGAAGTTAAAATTTGAAACATCTGTCACAGGCACAAAATAAGCTCCTTTAAACCTCCCCCCATCCCGTTCTAAAAATCCTTCTCATGTTCTTCAACCAATCTGTCCAAGATAAAGATTTTTACCTTTTTCTTGATATAATCTTTCTACTTTATACCCAAAATCAAGATTCCAAATCAGATTACCCCTTTTCTTTTTACCAATTCCCACATGATTTCACTGTTATTCTCAGAAAAACTTGGGACAGCCATTCCCCCTCCCAATATGTGTCCAGCTCTGCACCCACAGAATTCAAGTTATCTCACAGAAGAGCAGAGTAAGGAAAAGGTAGTTCACGTCACTGCCCAAGAGAAATATTGGCAGTGGGGGGCAGAAACGCTGAGGAATATTTATCTGGAATTTCTCCTTAGGAAGGACTGTGCGCCGACAGAACCTCTATCTTCAACTGCAAAGGAAGCACGCAGTCTCAGGAGTCCCGCTGCTCCCCCCATAAGGTCTAAAACACATCTCAGCTGTGATTACAGTACGTCAATGCTTACCTTTGCGCTGTGTGCAGAAACAGTCGTGGTAACATAAGGTGTTCGGTTTTTCTGCAGAAGATCGATGTAGACCTCGGCTCCTTCCCCGCCGTGAACGCGCAGCAGGCTGAGCAACTCATTGACATCGTGGTGAATGCGGAACTCGCTCATACTCCTACCTGAGGCTACAAGCTGCATGTGATGCAGACACAAAGGCAGTAAGTTATTGGTTTACTGCTGCAAATGAAAATATACCCACACAAACAACACTTCTTGAGTACATTATGAGGCTTGAGAGCATGCTAAAATATTGGACTGGAATAAAGAAATACATGTAAGGGGAGAAAGTAAGCAAAAAAGAGATACGTGTTATTGTGTGTGATTTAACTATACAGGTACAAACCCTACCTTAAACAGAGGTGACCCAGCAGAGGGTTTTTCAATCTCAAAATCACCCTGATGGTGGAAAAGTTACTGCGTTGTCATAAGAAGTGATGGTTCGGCCACTGACAGACTGCAGACGCAGCTGAAATCACTGGCTTCAGCAGCCTGCCCATACCACTGCTGACGAAGTTACTCAAAAGCAGTTTTTCCAAGTTTAGGGGTCTTTATATTCTACTGCCCATTTTATTAATGGCAAACCACCAAATTCTGCAAAGCTACTTAAATGATGGCTGCAGAATTAAGAGTCTTGTTGAGGCATCACGTAAGTACAGAGTTTAATGTGACACCCTGTAGAGATGCAGAATATCAAGCATATAAACATATTTTTGGTTGCAAAATCATTGAATCATTTAGGCTGGAAAGGATTTCTGCATTTCTGCAAGCCTCGGACACCCGCCCTATAGATACTGATAAGCACTGATGAGGTCCCCTCTCAGTCTTCTCTTCTCCAGGCTGAGCAGACCCAGGTCTCTCAGCCTTTCCTCATAAGAGAGCTGCTCCGCTCCCTTGATCATCTTCGCAGCCCTCTGCTGGACCCTCTCCAGTAGCTCTCTGTCCTTCTTGCAAGAGGAGAGGCTGGGGGAGCTGCTCTTGCTCAGCCAGACCCAAAAGCGTCTCTTCCCGCCCAAACGGGCCCCAGAGGCTGCGGGGCCGGACTCTGCTTGGAACGAAAGCCCCAGAGGCACCGGTACAAGCTGCACCACGGGAAACCCCGGCCGGCCCCGAGGAAACGGGCCGGGAACAAGCGGGGCATCTCTGGGACCGGGCCCCGAGCGGCGGGGGATGCCTCGACTCGCCCGGACACGGCCACCAGTGACCAGCTGCGGCAACAGCCCTGCTGGGAGCGGGAGACGCCTGCGGCGGGTCCCTCTGCTCCCCACCCCCACTCGCCCAGGGCCCTTAGACCTTCCCCGGCCCCCGCCTCACCCCTCTCCGGTCCCTTACCTGCCCGGCCCCGCAGTGCCCGGCGCCCGGAAGTGCGTATCTCCGGGCGCCAGGAAGTGCGCGTCGCCGCGCGAGCAGAGCCCCGCGCGAGTAGAGCCCCGCGCCATGCTGCCGCTGCCCGCCGGCCTGCGCCCCCGACTGCGGGCAGCACTGCCCGCCCCGCCGGCCCTCGCCATCGCCCCGCCGGCCCTCGCCATCGCCCCGCCGTCCTCCCCCTTCGCCTTCGCCCCCCGCTGCCTCCGCCTTGGCCCCCACCACCCGCTCCTGGAGGTGAGGGGCTGCCTTTCCCTACTGGGCGAGCCCTCCCGGGCCTGGTCTGTGTGGAAAGACAACGGCTGTGCTCCCTCAGAGCCTGCTCGGGCCTGGGCCTCCGGGCCCTGGTCTAGACAACGGCTGTGCTCCCTCAGAGCCTGCTCGGGCCTGGGCCTCCGGGCCCTGGCCTAGACAACGGCTGTGCTCCCTCAGAGCCTCTCCTCAGCACGGCCTGTCTCTGTGGAGAAGAAGGGTTTGCTCTGTGGAGGCCGGCCTGCCAGCCCACAGCCTCTCTCTCTCCTCCTCTCCTAGGATGGGGACGTTCACAGGCACCTCTACCTCCAGGGTGTCCTCACCAGCCTCGGGGAGGTGGCGGAGAGACCCAAGTAAGTGAGGCAGGGCCTACGTACTGCCCCAGCACAGTGGTGGCAGGTGTGCCTCTTAGTTCATATGTCCCGCTCCTTCTCATGTCAGCATGTGGCACTGAGCCCTGCTAAGTTGTGTTAAGTGTGGGTGTGAGACTGGGATGGGTGCTGTTCCTCTTGTCTGTTGGCTTTAGCAGCTGAGGAGAATAAATAAGTTAAAAGGGAGAAGGCATAGCCACATTGCAAAACATTTTGATTCTGCCCCTCTGCTGTGCTCTGGTGAGACCCCACCTAGAGTACTGCATCCAGCTCTAGAGCCCCCAATATAAGAATGACACGGACCTGTTAGAGCAGGTCCAGAGGAGACCACAAAGGTGATCCAAGTGCTGGAGCACTTCTGCTGTGAGAGACGAGAGTTGGGGTTCAGCCTGGAGAAGAGAAGGCTCTGAGGAGACCTTAGAGCCCCTTCCAGTACCTAAAGGGGGGCTACAAGGAAGCTGGAGAGGGACTTTTTACAAGGCCATGTAGTCACAGGACAAGGGGTAATGGCTTCAAACTGGAAGACGATAGATTTAGATTAGATATCAAGAAGATACCTAGTTAGATTATTAGATATCTTGACTGTGAGGGTTGTGAGACACTGGAATGGGTTGCCCAGAGAAGCTGTTGGCGCAAAGTTTTAGTCCCCAGTTATGACTTGAAGGTCAAAGAGCTTATTTCTATCATCGCTGCTTGGTGTTTATTCTTAATCAAAGCACCACTTCAGAGGACAATAATATATATGATGCTCAAGCCATAATGGCAAATAAGAGTTTCCAACTGCTAGTACCATTACAATCTTCATTCCATTGCACCTTTCATTTAATTTAAGTATTATTCACAAAAAAACCTCCCATAAGTAAATAAAGTCATCTAGAGGGATATATGCTGCTTAAGTTAAGGTTCTAATGTAATTTATGTTGTGGATGTCCTAATTTCCCTGCAGGGTGTCTGAATTCAGTTGCCACATCTCTGGGTGCTGCCAGGTCTTTGATACATTGGAGGGCTATGAGCACCACTACAACACGCTGCACAGGAACGTCTGCTCCTTCTGCAAGCGCTCCTTTCCATCAGGGCATCTCTTGGATATTCACATCTTGGAGTGGCACGACTCACTTTTCCAGATAATGGCAGAGAAGCAAAACATGGTGAGTTGCTGTACCCAACCTTTCACTTGTGGTTGGTGTGCACAGCGTGGTCTGGCACCCTTCAGGGAGGGCACCTTGTCCCCAGTTGACATCACTTACTTTTTCCAATTTTGTCTTTTTTTTTCTTCGCCCCCCACCCCGCACCCTATCTTTCAGTACAAGTGTTTGGTGGAAGGCTGTGCAGAGAAGTTCAAGAGCAGCAAGGACAGAAAGGATCACTTGGTCACTGTTCACCTTTATCCGGCTGACTTCCGGTTTGATAGACCGAAGAAGGCCCAAAGGTAACCGCAGAACTGCAGTAGCACAACTGCTTTTCCCCTGTAGAGCAGATGATGTGCTTCTCTGCTGTCATGCTCCTTTTCCAGAGTAAGCAAGCAGAGTCTCAGAAATTATGTTTGCTGCTGCTTGTAAGAACAGGTAAACTTACAAGTCTTTCTGTGGCAATGATTTACTTTATCTTAGTGTTGAAACACATGGTATTTCTCTCCTTGTATGGCTTCAGGCTTTGCTTCCTTCATGCCATCTCAAGTGTAAACACAAAGTCCGGCATCTCTCTGCATCACTTTATGCACGTTTCCTGCTTTGCTCTCCAACCCTTGCAATATTCCCATTCTCCAAAACTCAGTGGAGAGCAGAGGGAAGCTTTGTAAGTCTGGCAAATGGCTTTCTCAGCTGGCTTCTCATTTCAAGCACTGCTTTCACCGTAGGGATTAATAGAATGTTGTTTAACAGAAACGTGGGTGATGGAATGAAGAAAAAATTTCTCACCTGGCAGAGTTGGATGGTGCCCAAACGGACAGGGGACTGGGTCAGTGGAGGCTTTCAAAGCTTGCTTGGGTAACCTGGCCTGAACCCTCTGAGCCTGTTGAATGAGTTGCGCTTTATGGACTGAAGAAAAGAACTTGGGGACAAAGCTGTGTGCTGTAATGCAGAGAGGGACCTGGGAGTCCTGCTGGACAACAAGTTGCCCATGAGCCAGCCATGTGCCCTTGTGATCAAGAAGGCCAATGGTCTCCTGGGGTGTGTTAAAAAGAGCGTGGTCAGCAGGTCAAGGGAGGTCATCCTCCCCCTCCCTCTGCCCTGGGGAGGCCACATCTGGAGCACTGTGTCCAGTTCTGGGCTCCCCAGTTCAAGAGAGATGGGGAAGTGCTGGAGAGAGTCCAACAAAGGGCTACAAAGATGATCAGGGGATCGAAGCAGCTCTGTGCTGAGGAAAGGCTGAGAGACCTGGGTCTGTTCAGCCTGGAGAGGAGAAGACTGAGAGGGGATCTTATCGATGCTTATAAATATCTAAAGGGCGGGTGTCAAGAAGATGGGGCCAGACTCTTTTCAGTGGTGCCCAGTGACAGGACAAAGGGCAATGGGCACAAACTGGAACACAGGAAATTCCATCTCAACATGAGGAAAAACTTACTTCCTTTGAGGGTGGCAGAGCCCTGGAAGAGGCTGCCCAGAGAGGGTGTGGAGTCTCCTTCTCTGGAGATACTCAAAACCAACCTGGATGTGTTCCTGTTCAACCTGCTCTGGGTGACTCTGCTTTGGCAGCCCTGGGAGTTGGACTGGATGATCTTGGAAGCTCCCTATTGTGCAGTTCTGTAACCCTGAATATTTAAAGTAGAAACTCATACAAGCCTATCACGCAGCTCTCCAGCAGCCTTTTGGTCTCTCCTGGTGGGTTGCACAGCCCATGTAGTGCCTTCATGTAGTAACTCACCCAAGTTGGATTTGACCTTTTTCATCATGAAATACCTTTTAAATTCTTTTCCTCTGGGCATACGTGGCTGCTGCTGAGAAAGGATGTACAATTTTCTCTCTGCAGTGGCCCCAAGCACGTGAGCTCTCCTGTGAAGCAAGGGGCTGGGATGCCGATGGATGTGAGCATGGAGACAGCAGAGCCATTCCCAGTGGACCCCACAGAAACAGGGCGCAGTGAGAACATGGAGATCCCTCAGCCTTCAGCCAGCCCCGGCCCTGAGGTGCCAGAGAAACGGCACTATAAATCCAGGTCTGTACTGTTGGCCACCACAGGCAAAAATTTTTGGGGCTGGGACCATATCGTCTTAATTGCATTTTCCATCCCCTAGGTCAGCATGGCTCAGGGTGTTTCTATGTTGAAGACAGAAGAGGTAGGATTTCCATGTGTGTTTTGAAAGAGGAGCACAAGGAAGGACAGAGTGTGCATACACTGTGAAAGCCGTGTCAATAAGTTTCTGGTAGTCTGCCCACTTACGATCTCTTCCCAGGGTACTGCAGAATGGTGTGGGTCTGAAGATAAGAACTCTGCCCTAAAATACTGAAAACAAGTTTTGTTCCTGCTTTTTAACACTTTCCTATCCGAGCTGACTTGGGGTTGCGCTGGCGCTTTTCACTGTGCCTGTCTGTGCTCTCCCACACAGTCACAGGACAAGACATAAATAAAGCAGGTGAAAGCTGAACATACTATTCTGAATCCTAGGTTTTGCAGATCAGGCCAGGGCCACATTGATGTTTTTTCTGGGTTGGTTTTTTTTTTTTACATAAAGTCTTAACAAAAACTTGGAACTGAATTCCCTAATGTTGGCTTGACTTCTGAAATCCCCCTCGTGGTGTGCTGTATAACCTGTACAAGATAAACGGCAGCCATCAAAAGGTCACCACCCTCTTCCCAGGACCCAGATGGGTGTAATTTTTTTCATAATTTTAATAATCTCTCAGCATATGCTTTTGCCTGAACCATTCCAGTTAGCAAAGGGATTCTTGTGTTCTGAGTTTCCCGCATGTGTGATACATGTGGAAGCAGAACAATGAGCCCACGACCACACTGGAAAACCTCCTTCTGTCTTCAGCTCCCTCTCGCTTTCGCTGGCATCAGCGTTTCACTCTGCCTCCGTGAAATGCGGTGAGCGTTGCTGTTTCAGGGCTTTCTAAGGAGTAGTGGAGTCTGAAAGCACTCTTAGTGCACTACAGCCAGTTGGGTCTGCTTTTGTGTGTCATGGTCTCCCTGACAAAATCCTGTCCATAAGCGAGTGACATTTTAAACTCCACTGCTTTGTCCAGCGTAACAGCTTATAAGACAGAAAGAAACCATCCCTTGAATTCAATGGGACGCTGCAGGCCAAAAGGAAAATGTGATGCTGAAAAGGCCATGCTTTTACTGCTGCTTCTGCTCTCCTCTTCATCACAATCGTGTGCTTCTGTAACAAACCACTGCAACTTCCCAGTGGCATTTTGTAACACCTTACACCCTGTTGTAAAGAGAGGAGAGACCTCCAGAACATAAATTAAATGTGCAGAATAAATGGGAAAGCAAACCGGTATTTCACCCATTTTTTGAATTACACTTTGCTAATTTACATGTCCCGCTCCTCTGATACCTTTTTCTTCCCAGAGTGGGAGCTTGAAATGCTGTACAAGGCATAAAGCATCCTGCTGATCTTGTGAGAGGTGGGGCATTAATGTGTATTAAAGCCTATCTTCTCCCTTTCCAGGATCCCATCCACAATTTGCTTTGGACAAGGTGCCACCCGAGGATTTAAAGGACCAAGGAAGAAAGTGTGAAGGTCAGTGCAGTAGATTTGTGCAAGATGAGAAATCACCAGCTGCTCTCACCTGCAAATGTTAGTGGTGGCACTGTGGCCGAGCAGGGGTATTCTCAGCTGGGTGCGAGGGTTCTGCTCCGTACAGGGAAGGCAGAAAGGTGAAAACAGGGATTTTGTGGCAGCAGTTTGGGATACATCAGTGCCTTGGGACATACTTTGCTACAGTCCCTTTGTGTCTCTGTACCACCCTCCCTTTGGCAGGATTTCAGAGCCGACTGGTGCTTATGTTTATCCTTCCTGAGGCACATCAGTCTCTTTTCTGATCCCCTCTGAAATCAAACTACAAATACATTTGCCTGCCTCTGTGCTGTGAGTGTTTGTGTCTCATCAGTGCCAGGACCACTCTGGGCAGCAGTGGCATTCTAGAGAGACGGTTGCACCTCACCTGAGCTTGCAAATGGCAAATGTTGTTCTGAAACTCCAGGCAGCTGTGGTGATTGCATAAGTTTTGTGAAAAACTTGCAAGGAATCACTGCCAAAGATGCAGCAGGGATAAGACCAAGACAAACACACCGTGTTCCCTCTTCCTGCAGGAAGCCCTGCATCACCCGGCCTCCTCAGCTGGCCTGGGGGCAGGGTGTCACACTTCCCTGCCAGCCCTGCTTGCACAAAGGAGAATCAAAATAAAATCCAGAGGAAGAGCGGTGTGGATTACAGCAATTAATTTAATTCTTTTAATTGAATTCTTTCATTTTCTCACAGTGTTTTTAAAAACTCCCAGCAATGATAGCCCCATGCAGATGTGTGGTGGGTTGAACTCTGCATCAGTTGCTTGCGGAAAGTCTCAGGCTGTCGTGGAGCACTGTGACATGAAAGTGAGAGAAGCTCAGCTGCTGGAGCTGACACTAAGCAGGATTAGGGTTTTTTTGATTTTTTTTTTTTGCTTTTTGGGGGAAAAATAGATTCAACAAATTCCAAGACAAAATCTGTTGACTGTACAGAAGCTGGATCCACTGACAAAAAGAAAAAGCAGAGAAAAAAAAAAGCATAAGTCCTTGTGATAAATGATTTAGTCTCAAACAGGATTCCAATTAAAGTTTACAATTTATTAAATGAATAAAGACAAGCAAACAGCGCTGGGTGCGCAGGGAGTCTCTGCTCTACCAACATGCACCCCGTACAGCTCCCATTTTTGGTTTATATCTCTTATGCTAATACATATTCATAGCTGTTTCTAAGAGAAAAGGTTGGCCTCGGGCAATGATCTCCAGGGATGGGCGCACCCTCCTCGGCGCTTCACACCATGCGGTCAGCAACAAAACTGGCTAGAATGTTCTATGTCGGCTACACAAGAACAAACAGAATGGTCAAAGACTGCACACGCAGACAGGGTCACACTTCACCATGCGGCCCTAGCGTTGCTCCACATTGACACAAATCAGATAAGCACATTTCACAGTCCTTAATTCTGACCTTTTCCGTCTCACTGAAATGTGCTCTGGTCCCTGGTGCTTGCTCTGAAACCCGTATGAGAGGTTTGCCTGTTGCCTGAAACAAAAGCTCTCGAAACCAAAGGTAGTTTAGAGAGGGGATGCTGCTTTATTCGACGGTGGGTACTAGGTGGAAATCCACAAATCTGGCACATCTTACCAGGTACAGTCATAGAATCATAGAATCATAGAATTGTCTAGGTTGGAAGAGACCCTTGGGATCATCGAGTCCAACCATCAACCCTACTCTACAAAGTCATCCCCTACGCCATGTCCCTTAGCCCATTATTTATACACAAAATATTGTCATTATTCTGCTACCTAATCCATAGCTCCACCTGGGCTGACATATCCATCAGGATGACCCAGTAGCCCTTTTGCACATGTATATTAA
>JAOXNO010000002.1:146236-183853 GCA_028565335.1 Limnodromus scolopaceus
CAAGCCCCGCCCCTCCGCGAGCCCCGCCCCCGGAGCCCGGAGGAGCAGCCGCCAGGGATGCCCGGTCGGTGTCTGATGGTGGGTCGGTGGCTTCAGAGAGCGGGACCGATCCCCGGGTCGTAGGTGGAGGGGTGGGAAAAGGGGACGTTTCCCGGGGCGCGGGGACACCCCCGGGGCCACCTCACCGCCCTCCTCCTCTCCCCGTCCCGCACCGGTACCGCCTCAGCTCCGTGGCCCGGGAAGGTGGAGGAGCCGCTGGATGCCTCCGTCCGGCCCATCCGTCCCTACGTGTGCCGGTAGCACCGGGGGAACTGCCGGTGGTCCCCAGGCAGGCTGCAGCCCTCAAGGGCCAGCCCCAGAGCTCCCGCGTGATGGTGATTTCCCAGCTGCTGTGGGCACCATAAAGGTCTCCAAACCCGAGGCTGCTGGTGGTCCTTTGCTGGCCATTGATGGTTCCTGCCCCGGTGCTGCCTTGGGGGATGCCCCTGCCCCCTGTTCACCCCAGCGGAGGTGAGGTGCTGGTACTGGGATGCTCCCGGCCGGGCAGCACCCACCGTGCCAACCCGTGCTCCTGGCCAGCTGCAGCTGGGGTCACCCCACCAGCGCTGATCTCTGCCGGCCTCTGGTACCAGGCAGCCCCCCCACCCCCAAAAATATTTACATGCAAGGAAGAGGCGGGGGTGTCAGAGCTGCAGCATAGGGTCCTGGAATCCCCTTTGAGTATTTATTTTGGAGGGGTTTTCCCCACATCTGGGTAGGACTGCATGGGGGAAGTGGAGCGCACTGCCATGGGACATCAGCCTGGCAGCAGCTTCATGGGGGGACAGTGGCCCTGTGACCTGGCCCCGGCGTATTTGGGGCCACCGGCTCCCAGGGACGGAGGATGGGTATTCCCAGAGTGTTGGTGCCGAGCCATGCAGCCATCCCCAGGGACCTCCTGGGACTAAATTGTGCAGGCAAGTGCCCGGCTTGGCCCAGCTGACTCCTGAACCCCCACCAGATGGAGACCCTCCACCTTCCTGGGGACCTGTCTAGGGAAAGAAGGTTTCCCCACATCCAACCTGATTCTGCCTGGGCTGCGATCAGAGGCCCCTCATTGCACCACCTGGGAAGGGTTTGACCCTTCACCCCTGTCTATGTGGCAATCAGGGGCTGCTTTCAGACCCCCCTCACCTCCCTATAGCCTCACCCAACAAGCCCAGTTCCCTCCCATCTCCTTGTGGGTCGGGTGCTCTAATCCCTGACCCACTTGGCAGCCAATCATGGGGTCATGGCAGGGTCTCTGCGTCCTTCTCATGCAGCCCAGGACACGGGTCCACCATCACCTGGGGACCCTTCCAGCAGGGCTGCTTGGGCAGTGGCTCCTGCCTGCCCTGAGGCCTCAGTTGATCCCAGCACAGTGCCACTGGTCCTTAAGGAGCTCCCAAGCAAGGAAGAAGACAGACCCCGATGACCAAGGAATGTGTGGGAAGCACCATCACCACAAGCATGAAGGAAGCCAGCAGGAAGGAGGGGACAGCAGGGGATGTCCCACCACCTCCCTGTGCTGTCCCTGCTGAGGGAGAGGGGCCAGGCCACCGGCATCTCCCTGGGGAGCTGGTGCTCTACTGGGACTCCTCCATCAGCTCCAGGATGCTGCTGTAGAGGCGCCCAGGAGCATCCAAGCCCCAGATGAAGTCCCAGTGGTTCCAGTCGGGGATGTGGCCATAGGTGATGAGGTGGGTGATACGGGGCAGCAGCAGGTGTATATCCCTCCAGTCAGCCGCCCAGTCCTCCCCCCCTGACCACACCGCAGTGGGCACGGGCATCTCCTCCACCCGGTAGAAGGGAGGTGTCTCCTGGAGGGACAGAGAGGGCTCTGAGGAACCATCGCTTTGGCCAACCCCTACAAGCCAGCTCATTCCTGAATCACCCAGGACAGTCCCCTCACATCTCCAGCAACCCGCGCTGCTGCTGCAGCCTCCTACCTGATGGTACACAGCTAGGTTTTCGCTGCTGTAGTCGAAGGCTTTGAATTCTCCTGATTTCATCACCTGGGAGGAGAGGATAGATCTGCACCAGGAGGCCAGCGAGCACCGCTGCATGGTTCCGGCATCTCCTGGCCTCCTCGAGGGACCACATCACAAGAGGGCGTTCGCACAGGTTGTTGCAGGAGGAGGTGGCATCCCTACAAAGTCAGGCTTTCCACCTTTTTTTAACAGGGTAATGCTTTGACCTCCAGCTCCATGCCTGTCCCCAGCTACGGGCTGACACCAGGTGTTGGATATGACTCCTTGGCTGCCCCAGTGCAATGCTTGTGCCTCTGAAAATCTGCACATCACCAGCAGCGCTGTGTGTGCAGGATGCTGCCAGAGGAATTCATGTTAGTTAGCTTTCTTTCAACAACTGGATCATCCTTACCTTCTTGTGACACTTGGGCCTCAGTACAGAGACATCAAGTGAGCCAAGTTATTCTAGGAGTTACTCCTATGCTAGGGGCAGAAGCTCAGATGGCTGCGCAATAGTTGCATCGATTTTAAAGGCCTTTTTTGCCTTCCCCATTGCCTACAATTTGGCTCTGCAAGGAGGCACCAGGGTGATGGTCTCCAGCCTGACCCTGTTTCCAGCAGAGCCAGTGCTGGAAACAGCCAGTGCTGCAGCGGGTTGCTCAGACTGGCAGAGTCCAGCCCTGGTGTCTCCAGGACTCCTTTGGGCAGGGGGACATGCCATTGGATCCCCCTTCACCTCCTCATCTCCAGCTGAGCAGGCCCAGCTCCCTCAGTCTCTCCTCATATGCCCTGGCCTCCACCCACCATCACCATGGGCTCACACCACCTGGGCTCACTCTGCCTTGGGAATCCCCAGGGACCCCAAACTGGTCCCAGCATCCGACTGTGGCCTTTCCATCCCTTCGCTTGTCCTGGCTGGCACAGCCCAGCATGCATACGCCAGTGTCTCTTGGTTCCTGAAGGGACTGGTGCAGCTCATCCTGCATCTAGCACCTTTTCTGTACACCTAATTTGTTGCTTTTGCTTTTTCACAAGCCGCTAATGTCCAAGATCCCTGACCTCTCACACCTGCCCTGGACATGCCAGACTCTCGGTGAAGGTACCATCCCACAGGTGAAACAACTGCATTTCAGAGAACCTACCTGGGCCCAGTGTATCATGTTTTTGACAGATGTCCCATCTGGATAGTGGGATGTGTACACATCCAGCCGTGTCTGCAAGGAAACATATTCAAGCTATCATTGCTTCCCAACGGACAGGAGCGAGGACAGTAGTTGCCAGATGATGCATTTCCCAAAACAGCCACTAATGAGTCACACTGTCTAGACCTCAGTCAGGTCCAGGAATATAATTTTCATTAAAAATCAATTGCTCCAAGACAGATCCAAGGGGAGAATGAATGATGAAGGATGAGGCACCCCTAGCTCCTGTGGATGCCTCATCTGGGCTCAAGGACTCTGCTTAAGGCCTTAGCGACTACTCCTGGTCATCCAGATGCTGCTTTAGCAGACTTGATGTAGGGTGAGCAGGAGCAGGGGCTGCACCCCAGGGATGCTGGTGGGAGGTGCAACTGGTCACGGTGACAGGCAGCCCTAACTCAGAGATGCTATCAAGTGCCACCTGGCTCTGGATCCCTCTCTCCCACGTGGGGTGGTGGCACACCCACCATGTTGAGGTTTTTCTCATTGTAGCCACCCAGCAGAAAGAGAAGATTGGCACAGGGCTTGTGCAGCAGTGGGTGCCTGCAGAGCTCAGGGAGAAACCTCCACAGCTTCTTCATCCGCAGTGAAGCGTCTGTTCTGCCAAGCAGAAGCTGCAGAAGCAAAGGGCAAGGTTGTTTTCTTGGGTTTCCCATGCATCCCCTTGGACTGCCTCCCCCAACCAGCCCCCAGCCGGTGTCCCCGTGAGCTGGGCGGTGAGGGGATGTGTGGCACTGGGTGCCCGCAGCAGTCAAACCCTCTCCTCCTTCACTCCTGCCTGGCTGAGATGTGCACAGCTTATGGCAGGAGGTGGCACTGATCAAATGCACACCAGGGAAATCAATATTCGGGACTCTTCTCTTTCCCTCCCCTTTCCTCAAGTGTTGGATTCATTTTTCACTGTCATTAAACTCAAGTACAGTAAAGCTGCTCATTTCCAGGTGATCTGTGCAGGAATTCAACAAGTGCCCCCATAGAAATACCAGTCCCAACACCCGAAGGTCCTGCAGATGTAAGGGAAGCATACACTCAACAGGGTGACCATGCAGGGGTGCACCCGCACCTCAGTTGTGCCTGTGCTTATAAATTAGTGGGAATTAACTCTTTTCTGCTGCACTGAATAGCCCTATGGACTGTGTCTGGGCATGACCCATTTTCTAGCACCAGCGTGTTCAGGGGAGGAGAGCATGGAGTAGTCCCCTACCTGAAACATCTTGAATTGCCTGTCCAGAAGGAAGGACATTTTCATGATGGGACTTCTGGCATGCTTGATTGTCAGTGCTGGAGCCAGGGCAAAAAACATTTTGATTTTCTGAGCCAGTTCGGGCATGGATGAAAATGCAATGAACGCTGAGAAAACAGAAAAACAATCTAAGACTCGATCAATCTTTCTTCAGGTGCTTAATCCAAAGGTTCACACAGATCTGCTTAGCTGGCATTATCTCCAATTAGAAATCTGGGATCTCTTGCCACCTTTCTGCTTAACATTAGTGCTAGAGATGTCCAAAAGGAGACAATGCCTTCATTCCTATGGCCAGAAGTGGCAGATGAGGCACTTCAATGAGTACCACTCGTTGAGGAAGTCCTGCCCTATTTACCAGGTGATGTGAGCAGTACTGTCATCTTCCATCAACCTCTGCCAAAGAGTATCATTGTCACAGAGGTTATCTCATACCCGTGATGGCCCAGCTGGCCAAAAGAAGCACCATGCATTTCATCAGAAAGCAGAAGTTGTGACCTCCACGTAAAATACCTTTGGTTTTCACGTGGAACACTGCAATTCGGTTTTCTAGGCTGAATCATAGTTGCTGTAATTGCAGTGAGGAGCTTACACAGGTCACCAGGAGCTTTCTTACTACCCTAGGAGCACGCTGGTCCTCCCAGATGCCTTGTTTGGAAAGCATGGCTGCTGTGGGACTTCTCACTGTGAGAGACCTTGTGCCTCCTTGGCTGCCCATAAAGATGGGACCTCTCCGCTTTCTGCTTATGAACACCAAAATTAATGTTTTCAAGGTGGTCCAGGCAATGCGATGTGCAACCACTTCTAACACACCGATTGTGCAGCCCTGGGAGTAGCCAACGTAATATATCTGCTTCTGCCCGGTCTTCTGCAGAACAAAGTCGATCATGGCTGGGAGGTCATACATTGCCATTTCGTGAAAGCTGCAACACAGGAGCAGGACATTGGTTATAAGGTAACAACAGGAGAACAAACTCACCTGGGAATTTTGGTTGCCTTGCATTGCTCGGATGCTGAAGGGCTTAACATCTGGGGCTGATCTTCCAGGAGAAAATTCCTATGAACTAGGTGAAACTGCACAGGGTCTGAAGGCATGGCCTTTCTGCCATGGCCTTATCCTTCCCTGAAACGGCTTAGTCCTCCCATAGCCACGGCTACCGGTAAAGAAACTGTACAGAGCCTGGCCAGCTGTGCATTGAAGTGCAATACGCAGCAGCTCTGCAGACCCCGGGGCTGGCTCTCATCAGGATTACAGCGCTAGCGCTGCTCCTAGAGATGCTCTTCGCTAAAATGGAATGAAGCACCAGTTCCTGCCATGTGCCTTTTAGTGCAACATGGTGGAATGCAGACCTACTTTATTAGCTTTTTTTTACTGAAGGATATTTATGAGCTTGGGAAATCCAGGAGTGCTCCCTGAAGATCAGCTCAGAGCAGCAGCAGCAGTTCAAAATGTTGTTCTTGGGGAGAAGGTTTCTGCAGACTATGTCTACAAGGGGAGGTCGCAATGACATTTCTAGACATTGGTGGGGGGGCTTGGCCGGGGAGGTCCCCACAGAGGCCACAAGATAGGGCTGATGTCTCTGCAGGATGAGTGTCCCGCTCTTGGCAGGGCAGGGCAGCTGCAGGGAGGTGTTGGCACCATGTCAGCAGACATGTCTTCTCAGGTACATCCAACCTCCCCGGGCACATCACTGGGAGGTCTGGGGAAGGCCATACCTGGGGATTAGGTGCTCTGGCTTGCCTGCTTGGAGGCACGCACCTCTGCCTAGAGGTTAGTGACAGTGCCTAGAGAAGCTTGCCATGCATCTATAGTCCACTGCAGCCCACCTGAAATCCCAGAATTCGGCCTGGTCAGCTGAAAGGTGCTGGTGTCTCCGGGACCAGCTTGTGCCCCTGCTGTTTCCCAGCCAGACGTCATAGCCAGAATCTGCTAGTATGAAGCCAAGGCTGTTGTTAGCCAGATTTTGCACCCAGTGGCTGCCTTCTCCGAATAACCCATGCTGGAGAAACACAACTGGCTTGGCCTCTAGATGTGAAAGAAACAGCACGTTTCATTGAACTGAGTTTGTCTACTCACCCCAAATTCAGGCCAAAAAAGCCTCTTTCTTGTACCGCCAGCGGACATACAATGTGCATTTTAATGACATCTCCTGGTAAAGAAATCCTTGCCATAGTCATCTTGTGGTTGTCACCCTCATTGCCTCAGACTGGAGGGCTGCAGATGTCCCTCCTGAGCCTTTCAGACTCCCACACGCTCAGCACTGTGACCACTGATACCAACCATGTGAAAACTCAGATGTACAGGCTCATCCCTGAGATCGTTCAGTTCCCAAAGGCACAAATTTATGGGGAAAAAATTAAACAAGGAGCTCTCTGAAGATGTGCCTGCACCCTCTGAGCCTTAAAGCCAAGTCTCTGCTTGATATGAAAGGCAGTGGCTGTGCTGCACGCGTGCTTTCCTATGCTGGCTGTTAAAGCCTTGACTGTAACTTGGAGAAGTGCCATGGTTTTGGTATTTTTCCTTTATCAATAAATACTCCCCTGGCCTGGTGAGGTTTGTCCCTTCACCTGCTCATAATGTAAAGGGGAGGTTGTGTTTTGGGCTTTTTTTTTTTTTCTTTTTTTTCCTGGCTTCCTTGTGAAATAGAGCTGTACCTCCATTCCTAGGATTGTCTCTCCCATGAGGGATTCTGTTCAGGCTGACGTAGTAGCCATCGTGAGTCAGTACTTCATACTCCTCACTGAGGTACCCTCTGTGGCAGATCATTTGGCTCTGGGGAAAGAAAAACCCAGGTAGAAAGCCTTCTGTAGCTGAGGTGCTCATTTGACTCAAGGAGTGCCTCCCTCATCCTCTGGGATGCCTTTGCAAAACTGAAACGCTGTGGCAGCCTGGGACATTGCTTTGCCCGGCATGTCTCTGGATCAGCCGAGGACTTTTCTGAGAGAGGACAGTCTGTCTGGATCCTACACCTGCCCCAGTGAGATGCCCAAGGCAAGAGGAGATGCTCAGCCATGGGTTCGCGTCAGTGGAGCCAGGGGGGAACCAGTGGCACCAGGGCTCCCCTGCAGCATTTGCCTTTGAAATGCTTCCAAAAACAAAGATTGAAATGAAAAGGATTTACTGACAGCTGACACCAGTGGCAGGACGTGTCATGTCACGCTCTGAGCAGGTGCATGGGGCAGACAGACAGCAAGGGATATTGAACTTGCTGAGCTGGACTGACTGGAAGGGCAATAGGACAAGCCCTGTAGGATTTGTTGCAGGCCTCCTGAGGCTCTGCCTGAGCTTTATTTATGCTGAAAACTCCACAGATTGGGAAGTTTCAGTCTGGTAAAATCCTGTGATCCTACACGTTGCTGTGTAGTTGCTTTGTCACACATTTGAAGGAAGAGAATAATTTAAGCAATTTTATTGCACACGTCTTGGGATCATCTAAAGTGACTTTCAGAGACTTTGAGGACTGACCTGGACATGACCCCAAGAAGCCTGCTGCAGCTGAAAGAGAGGAGCCACACACAGCTTTCTACCCTCCAGGAAGATGTCTGATCAAATCCGGGCTGGGGTTACTCCCTTCTCTAACTGACCTGCTGATAATTGCACTTAATGCTACTGGGAGGAAGAGGACTCCTTCAGGAAGCAGTGCTCGTAAAGGATGGTATGGAGGTAACGTCATACCACACTGCTCAACAAAACCAGCACATGTGGTGACCTGAGCCCTTTCCACGTACATACTCTCCATCCCTCTCTCCCACAGCTAAACATCCATAAACTTTCAGACAGAGTGGAAATTCAAACTTTTGACTTACAACATTCATGAAAGTCTCGGGATTTATAACCTTTTTCTGCTGGATGGCATCTACTGGGTTCGTAGGTGCTTGTATCAAAACCAGGATTGCAATAAACAGCCACATCTTGTGTCTGTGTGAAATAATAAATATTATTATTACTGTTATAGTTATTATAATAAACAATATTATTATGAATGCCTAGTTCTTCTTGGTTATGGTGGGTTAAGTTCTTTATGTATCTGAAGAGCATATATCACGGTCTGGGCTAGGGAAGCAGAGGAGACTCCCAGTTCCACCTTCCATTACAGTCCACACAAGGGTCTTCACACTCCTCCATACAGACTGGATTTGGTGCTAGGCAAGACCCATTTTTGGTTTTGTAACGGCAAAAAGAAGAAAAACAGCTTTCTAATGCAAGAACTAAAGTGATAGAAAATGCCATCAGGCCAATTGTCACATAGAGGAAATTAATCTGAAATAAGAGTTTACACTGCACAAGGAACACATTTAGGTTGGCTGGGCTACCAGTATGTCTGCACTTTTGCTGTTTCTTTATTGCTGAGCTTTTGCACCAAGAAAGCCACTATTAACAGAAGGATCCTACGAACTGGAACTGGTAGAGCCCCACAGGAAGGCTATTTATTAAATCAGCGGAGCCTGAAAAACATGGAAACAATTTTGATCACCTTAGAGACTCCTGCCCAGAGCAGAGATCTACTCTTAATATACACAGTTAATATTATATATGATTTCTGATGCTTCGCCAAGCTCTTAAAAGTTAGAGCTTAACTTCAGCACAGTAGCGCGAGTTGAAAATCGTCACACCAGCTGTCTGGTTACTCTCTACCTCCCTTCTTCCTCCTCCCAATGCATCTTCCACACCATGAGACATATCTGTCCTCTGAAATATTCCCAGTAACCCTCTCTATGGTATTACCAAGAAGCAAGTTACCAAGACAAAAAAGCAATCAATGCCTTTTAACCCTCAGGGTAATTCCAATGCAAATCTGAATTATGTGGAGGAAAATACGTTACCAGGCAGAGCTCACTGTCGTATCTGATCAGGATGCTGGTGTGAATGGTGGTGGCTCTATCATGATCGGTGTTAAAAAGAGCACGTTGTGTCAGAGCCCTGCTACGTTGGCACCACGCTGGACCACATCACGTGTCCTCCAATTAAGCGATGTGTGCACTGGTCATATCTTTGATAACTTCCTCTGCTTGGCCATGTGGTCATGACTTTCATGCTTGCAAAGGATTACATTTCCAAAAGCAGCTGGAGTGGTGCAGCAAGGCGTCTCAGCTATGGAGTTGCACCTTAAGCTTGTGGCAGCCGCAGTAAAAAAAAAAGTCAAAAGGTTTTCTTTGTAAAGGGTCATTTCCAAACTCCCAGGGGACCCTTGGGAATGCCTCTTAGAAGAGCTCCTGGGGCAATGAAAGGACCTGGGCTCCACCAGCTTCACAAGGCCTCAGGAGCATGCTGACCACTCCGCAGACACTCCAAGGAGAGGTCAGGCTTCACCAGCTGCCTGGGTGGGAGACACTCGATGATTATACCACTCTTCAAAAGTGACAGTGGCCAAGGCAACCTCCACACAGCCCTTACACCCAAGGTGTATTGTATTTGTAACTGGCAATTTGCAAAACCTCTGCAATGTTTTCTGGAAAAGCATCAAGCTTAGTGTCTTGCCAATGGATGGCAGAGTGGAGGAGAACTTGTGCAACTTGTTTGGCTGAAGTGACAGGTATTACACAGAGTAAAGGTCTTTGTTTTCTACTTCCAGCCTGTGACCTTACAACTTACGCCTTTCTGTAACTGCTTGGTAGCCACCTAAAAGACCAAGCCTTCAGTTGTCTACTAGGTGCTCTGTTTGAGCATACATTTCCTGGTCACGGATTAAGGTGACTTCTAATGTTCATACCCGTCATAGTCTATGAACGGTATGCAAGTTGTGAAACACAGCCCGAAACGTGCATGTATTACTCCATCCCCAGAGTGTAATTTTCTATCAGCGCCACAACCACTGACACAAAGGGACTGCATCTGTGGGCAGTGCCTTCCTGACAGCAGGTGTGGTCAGAGCCCTTACTGTTTCATTACCTTACTTCATGGAATCATAGAATTACAGAATCACAGAATGGTTTGGGTTGGAAGGGACCTTAAACATCATTGAGTTCCAATCCCCTGCCCTGGGCAGGGACACCTCCCACTGGACCAGGTGCTTCAAAGCCCTGTCCAACCTGGTCTTGAACCTCTCCAGGGATGGGGCAGCCACAGCTTCTCTGGGCAACCTGGGCCAGGGTCTCACCACTCTCACAGGAAAGAATTTCTTCCTAATATCTAATCTAAATCTCCCCTCTTTCAGTTTAAAACCGTTACCCCTCATCCTATTGCTACACCCTCTGATAAAGAGTCCCTCCCCATCTCTCCTGTAGCCCCCTTTAGGTATTAGAAGGGGCTCCCTGGAGCCTTCTCCAAGCTGAACAGCCCCAGCTCTCTCATAGCAGCTTGTCCTCATAGCAGAAGTGCTCCAGCCCTTGGATCATTTTTGTGGTCTTCTCTAGACTTGCTCCAACAGGTCCATGTCCTTCTTATGTTGGAGGACCTGGATGGAGTACTCCAGGTGGGGTCTAACGAGAGCAGCATAGAGGGGGAGAATCATCTCCCTTCACCCATTGACCATGTTGCTTTTGATGCAGTCTAGGATGTAGCTGGCTTTCTGGGGTGCAAATGCACATTGCTGGCTCGTGTTGAGCTTCTCATCAACCAACACCCCCAAGTCCTTCTCCTCAGGGCTGCTCAATCCATTCTCTGCCCAGCCTATATTTATGCCTGGGATTGCCATGACCTGGGTGCACGACCTTGCACTGTATGAGGTTTGCACAGGCCCACCTCTGCAGCCTGTCCAGCTCCCTCTGGATGGCATCCCTTCCCTCCAGTGTGTTGACTGCACCAGACAGCTTGGTGTCATCAGCAAACTTGCTGAGGGTGAACTCAATCCCACTGTCCCTGTCTCCAACAAAGAGATGTTGAACAGCACTGGTCCCAGTACTGACTCCTGAGGAATGCCACTCATCACTGGCTTCCACTTGGACATTGAGCCATTGACCACAACCCTTTGAGTGTGGCCATCCAGCCAATTCCTTATCCACTGAGAGGTCCATCCATCAAATCCATGTCTCTCTAATTCAGAGGCAAGGATGTCATGTAAGACATTCTCAAATGCCTGCGTAAGTCCAGGTAGATGACGATTGTTGTATTCACCAATGCTGTCAGCCCATTGTAAAAGGCCACCCAATTTGTCAGGCACAATTTGCCTTTAGTGATGCCGTATTGACTGTCACCAATCATCTCCTTATTTTCCATGTGCCTTAGCAGAGTTTCCAGGAGGATCTGCTCCGTGATCTTGCCGGGCACAGAGGTGAGACTGGCTGGTCTGTAGTTCCCTGGTTCTTCCATCTTTCCATTTCTAAAAATGGCCATTACATTTCCCCTTTTTCAGTCAGTGGGAATTTCACTGGTCTGCCACAACTTCTCAAATATGATGGATACTGGCTTGGCAACTTCATCCAGCAGTTCTCTCAGGACCCGCAGATGCACCTCATCAGGTCCCACGGATTTGTGCACCTTCAGTTTCCTTAGATGGTCTTGAACATGGTCTTCTCCTACAGTGGGCAATTCTTAATTCTCCCAGTTCCTGCCTTTGCCTTCTGCAGCTTGGGTGGTGTGGCTGGAGCATTTGCTGGTGAAGACTGAGACCAAAGAATTGTTGAGTACTTCAACCTTCTCCATATCTCGGGTAACCAGGTTTCCCATTTCCTTCTGGAGAGGGCCTATATCTTCCCTAGTTTTTCTTTTACCACCGACATACCTATAGAAGCTTTTCTTGTTGGCCTTGATGTTCCTGCCTAGATTTAACTCTATCTGGGCTTTGGCTTTCCTAACCTGATCCCTGGCTGTTGGAACAGTTTCTCTGTATTCCTTGCAGGCTACCTGTCTTTGCTTCCACTCTCTGTAGGCCTCCTTTTTCCATTTGAGTTTCTCCAGAAGCTCCTTGTTCACCCATGCAGGCCTCCTGACGTTTTTGCCCGACTTCCTCTTAGTTGGGATGCATCACTCCTGAGCTTGGAGGAGGTGACCCACCAGCTTTCTTGGGCCCCTCTCCCCTCCAGTGCTTTATCCTGTGGAACCCTCCAAAGAAAATCCCTCAAGAGGCCAAAGTCTCCACCTGAAGTCCAGAGTGGCAAGCTTGCTGTGTGCCCCTCTCACTGCCCTAAGGGTTTTGAACTCCACCATCTCATGGTCACTACAGCCAAGGCTGTCCTTGAGCTTCACATTCAACATCCTTGTTAGTGAGAATAAGGTCCAGCAGAGCTCCTCTCCTCATTAGTTCCTCTATTACTTGGAGAAGAAAGTTATCATCAACACATCCCAGGATCCTCCTGGATTGCTTATGCCCTGCTGTGTTGTCCCTGCAACAGATACTGGGGTGGTTGAAGTTCCCCATGAGGACCAGGGCTTGTGAACGTGAGGCTGCTCCTATCTGTCCATAGAGGGCTTCATCCACTTGGTCTTCCTGGTTGTGTGGCCTGTAGCAAACCCCCACTGTAACATCACCAATCCCTGCCCTCCCTTTAATCCTGACCCATAAGCTCCCAGTTGGCTCCTCATTCCCAGGTGGAGTTCCATGCACTCCAGCTGGTCGTTGACATAGAGGGTGATACCTCCTCCTCATCTCCCCTGCCTGTCCTTCCTAAAGAGACTTCTGTCCCTGTGTCTTCTTTGGGCTTTCGAAAATGTCTTCCCACTCCCGTGTTTGCAAAAATCCCACTACATAAAATGGACTTCACAGTTTACGTAGAGGGCGATTCCAGCATGCGTCCTGAGAGGACTTAAAAAACAACCTATGAATGGAGAAACCCCTACCCAGCTTGTGTTTTTCTATTCTACCATCAGGTTTCCTTCATCAGCATCAAGACAGGTCTCACCTTTTACTTGTATGGTCTAGTACTTTATCTACTGCCAAGTCTGCTGCCTTCTACCTCCAGTGAGTACTAATTATCTAGCAGAGGTACTAAGCACCAGTACTAGGCACTAATGAGGTTGGAAAGGCAGTAGAGACTTCTCCAGCATCCTCAGGCTCTTGGGCGAGGCTATCAGAGTAGTGTATCAGTGCTAAGGCTGGTGTGCGATTTAACACCAGTACCTATCATAACTGTGGTAGGAAAGAGAGAGGTTGCCAAGAATGACCAGCTAGCTTTTTACCAAGAAACTCTTGTATAGCTTAGTCAAAGGAAGAAATGAAGACCTTTGAGTTACGTGAAGTAACTGGAGACCGCAGCTGGGTGTTTTGACACATAGGTGTGAGTTTAGGTGGAAAGAGCAATGCCATCAGGGTACTGCTGTCATTGTACACCTAACAGAATTGTAAATAGTCACTAGTATTAACCTACCATGTCAGGACCCCATAATACATGGTAGGGTGCACAACCTAATATTAGATAGACTATAATGGGCATCTTAAAATGAAGCTGTAGAACCACACTCACAGGATGTTTTTACAGTATTGTTGTGGGAACTAATGGAAGAAAACTCAAGTGCATTTAGAAACAGAAAGGTATTTTTTTTAACTTTCTAACAAAGTAGACTGTACCAACCAGCACTCTCACACACACATTCTCAGAGGGGCCAAAATGTGAGTCTGCAAGTGGTCTGGCTGAGGTCCCCTGAGTGTGACATGGAAGGCAAGGATTGCCAGCTATTGATGCCTCCATAAGGGTTCTGCTTGAGACCCATGGGCCAGCTCTTTCTTGACCTCTAAGGTCCTTTAAGAGTCAAAAGTTACCATGGCATAATGTTTTGCTTCTGCATCTTGTTAGCCTCACGCTCCATAAATATTAGGCAACATTGCTGTAGGGTGTCTTTCATGTTCTTGTTTGAGGAATCATAGGACTGTAACCCATCCTGCTGTTGGGATAACAGGAAGAGAAACGGCCCATGAAATGTCCTGCATCCCTGCTGCTGTCCTTTTGTTAACAGGTGCAGGTCTTCTGCTGATGAGTCACCTCTGTGGTGCATCACAGTGCAAGCAACACATTCCTCATTGTTTACCAGTCTGATTGGTGTTAATCATGCCCTTGCATAACATTCCTCTAAGTCCTGGTCTGGTCTTTCCCCTGGTGCTTTCATGGACATACAAACCGCCAGACTGTGTGCCCAAGATGCTGGTAGTTACCTTCTATCCTCTACCTCTTGCCAAGCACAAGAGTAAGTAGGGAGGTGCTTAATAACTAGCTGTCATCTGGTCTTGACATCCTGAACTGGGAAAGAGAGTATCATTCTGATTCTAGCAATAAAAGAACATCAACTCTTGTGTAATCCCTGCCAGATAAGCATGATTCCCTTGCAGTAACCTTGGAAAAGAACGTTGCCCAAGTAAAGAATGTGATAAGCAAAGCAGTGCTTATCTGGTTGTACCTCTCCTAGTGTAAAGCCCCTCAGCATGGCTGAGATATCTTCAGCGTCTCTGATTAAGTAGGAGTTAAGTAGGAGTTTTACGCATGCTAGCGTTACAGTGAAGCTTGATGAAACAACTAATTCCTTTCACAACACCTTGCTGGAATTGTTCGTGCAATCATTTCATACACAGTAATGAAATTGAATCAACAAAAGCATAAATGTTCCTAAAATGTTGATTGTGAAATAACTGAGATGTGCTCACCAATGGTGTTTCTCAGCTAATTCTTCCCCTGTTCCTTTGTTGAGAGGACCCCAGAACAACCCTGAACTTGTACTTCTCTGATCTCTCTTCGTTGTACAATTAGCTTTAAAGAGTATTTTAAAGCTAAAAGATTTCGGTCTGTTCATGAACAAACCTGGACCAACTTTATCAAACTGTCTCAATAAAGAAATACTAATATTTTTCAAATTTGGTATCACGGTGCTCTTTGTATTAAAGAAAAGCTGATTTGGTCAGCTTAGCCAACGCCCTAGTCAGGGTTATCAGAGACCTTCAGGGAGCAGTAACATGTCCCACATGACATGGTCTAGGGTCAGGAATGGACACCAACAAAGACTTGAAGAGTGTTGAAGGAAGTTATATCTTACCATGATTTTAGCTAACCGTAACTTTCCATGACCTTATCCCATTCCCATCTGCCTAAAGGACAAATATACGAAAACGCAAGTCTCAGAGAACAGTTACCGGGTCTCTCTTCTGACCATTCATCTAGCAATCTCAAAAGAAAATCTGGAAATAACGTAGGAAATAACACAGAAATAGCTCATAGTTTGTGAAATAAGAAAGCGACATGTTCTTGTGTGAGCTGCTGCAGGCAGGACGCAGGAACAACCACAAAACCACGGATTAAAGGCAAAGAACAAATTTAATCTCAATACATCATGGATCAGGGAACCTCTGAAGCAGCACCTGGGCAGAGGCAGGCAAGCAGGGGATGCAGGCACCACGGAGGGAGAGAGAGTCCTTGTTAACAAGGGAGTGAGGGAGGGAGAGGGCTCCCACTTGCTGTTTGGGCCTGTGTTTCAAGGGTTCCGGCAGGCAGAGTTTTCTGCTGTGCTTTGATCTCTTCAGCAGCAGGGCAGGAATCTCAGGCGTGTTCGATAAAGTGCCCCTGAGTCCATCCCAGGCCCATGTTATCTAAGTGCAGATGTTCTACTTGTTGAGCACACAAAACTAAACAGCAATTAGTGTGATACATGTGTTTTCCAGCACCCCACTTGCGAGTCCCTTGAGCGTGTTTACAGCCCTCCTCGCCGATCTTCCGTCACTTTCTCACAGTCCTCAACGGAATAAAAATCTGAATCTACTCAGCAATGCTGGTGACTGCTGGAAACTGTTATCAGGCTTGCTGTTAAGGATCAAAAAACCACGAAAAGGCAGTACACCATCCGACATAACTCGAAACCTTGTCCTAGATTAACCCTGGTACAAATCAGTTTCTAAATAAGAGCACAGGCTGGTGCATTGCTTAAAGCAGACACCAGAGCAATCCTAGGGTTACTTCAAAATGCAACTTCACTTTAAGCATGTGCCTCCCCGTAACCCTCAAGTGGGAAGAACACTGTGCTCACCACCTCTCCAGTGTGGACACAGCCTGGAACTGGCCGTATGATCCACAGTTCATGGAGCTGACTGTATGCTCCACAGTTCATGTGTGTGCTCCCCTTTTTGGCATTGACCCTGATGATGATAGAAAATTATAGGTCAGCAAACATGGTGCAACTCCTGTATTTTGAACAGGGTGTGACACAATTTTAATCCCTTCTAGCCTTGTGTGCTGTACGCCAACAGATCAAGAACAGCTTTGCATAAGCACATCTGGAAGAAAATTAAGTGGCTGAATGACCACCATCCTCTGCATGTTGAGGCGTATGACTGAGGTTGGTTTGCTCACGCATGGAGAATAGCAAGGGAGCGCTGCTGTGTCATGAATACATTCACCGAGGTGGTGAAGGCCTGGTGCTGCGTTGTGAAGTCTAAGGGCTAGAGATTGAGTTGATCTGGAACCCAATATCATGGGCTGATATCCCAGCCTGACCTTGGGCCTACGCCATCACCACAGACCTGCCTGATGACTTTTGACTTGCCTGATAGACTTGAGACATGCAACTAGAATCTAGTCCCGGCAAGATCAACACAGCTTGCCTTGTAACTCAATCCATTTATTGATCAAGATAATCCCAGAAGACAGAACACCACAATATTTATGTTGCAAGCACCTTGATTATTTGCCATTCTGTCTGCTTCCAAAATGCACTGCTTCAACTGTTGTTGATCCTTTAACAGGAGGTGGGAAGCGAGTACCAGTGCCACAGGGAGCAGAGTGCTTTCAGAACCCGATTCGGAGACAACTTCACCAAAACGTTCTGTCGTGGGAGATAGCCAATGAATGAAGGCAATACAATACAAACTTTGCATCAGATAATTACAGAAGTGGCAGAGACATGACAACCTGAACAGAAAGAGAAGAGACTAAACCCTGCAATTCTTACATATTTTCAGAAGTAAAACATTAGTATTTTTTACCTAAACATAACTAAGTTCTTGTAAGCTTTTGAGAAGTCTTTTGGGGAAATGTCTTGCCAAGCTTTGGGTGTTTATTTGCAAAGACAGAAAAGTCTTCTTGTGTTTGCATTGACATCCATGGCACAAACACAGTTCAGCCCTGTAAGAATGCTGCTCCAGGGCAGAGCCCTGCAGTAAATAACTAATTATACAGAAAAAGATGTCATTACAAATATACTAAGTAGGGTAGCTAATCACTGTCACTCCAGGTAGATCATATCTAACGTATAGCCTAAATCTTACACCCTGAGATCACCTCACCCCGTCCTGTTTTTTAATGTGGTCAATTCTAGCTGTAAGGATGGAAAGTGAAACACCTTTACAGCCAGTCCCCTTTGATGACAACTGAAACATGGCCTACAAGGACATGCACCAACAGCCCCATCCCACCATCTCTAGGCACTTGGATGCTGTGCCTAGGCACTGTGAGAGTGTGCTGCTAAGACCCACAGTTTGCCTCTGGAGAGCAGCTGTCCTGGTCTCTATACCCCTCCTCACCCCCCAACCTGCCCTCTGCAACCCACCCTTCTTTGGAGGGTGGATGTGAGTTGCATCATGGGTCATGGGCATGTGACAGTGTTACAAGCCACTGAAAGTTATCCCTGAGCAGGGGGAGCATTGGACAAGCATCTCTCCCTTGCCTGTGCACGGCAAGATGTCTGTGCTGAAACCCCCCATAGTCCTCCAGAGGTTTAAGGCAGCACAACCACACAGAGGTCAGTGGACCCTATCTTACTTTATTATTACTATTATTATTGTTATGTTTATGTTTATTTGTACATCTTTGTGGAAAGAGGGCGTTATCCTTTGCCTTGCTTGCTCCTAGACATATTTTAAGAATATAGTAACGCAAACAGGCAAATTCACAATTCCTCCCCTAATCAATATATTACTAAGAAGTGTAATCCAGGAGCTGAAAACAGAGTTAGACTTATTACGGGCTTCAATCAGACTCTTCTTGTCTCTCTCACATAAGGAAAACATAAGCATTTCCTGAGAGTTGGCAAAAGGCGACCTTTCCGCTGCATTTATGGCTTGGGCATATTGCTTAAAATGGTAGAATTTATTGAAATAAGAATTTATTGGTAGAATTTATTGAATAATAAAAAAAAAAATATTGAAAACAACAGCAAGGCTGTTGTTATCCAAATCAACATGAATTTGAGAAAGATATTCCCTACACTAGAAAAATGGATAATTCTCATGGAAATGAAACATGAGCTTTTTTCATTATCACCAGGCAGAAAGTTTCTAGCTTCTTCCAGGTGTATGTAGAGCAATGAATGTCACGATGTTGGGATTCTTGCTGTGGAAGAGTCACTAGAAGGTGGATAAAGCTACACCGGCAGGATTCATCACTCAACCCACCATGTGGTCCCATCCAAGTATACCTACTCTCGTGAAACACTAGGATCCAGGAGGGACGTGAGTTGCTGTCCAGGTATTTGCAGTTGGGAACTCAAGCGTAGAGGGGCCAGAGCCCACAGGGGCGACCAGGAGCCAAATTCCACTGAAATTGCTTGTTGTAGGAGACTATGTGAGTGAGGCACCTGGGAGATTCAGGGTCTGACTCCTGCAAGGACTTCAAGCTACTTAACCTAAATCCTACGTGCTTTCCCAAACATTGGATTGGCTTGTTTTCCTCACTTGCGAGAGTAGTATCGATCCAAATCAAGCATAGCAGTTTAATGAGTCTTTTTTCCCTGTCTTTTTTTCTTCACTTTTTTTTTTTTTCCCAAATAAAAGAAGTCCTGGAAGTTAAACAAGAAACTAACAATTACTGCCACTGATATGACTCTAGGTGCTCCTCTCCATCAGTTCAAGCATCTCTTTGTACACTTGTTCATATGCTTGCATACCCCAAAGGAAATCAAAGTGGACGAATTCAGGAATGTACTTTTTGTATGTCAGATTGGTTATACGAGGCAGCGTGATGTTTACATCTTCAGGGGCTGAAATCCAGTCCTTGCCACCATACCATGCAGCAAGTGGGGCTTTCATATTTTCCAGCTCATAGAAGGGAGGTGTGGTCTGGAAGACAAATAGTGTTGCTTGAGGAAGGAAAGCCTGGGAGGTCACGGGCAAGCCAAAACTTCAGTGTTCCTGATTGCTGCTTGGAATTTCTCCCCTGTACTAAGAGATGGTACATAAACTATCACCAGACATCCTGACTGTCACCACTATGACCTGGCATCACCAGACTCCTTCAGCCTGCAGAAGAGAAGGCTCTGGGAAAACCTTATAGCAGCCTTCCAGTACCTAAAGCAGGCTACAGGAGAGATGGGGAGGGACTCTTTATCAGACGGTGTATCAAAAGGACAAGGGCTAATGGTTTTAGACTGAAAGAGGGATTTAGATTAGATATTAGGAAGAAATTATTTGCTCTGAGGGTGATGAGACAATGGAACAGGTTTCCCAGACAAATTGTAGATGCCCCTTCCCTGGAGGTGTCCAAGACAAAGCTGGATAGGGCTTTGAGCAACCTGTTCTAGTCGGAGGTGGGTTGGAAATAGGTGATCGCTATGGTCCCTTCGAACCCAAACCATTCTATGATTCTATGAGTCTATGACTATGCTTTGGGCTCCTGTGCTTTTCACCAAGGGTCACAAAGTCATCACTAAAAGACATCACGGACCTCTTTTTTGCAAGAAAGGTACAAATCTGTTTGACCATATAATGTAAATTCCATAAATCACATAAAATTCCATCTCAGCCACTGCAATATTTTCATTGGCTTTTTTTTTTTCTCTTTTAAAACTGTCAAATGAGAATGAATTTCTCTTACCTGGTTGTAATGAAGCATGTTATCACTACCATAATCATAATATTTGAATTCCCCTGTTTGATAGATCTGGAAAAGGAGGAGAGTTGTGTTTATTATACATGCATTATAGGGGACCATACGAAAAATAAAAGAGGTGACCAGGGAACCACACTGCTCCCTCCTGCCACTAAAGCTCGAGGATGCTATTTGTTACATGTGACATTGTCTTTAGGGAGGAGAGCTCAATCCCCAGAAAGATCTCAGCATGGTCTGCAAGATTGCCTGGCACTGTTCATGTCTTTCATCCCTCCTGTCTCAGGTGGCTGGCAAGCTGTGGAAGTAGATGTCCAGAGGCTGAGGCCCCAGAAACCCACAGTACGCCTAGCATAGAACCAAGAGCAAGCCTCAGAGAAGACACAGATCAGACCTTCATCAAGTTTCCTTTGTCTATCATGGTCAATATCTACAACAGAAGGATATGAGTCTGTGCATGTTTTCAATGATTAGTTGTTGTATGATTGGTTGTCTCTACTGACCTTCAGCTCTTAGCCTTTACTCTAGCATCTCCCGTGCTGGTTAACTACCAGTTTTTGCTTCCATCTTCATCTCTTGCCAGCTCCAAAGACTCTTGGTCATCTTTTGTTTAAAGTCATGGCCAAAAGAACTGCGGCTGCCCCAGTGGTTCATGTGATTTTACCCCTTTCTCTCTAATGTAGCTTTACAGGGAGAACAATGGAGCATTATACCCAAGCACTGAGAAGAGCTCCTTGGCAGCTGAGAAAAGAGAACATGGGCGCTGGTTGCATGTGGTCTTATTCTGCAGCAGGAAATATTACCTGGCGCCAATGTAACATGTTTTTTAGTGATGTTGAATCAGGGTAGCGGGACAGGTAGACGTCTATGCGGCTCTGCAAGAAACCATTGGAGACATTTATTCTCTGCATGGAGGGAAATTCCATTAGAAATAAAAATGATCCTGTTCAGTAGCCACCTAAGTCTTTCACTCATGCAGGCTAGCTGGAGCTTGCATTTCTGCAAACTGCTTGTTCTTAACTCTGTGAAGGCACAGCTCAGTCATGTGTTGTGCAAACACACGCCACAGACAGAAGCATGAACAGTGCTGTAGAGCTCCCTTCAGTAAGCCAAGGAATTCCCATGGGATGCTAGCTCATGTTATAAATCTATGTGGTTTTCAATCCAAAGTAAAACTCTGTACCTTGTGCTCAGGATCCTTTTGCAAAGACAATGTGCAACTCATCACAGTAGCTTTATGTGTTGTTTCTAATGCATTTCCTCCTTGGAATACTACGAAAATACACCAACACTTTGTCTGAGAAACAATGGCCCATGTCTGACTCCATCCATGATCAAGCTATTACTACTTGGCACTCTATGTGGACTTGTCTCCAATTTTACTCACATAGGCCATTTGTGGAAGGATCTGGACCTTGAAATCTTGGCTAGCCCCAAGGAAATAGACCTTCCCCATGTGAATGGGGCATCATTGTGACCACCCAGCTCTCCTGGACATGTTTCCAAGGAACATACTGTAGCTGCAGTGTTGGCCCTGGTGGGAGTGAGGGCAGGACAGAGACCTGCCACCCTGTTGCCTCCAGCCTGAATTTTTCTATGACTCTATGTTTAGTGCAGTGGAGCAAAGGCAAAGACTCTGAGGATAAACATGTTCTAAGGGATGGCAGACTGAAGAGTCTGAGGGTCCACCTCTCCTAGCGGCAGATTGAAGGGGAGTTTGTTCCGTAGGAGCCCATTTTGATATTAAAACATATGTGAGATTACAAGTCACTTAGTGAAAGAGAAACCTTGGGACACACCTGGACCACTGATTAAATTTCTGCACTCTCCCCTGTGGCACCCTCCCCACTGGGGAGACAATGTGCCCTGTGAACTCATGACCTTGTGTGCACTCTGGGCTTCCCTCTGGTGCCAACGCAAGAGCATTGCAATGACCAACGCAACGGCCAGATGGCAAAACGCTGACACAATGGCCAGATTTTTTGACAAATCAAAGGTGCAAATGCCAGGTGAAGGCAGCTAGTTGACAACTCGAGCTCAAAGAATGAGAAACTGGGTCACTTGAAAGGTAAGCTGGAGTGTACATACCACATTTAAGCTGCTGGTAAACCCACCAGGCAAATAAAGGACCAAGGAGCAAAAGCTTTTAAAGATGGGGTAGCTGCACAGACTGGATATCACTTGCTTCAAGACCTCGCCCTTATCGAAGACCACCGTGTGTCCTAAAATGAGCTGTGAAAGTTAAAGGTGTTGATTAGTGTTGTTCATGTTCCTCTTTTTCCTCCAGATGCTCTTCGCCTCTCTACTAACCCCTGCTAACTTCTCTGCTGTCTTCCTTGCCACAGCTTTGCTGTGCTTTATAATTTTGGCTTTTCAGAAACAGTCATGGCCTTGGAAGAGCCTTGATCTTCCTAGAAGAGGTTTCTCCTAGGAGGATGGACCCAAACACAATATCTAGAAATAGCTCTTCTCTGATTAGGGCTGGACAGGAGAATACTTTACACTGTTTAATGCCCCACAGGCTCAAGAGTGTAGGCACAAATGTACCTGCTCAATGCAAAGGTACACACAGTACCATACCACATAACCAGCAAAGGTTATGCACACAGAGTGCAGGGAAATAGAAGTGACGTACAAGCACTGCTCATCTCAGGTGATAAGACCTTCCTGGTCCCTCCTTCACTTTCACACCAGATGAGCTTGTGGTGAGGACGTACCTTAACCAGCTTCTCAGGAAGGTCAAACACCCTTACCAAGGGTGACTTCATATTTGAGTTTGTCGTAATGGGAGCCAAGGCAAAAAACATTTTGATTTTGCGATCCAACTCAGGAATGGATGAAAACGCAATGAAACCTGCAGGAGGGAGAAGAAAGCAGACCCTTCCCTGTTATTTCTGAAGGAGTTATTGACTCCCAAGCGTGTGTGCCCATTGGAAAGACCCTCAGAGCTGGCTCTAGCAAGTTGGTGACTTGACCCGAAGCCTTTGCTGCTGATATATTTCAGCTCCCAGCTTGACTGCTCAACGCAGCTGCAGCTCCTGGAAGCCCTTCTTGAGGCTCAGGCAGCAGTGGGATGCACCAAAACCCATCACTGCAACTTGTTTTGGGCTGTTATTGCTCAGAACTGTTCTGTTAAAGAAAACAGGGATTTTAATCTGCTCTTCTTCTTCATGGTTTGGACATGACTGAATATTACCCTCCCCTCCAGGCTCTCAGGATAACACTCCCAAACCAGGGGGGCACAGCGAACATAACTTTGACAGTGATCTGATCACTGCCCAAGTACCTGTGGTGGTGCCTTGAGAGTAAGCCACGTAGTATAACTGCTCCTGTCCAGTTTTCTGCAGAATATAGTTGATCGTTGCTGGAAGGTCATACATGGCCATCTCATGAAAGCTGCAACGGAGATGGGCACATGACAAAATTGCTGTTGCTGTCCTTGGGAAAGACATGCAGAACACAGCAAGTAGTGTCATGACTACTGGGGAGTGGCTGAGGGCTCTGGAAGATATAGGCACCCCTATGGTGTCTTGATGGTGTTGGTTTATGCCCACTGGCAGATGGTGCTGCTCCTCCAGCTTATGGACACTGCTGAGGCTACCAGGTACATTCTCACCCTTAAGTTTTGCAGAAAATACCTGTAAGCTGAGTATTCCTGGTGGTGAAACTCAAAATCTCTGTGCTTTCGTGACCAGCTATTACCCCGGCTGTTTCCGATCCAGACGTCATAGCCGGCATCAGCAAGGATGAAGCCCAGGCTGCTGTTGGGCAAGTTGGTAACCCAGTTGCTTCCCTCCAACACCAGGCCATGCTGCAGGAGCACTGCAGGCTTTGGAGCTGAAGAAAAAAGAGGAGGATCATTTTCTCTGACCACTCTCAAAATTGACCATTCACACCCAGGTATCACTTTTGCCAGTAACCCCCTGGGGAAGTGACTCCAGTGCAAGGAGATGGTCACCTATGTCATCAGACCCTTTGGAGAGCTGTTTTTGAAGTGGGCTCTTTGGTCATCCCAGGGCAGAGAAAATTGATACAGCGAAGCTGAAAAATAAAGTTGGACTCCACACTGAATGGACCCCAGTATATCACGCTCCCAGGAAGAAAGAAACCAAGCCCCAAGTCTGTCTGGACACTGGCTGTGCCCTTTACATGGAGACTACCTTTCTCACAGTGCTATTTGTTTGGCTTACTTGCTCTGGCTCTGACCAAGAGACACTGAAACCCCAGCAGAGTCTAAGTATCTCTCATGAAATGGTGACATCATGCTGCCCCCTTGCAAGAGACACGGATCAAGAGTGGTCAAGACCATCTCCTCAACTCATTTCTGCCCACTTCAGCCATATAGGTGAATCTCACCTCCCCAGAACAAATTTAAGATCTTTTTTACAAAGGACCAGGAAGCCTGAAGTGCTGTAGGAAGACAGTGGAAGAGAGATTATGGAAAGGTTTAGTTTGGAAAGGACCTGTGCAGATCTCTGCTCCAACCCCTTGCTCAAAGCAGGTCCAACTTCACAGCCACAACAGGGCTATCATAAGGATATCTGAATTCACATGGTAGGGCAACCACAAGTTGCAGCATGAAAAAGTTCAAATAAAAGTGACTTTCTTTCTTTTTTCTTTTTTCTTCCTTTATCTCCTCTTTTTTTTTTTTTTCTGTTGGATTTTAAACCCTCAATATAAGACTCACATTTCCACCCTGGACAGCTGAGGACAAAGTGTCCTGAATAGAAATCTGGCTTTTTACATTTATTTGTCGTGTTCATACACCAGTCCTCCTGCTTCCCAGGAAAGGGACACCCTGCCAAGAATGGGACATCACCCCCTCCATTTTGAAGCAGTGGTTCAAGTGAAGAACAGAAAGGATCCGAAATGGTGTGATGGCATTGGATTGGACACATGGGGGTTTTTTGCTGACAAATGCTTTTTGCTGCTCCCCTGGCTGGCTTTGAGCTGGGGTAAAACCTGTGGCAAGGTTTTTCTGTCCCATTCATTCTTCTTATCTTTTCTTTCCTCTTTGGGGCAGATCCTCTCAGAACAAGAAGTCTGGCATGGTGGGCACTTGCATTTCTTCTGCTCCCAAGGCTAATCCTACAGGGAAAGCTATCTTCTTGAGGACCCAGCACATGATGAGGCAGCCACGACCATGGCCCACTCCAGCCCAGCAAAAGCTCTCAGGGTCCCTGGAGCAGACAGACCTTCTTGTGGCACTTACGGGGGCAGAACAGGCTAGAGCCCTGTGCCTCTACTTTGTGGGAGGTGCTCATGCTTCCTGGGTTGTCTCTGCCATGAGGAATCCTCTGAATGGTGAGGTAATAGCCATCGTCTGTCACCACTTCATGCTCCTCATAGGGGTACCCGTGGTAGCGGACAATTTCACCCTGTGGGAAGGGAAGGACAGCATGGGATGGGTTGCCAGAGAGGTGCGGGTCTCTGTCCTGAAGGATGTCAGGGAGACCAGTTGGGTGAAGCCAACAGTGGCTGCCCTGAGATGGTGGTAGAGACTCCCTCTGTCAGCAGGAGGGTGCAGTACGGTCCTCCCAATGTCCCTTCCACCAACGCTGCAGTGATGCCATGACTTCAGCTAAAATTTTTGGCAGGTGTGAGTTTCCCTCACTCCCTGAGCAGGTTTGGTAATGAGAGACCCATTGCTGCTTTTCATGTTGCAATCAACATTTGTGAAGAGCAGGGCAGCAATGGAAGTATAGCTCTCAGCCAGAGACAGCTGCAATGACCAAATCTGTTGACTTGGTTGAACTCCTCCATAAAATGCCTGCCATAAATTTCCATGTACATAAACATAGGGAGACAAGAGTTCTAATAAAACCCTGGTACCAAACCCTGGTGAAGACATATGCATCAATGGGTCCTGTCCAGACTATGGCAGCATGGGTAGCTTGCATGCCCGAGCAAGAAAAGAAGGGAGAGAAGTCAGGACTTACAACATCCATGGACACCTCGGGGCTCGCATCTGACTTTTCACTGATGCATGTTAAATAAGCAACTGTGATGAGCAGCCACATCACGGCGTTCTGCAAAACAGTCAACATGGTGAGCATGAGACATTGATGGAACTGACACAGAAGCCAAGGATTCCACACATTTCACTTGGCATGCACTACACTTCTGTTAGTATAACAATCTGACCACTCAACAGGTGAAACAATTACAAATTTGAAATCCTCTAATTGGTTCTAGAAATTGCTCATTTTCCTTACCTTGAAAAATGCCAGAGTTCAAACTCCATCAGATTTTAATCATACATTCTGTGTTAGATCCCTGTGTTCAGGAAAATGCATGTGTATGTGTACAGATATGCTGTCCCAGGCAAATCTGGTCTTTGAGGGGATTAATTTAAAATGATGGCTCGGATGGTCAGAAGAATAGATTATTTGGTTGAACTGATAACAACCAATCAGGAGTAAACTACCCAATTTTAAGTTGCAGGACCATGGAGGTTTTGTTCTTAATACGAAATCAAATAATGTGATTTGGTTGGGCTCTTCTTATGGCTGAAAGAGACCCCGGGACACACTTGAGTTGCTTTTGCAAACCCGAGTGAGATACTGCCCCAGGAGACCCAGTGTTTCTCCCGGGAAGGATTTTGAAGTATCTGTTTTGGCACGTTCCTACCACAAACCATCTTACTATCATTTTATTTGTTGGAGACAACAAATTTGCAACAGAAATACTGTCTCAGCTGTCATGTGACATGCTTAAATAGTTAAATTGTGTGGAGTCCACAGCAAGGAGCCCCACCGAATCCCCACTGAATGCATGTGCCAGTGCCGGGCTGTGTGGGAAGCAGAGGCCATGGCTGGATGCCAGCACCAGGTATTTTGCATCCACCTTATTTCTTTCCTGGAAAATATTTTCCCGGCTAAAGAAAGGAGAACTGCAAGCAGGTTTCTGGTTTTTTTCCAGCTAATCCTTATAGTCTCCTCTCTCTTCTGCTGGAGGAACCAGCTTCCCATTCTGCAGGAGGTGGTTTTGCAGCTAAGGAGAAGACCCTCTGCTGTCCCTAGAGCAGATACGTGGAGGATCACACAGGCACTGCCTCTCTGCTGGAGGGGACCTTGAGACACCCCTTGTCCACCCACCAGCTCACAACAGGCTGTTGCCAGCATGAGCAGTGGCAGTGGCTTGGCCCAGCAGAGCCCTGACCCCCCCCAGAATGGTGACACCTCACCTCCTGTGGCTGCTCCCCACTTCAGGGCATGAAGGATTCCTCATCTCCACTCTGAACCCTCCGGACTGTGGTCTGGGGCTGGAACCCCCCTATTGTATCACCAGTTGCTGCTGCCATCCCTGCTGTGCAGCAGGGTTCTCCTTCCCCAGGGAAGGGCGGCTGGGGGGTTGTTCCTGGGGCACTCCTGAGGAGCACGTGGGTCTCTGGGACACACGGACTGAGGTGGGAGGCACAGCAAGGACAGCAGCCACACACATGCAACACAACCCTCCTGCAGCTTCCTGGCCCCAGACAACTCTGGTCTTGTTACTTTTAAGACTGAGACTTTCAGCAAAGCAGAGAGACATAAAGCATTTTTGTGGCATAAAGTCACGAGAACAGCATGCAAATTCAGGGGAAGAGCCTTGCCTGGGATGGTCCTTTCCTCCTAACAGCCAACCTGCAAAAATATTGGTTTTGTGAAGAGTCCCTCAGCTCAGCAGACCTTGAGAGCTCCCGATGACGTCCGAAAGGTGCACCAGGGTTAAACCTCTTCCACCAGCAGGACCGTCCTGATTCCTGAGCGCTCCCACTGCAACTCCTGTGAGCAGAAACAACTTCCCCTCAGACCCAGGACTCCTGGGGAAGCCCCACTGTTCCGTCCACAGGGCTCTTCAACTGCCTACAGCTCTCTCCTCCTGTCCCTCTGGGATGGTCCCTTGCTAGCAGCCTGTGCAAAGGCAGAGGCACCCAAGGAGGAAGGATTACCCGTTGTGGTCCAGGGGCTGCAGCAGAAGAGGTGTGGGTGCCTTTCTTCCCAATGTACACCAGACAGGAGGTCCCTGCCGCCCGAGCGCGCTGCTCTCGCCCACCACACGTCGCCGGGCTATTATTGCCTCGGCTCCACGCATCTGGGAGTGCCACAGGCCGCCACTCCCTCTAATCCTTTCTACTGCGAACATGTAATTTACCTGAGGGCTGGAGTCTGCTCTGAAAGGAGACACCCTTTCTACCCAGGCTTGCTTGGGAATATTTTCATGGCACCGTGGAAGAGTTGAGAGCTGTAACAAATTGATTGTTTTCACTTGATGCAGCACAGCATCGTCTGACGTCACCCGTGGCCCCTGTGGACTGGAGGACATGCAGCCTCTGGACCGTTCTCCACCTGCACTGGGGCTGGCACTGGTGCAACGGGCTGGTGTCGGCCCATGAGGCTGGCGTTGGTGCAAGGGGCTGATGTTGCTGCAAGGGACTGGTCTTGGTGCAAAGGGCTGGTATTGGTGCACAGGCCTGGTGTTGGTGCAGGGGCGCAGCAGGGTGTGTGGGGCTGGCAGTGTTGCATGGGGCTGGTGTTGGTGCTCAGGGTGTGGGGCTCGTGGGGCACCACAGGGTGAATGGGGCAGTGCAGAGTGCATGGGCCAGCCTAGCTCATCCTAGCAAGCTCCAGTGGGAAACTCACCCAGCTCCACTTGCCTTTCCTTTTTGCCTCCTGGTGTGTAACAAGCCACTGCCTGGAAACGCAAAACCTCCCAGTCCCCGTAATGACTGCTGGAAATGCTCTTTAAAAAACAAAAAAGAAATCCATCGCCAGGGAGGGAAAAAGCTGGGGATGAAGCTACCTTTTTCTTCCACCAGCCATGGGGTGCAGCTTTGGTGGGAGGGCATGTCTTCTCTTACTAAGCACAAATGATGCCCATCATCACAGGATCACAGCGAGAGGTGACTTTCTCTGCTGGCTATCGGTGCCCACCCAATTTTCAGTTACCTCCATTGGGTCAATTATCTCTATGTGTGCTTATCACAGCCCTCATGATGTGTTTTTGCCCATCCTGCACTTCTCCCACAGACTGCACCTCCTCCCAGCCTTTGGCTGTCCCTGCAGGGATGACAAGGGGTGGCATGGGCTGTGGGTGTCATTTTTGGCAGCGCTGCCTTCGAGGACACCTCTCTGCTCCTTGACAATGTGCCCACGCACTGGCATTCTGCAGCAACCGTGTTCTGACTTTGCATGCTGTGGGCTCTTGTCTCCTCTCCCGGTGTTGAGACCTGCCAGGTCTGGCCAAACCGCGCTTACTGAAATGCAAACATACATTCTTTGGAAAGCCTAAATAATTCCACTTAGATTTGAAGCTGTAATGACTGGTCTTTACTAAAGACTAGCTGTAGGCAGTACCAGAAGCCCTCCCAGCCTGGCTCACGTGAGCGGTGACTCAGACCTTTCCCTTGCAAGAAATGGTGGAAAAACAGGATCAAGTATGCCGAGACAAGAAATTACTCCTCCTTCCTTGCAGCAGATATTAACGCCAAAATAGCTTGCCTTCCTTTCGGAGACAGGATGTCAGAGAGACTCGTGGTGGACCGACGGCCACTCGTGGTCCTTGCATCAAGTCTGGGGCCACATTACTTTGCTTATTACTTGAGTCTGGTGGAGAGAGGGTAAAGCAGGAGCTGAGCCTTCAGCAAGGTGCTCCCGGAGATTTCCAGCATGCAGACCACAACACAGCTCTTGCTGGGGGGTGGGGACTCTCCAGAGAGGATTCAGCACATCTGCTGAGGCTTTGTGCAGGTTGTGTGAGGCTGTGTGAGGCTGGGGTGCAGACTTGTCCCCCTCCCCTGTCCCCTCACCCCTCTTTGCACCACTTGCAGATGGTATCTCGCTGTTGCCAGCGCTGCAGCACCAGGGATACCCACAGCACTGATAAAATCAGGCCGGGAGGCCCCTAGAATGACCCAAATTTGGGACAAATTACTATTAAGGCATGAGCGAGTCAGGAAAAACAGCCACAATCAGATCTCGAAGCATCAGCATTTTCTTGCTGGCAGGCTTATCTGCCATCTGCTGAAAGGAGACCTGTGCATGCTGCAGCCTGCAGCTGGTGGGACGTCTGGGCTGTGCTGGCATCCCCAGCCAGGCAGAGGGTTGCAGAAGGAAGCTGCCAGCTCAGGTCAGCGTCTGACCCTGAATGGGGAAGAGATGCAACAAGCAGTGTGTACCAAGCGTCAGCTAAGGAGAGAGATGGTCTAGGGGGCTTGCTAGACTCAGCACTGCAGCACAATCCAGACTTCCAGGCTTGAAAGTGAAGGTCACTGCTGGAGAAAGAATATATTTCTCTTATCTGTCTAAAAGCAATTAAAAATCCATTTAAAAAATAGGGATAAAAATTAAGAATTCCAAGCTTAAAAGCCAAGAAGCTTTTACAGAGCTTACAGAGTCCTTTGATAGAGGACTGTATGAGGTTTGGTAGTTTCTTGGTGACATTGCTGACATGAGCCCCTGGTAAGCAGCACACCTCCCCAGGGAGTCCGTCAGGCTGGCAAACGCATGCCTCTGTACTTCTCGGAAGAGAGTTGCCTACAACTCCCAACCCTCGCCTTTTCTTAGTTGTGCTGCTTGTCACACAAGCAGATTGGGCTGCCTTATCCAGCTCCAGCACCTCTTCTGACGCAGTGGGTCTCTTTCAGTCTGCAGAGCTGTGAAGAGGTTCTACATGGGCCCCTCCGTCTTCGGGGGAAGCCTCTTCCTCATGCTTGTCCATGCCGTCACAAACTTCCATTCTTCTGTGTTACCAGCCCCTTTTCCCTTCTGTGTGTGCTGGTGGGGGAGTTTTTGGTTGTTTGGCCGTGGGCTGTGGGTCCACTGCAGACTGCACTTGTAAGCAGCTGTCTATCTCCTTCTCAGCCTCCCTGTCATTTGGCCAGCCTCAGCCATTCGCCACGGGGACCAGCCTCCAGTGTAGGTAACTCTGCCCTGGGGAAGGGAATAGCAGCAAAAAAAAAATCAGCAAGGAGCTCCTTTTGAGGCCTTTTTGAAGCCGGGCAGAGGCTTTCTCAACAACCTGCTGCAGCTGTGAAGTTGGCACTGATGGGGGCTGAGGCTGGACCACAGACCCTCAGAGGCTGCTGCCAGCCAGCATCAAGACCCGCCTGGATGCAGTCCTGAGTGGCATGCTCTGACATGCTCTGGGTAGTCCTGCCTTGGCAGGGGAGTTGGACTAGATGATCTCTATGGTCCCTTCCAACTCCAAAAAATTCAGTGAAATTCAGTGAAATCACCAGGATGCCCCGTCTGGCTCTGCATTTCTTTGCTCTGCAGCTGTGGAGGAGCGGGAGGGGGAGAAATTAGTTCCTCCACAAGTTGTCTGTGTTTTTCAGCTGGTTTATAAAGCTTTTTTGTGTTCCTTCTGATGCAGAGCAGGCGAGATGTTTCTTCTTGTGTGTGCATTTGTGCTGTTGAGTTTAATTTAGCAAAAATCTTGAACTCAGGTTTTTCTGGTTTGTCAGTAGCAGAGTGCAAAGTCTGTTACTGAAAGAAAGACCACAACCCAACCCAAAAGCCTTAGGGCATCTCTGTCTATGGTTTGCTTTCCTCTGTCACCGGGGGAGAAGCAAGGGTTTGTGCAGTCTGCACTGAGCTCCATTGCTACCTTATCATTTTACTGTTTGCATGACTAACCCCTCTCTCCCCTCCCTCTGAAGCTATTTTTCAAACCACTGAAGGTTGGCAGCAGGATGGAAAGATGGCGTTGACTTCAAGGAGAGCCAGTTGTCCCCTGGATGCTGGGCTGTGAGTCATAGAGCAGCTCCCTCCCAGGCTCCTGCCTGGGCAGTGGGATGTGTGGCCATGGCATGCTGCGTTGGCCAAGGGGCATGTCCGGCCTTTGAGATGCATCTTCCCAGGCTCCATCCATTCCCACTGAAGTATTCTCAGGTCCTTCAGTATCTCTGAGCTTCTGTTTGATCTCTTGCTTGAGCACATCCTGACTCCAGCTATGATTTTGCTGACTATTGGCCATGCACATGCTGGTTGTGCTGAAGGCACTGGGCACCATTAAAATGTGCCAGCAGAGACACAGTGGTGGCTCCACAGATCGTGCCAAAGCAACCTCCTCAGATGCTCTGTGAGTCTCTTGGTGAGGTGCACGTGTTTGGGAGCCCAGCCTTACATGGACAGACAAAGCCACTGGGAGGTGACACCCATCACACATGTGCTGGGTGCTCTCAGGGAATACGCAGTAACTTTTCACCCCCAAATAACAAAGCAAAGGTCGTGAGGTGCTCAAAAGTAGAACATGCCAAGAGGGACTTGTGCTGACATGTGGCTGCCCTGGCTGAGAGGAAAAGGAGAGGGCCCGCCTCAGTGAGCAGTCTTCTGGATCCACCAGGCAACTCATTGAAATGCACCTGAGCCTGTTCAGACAGGGGATACCTGCCTTTGAACTGGGGGATTCCTCACTGCTTGGGGCCCTGTCCCAGGGATGCCCCACTGTTTCCAGGCTGTTTCCTTGGGTCTGGCCAGGGCATCCCCCGCTGCACCTTGTTCCAGTGCCTCTGGGGCTCTTGCTGTGTCCTTCCTAGCAGAGTCTGGCCCCGCAGCCTCTGGGACCCCTTTGGGCAGGAGGAGATGCCATTGGGTCCCCTTTCACCTTCTCATCTCCTGCTGAGCAAGCCCAGCTCCCCCAGCCTCTCCTTGCACACCTTGGTCTCCACCCACTGTTGCCAGGGTGTCTCCAGGCTCAGTCTGATTTGAGGATGTCTCACTAGTCCCTGGGTACCCAAAACTGAATGCACCATAATTATTTGGCCTCCCCAGTGCCACGCAGAGGAAATAACCCCCTGCCAGGGCTTACATCCATACATGTATCTCCTCTGGCTTGAGGGGAGCAAGAGGGCTGGGCAAGGAGTCATCCTTCCCATGGAGCATCCAAGCCTGTCTGGGAGGAGAGGTTAAAGAGGTGGGGCTGGAGAAATAGAGGAGGTAGGTGTTGAGAGAGTCATGGGTTCACAGCTTGTGCAGAGAAACACAGAGGGGAGCAGGTGTTTCTGGAGAGGGTGTGAAAGGAAGGACCTCTTGAAGGACCAAGCAAGACTCATTGGGCTTTTCTGCAAGCCACTGAGGTAGATGAAGGTGAGTCTGCAGGTCAGAAGCTGCCTGTGAGGACACAGGGAGAAATGACAGAGCTGTGTCTAACTCTACCTGCTGCCCTTGGTGGGGAGTGTCCCTGCCCACATCCTGGTGGGAGCTGGTTTTGTTGCATCTGGGGGCTTTCTGGAGCGCTCCTGCAAGGAGATCTGTGCAGATCTGCCTGTGGAGCTCTGTGTGTCTCAGGAGTCTCCTCTGTCTGAGCCTGCTCTAGTGCCGAGGGAGAAGGCTCTCATGTCATATCTGCTGATGATGGAAGTGGTGGGGGGAAGTCAGCTTTGGGCTGGGACAAGGGTGGGATCCAGGTTTTGCAGAGTGCCTTGGTCTTGAACAATGACCCAATACAAACAAGAGCTCTTTCCAGCCCATTTTATGCAGTGGGGAAGGCAATTCCCAAGCCTGGTCCCTTCTCCTCTTGTTGCTTCTACTTTCTGCCTTGGAGGGAGCCATGCAACAGTTGGCTCCACTGATGCTCCTGAGATGTAGTCTTCCCTCATACCCCCGCCACATCCTCATGACTCTGAGCGATGTACAGTGGTCTAGAGTCTAGCTCATTTGTGCTGGGGATGAGCTGGTGTCAGCCCAGCCCTGGATCTTGCCTACCCTGTAACATCTTTCCTCCTTTTTCAGCTGAAAACAGCACGTGGTGCCATCCATGACTACCTTCTCACAATCCGTTGAGTGGCACGCAGGTGGCCACCAGTGTTAACAAGCATGTCCCTAAATAAAAGGACACGGAATGCACTTTTGATGCTGGGCTCATGGGTTCCTGGAAGAACAAGTCATGACCTGGTGGCTTAGTAGCAGCGGAGGGCTGTGAAGGGCTCTGAGGGCAGGGGAGAGAGACACAGGTATCACGAGACAGCCAGTCTCAGCATGTTCCCAGCTGTGCCATGACCATGGGCTGAGCTGTCCAGAGCAGCCCAGGAGCTGGGGAGAGATTTCCAGTGCCTGGAGGTGGATTTCCAGTGCCTGGAGGTGGCACTGCCACCCCAGACTGAGTTGGCCCTGCTGTCGTTCCTGGACTCTGTCTTTCCCTTGCCCACTTCCCTCCAAGGTGAATTTTCTTGCTTCTGCTCTGCCCACCAGAAAAGCAAAGGCTTTCCACCATGTCTGCACACAGGGACCAGGACAGTGGAAGAAACAGCTCCTTCAGGAAGGACAGAGGCATCACCTGCTATTTGATGACAACTTTTGCTCTATGGGGAACAGGCCCAGGGTTCCCCAAAGCTTTTTCTGATGGCCAAGGAGCACCTGGTCCCTGCAGGTGGGAGTTGTCAGTTATGTCTCACCAGCATTGCACCCAAAGACTTAACTGTTGTTGTCAACTGTAAGTGTCAAGCCAACATGATCTGGTCTTTCTTGGGTGCCACTTTTTGTTCCTGGAACAAAAGAAGAATCAGCCTTTAGACCTGGTGGTCAGCATCTTAGATAGATAGCTTGTAATGGTCCCTTGCTGGACCAGTGGGTTACTGAAAGGGACATCTCTGCCCTGCACAGGCTCCTGGGGCTACCTGAAGGTTGAGCTTTGGAGAAAAGCATGGCCAACATTGCTGGCTCTAGCTGTGGTAAGGCTGTGGTATGGGTGATGTGCTGGAGGAGAACATGTCAAAGAGGTCTTAGCATTGCTGCTGAGACTCTGTGCTGAGACGAGCTCTTGCGAAACTTCCTCATGAATCAGCATGAGAGCTAGGTCGTGGGCTGAAGGCATGGGATTCAGGAGTGATGCCATCAGTGATGACAAACGTAGGTCTCAGCAGGCACAGACACCTGCATGCAGCTACCAGACTCCCCTGTAGATGTAGTTCCCCTGTAGGTTTTGGGGAGCTGTAAGGAACAGTCACCACTATTCTTCCACCTGAGGCACCACCAGACCCCTACCCCACATCAGAGAGTTTGCAGAGCCCCATGCAGACACAGCATGAGTCATGTTGCATATTTGATGGGACAAATGCTTGCAACTTATGGAGCAAGGGAGAGGCAAAACTTAATATTTTCTCTGCAATTAGTAGGTTAGACTACAAAGGCACAATTAGGGCCTTAAATGAGGCCTTTTAACCTCAGAAGGCCTCCAGAGAAGATGCTGCCACATGTGAGGATGATGTTTGGATAGGGAACGACTGGTCTAGAGGAGAGCTGGACATTTCTGCTGAACAGGAGGAGCTTGGGGAGCTCAGGCACACTGATGCTTGCTTAACTCCTGGGATGAGTTCAGACGCATGCACCCACGTGCCCTCTTTCATAGTTTTATTGGCCTCTGTTGCACTTGAGCTGCCACAGGACTCTGTGGAGCTGGGTGGCTTAGCAGAGCAGTCCTGGCTATCTCCACCTTGCAAACCTCCTGATCAACTCCTCTGTGGCGGTTAATCCCACTGAAGCCTCTGCTCAGGAGGCTTTTTCGGCTGTCTAACAGTCCTCTGGTCCAACAGTGTGTGTATGTGTCAATCAACAGTTGGAGCATCTCTCCTGCTGAGCTACTGCTCTTTAGTCTTCCTCAGACAGGCATATAGTTTAGGTTGGACAGACACTTGGAGGTCTCTAGTTTCTTGCAAGTCTCAAAGCAGGGGGATTTTCCGACTAGATAGGCTGCTTAGGGCTTTGTCCTCTTCAGCTTTGAGCATCTCCAGGGATGAACACCCCAACAACACTCTGTCCATCTGTTCCAGTGCTTAAATATATCTGCTGAGAATTTTTTCCCCCTAAAATCTGACTGTGTTGCTGGGCCTTCCACCAGCTGTTGATCTTACTCTGCAGGACAAGAGATAATTTATTATGTTGACCTTTCCTGGGACAACACTTTAGGAATGTTAATACAGGGAATGCCACTCCTGTAATGTTTTAGGGACAGGTAGAAGTCGTGAGAGTACAAAAGTGTCTTGCTCCAAATGGGAAACTGTTGCAAAAATCTTCCCCTTCTTAGCAGCCAGTAGTAACTTGCATGTCTTCTACTCTAGTTACTGCATGCTGGTGGCTTTCCCTGCCACTTCTTAACCGTTTACTTGTGTTTCCGTTCTTCATGGGTACCTGTGTTTGAGGCTTTCAGTGCGAGGTCCACCATCTTGCATAAAAGGAGCCTTGGTTCTTTTCCTTGCTCAAGTTAATGGTTAAATGCCTACTTTGTTCTATGGCATGATTTTCACTCTCTTTTCTTGTAGGAGTGCCCACCTTTGCGTTGTCAGGTATGTGCCTGATGCTGTCTAAAAGGTCACTTAGGGCAGGCCATTCCTGTTCCGGTATGTTGCCATCTCTATGTAAGCTGTTTTCAAGACAGGAAAGGCTGCAAACTTAGCCATCCAGTCCAAGCAGGAGTGCAGTGAGCAGCAAGGTCATTGACAGAGGTGTTTGTAGGTGTTCGATGTAGTGGAAGCGTTCCTGCAAGCCTTTTAAACTTCTTATGCTTCCTTTGGGTTTCATTGCATTTTCTTCAATACTCCAGGTGACTCAAAAAAGCATCCCAAACTAGTTTTGCACCGTGTCCTCTCCACATTTTCCAAAATGCTAAGCCTTCTCTGCTGAATACGCTATATCCACCAGAAGCACTGGAGATACACGCTCTGGTTTGCACAAGCCACTGTAAAGGAGTTTAGAAAAAGGCTACAGGACAAATCTGCAGGTAAATAAATGCTGCTTTTTGGATTGCTTGGACTGTGCTATCAGCACCGTGAGCCCTGAATTTGTCATGACATTTGTGCTCAAAGAAACACGGTGTTAGGTTACAGCCTCGCACTGAGTTACAAAACCAGCCCACTTCCTCCAGGACCTTGCCTGCGTGTGGGGAATGGTACCCAAAGGCCCTGTAATTAAATGAAGCTCTTGCAAGGTGCCACATCCTGCTCTCTCATGTGAGCATTTACATTTAGGAAAACAATCAAACAACAATTCTGTTAGTGAAAACCACAGTAAGCATGGGTCCATCCAAGCCAGAGGTATTTTGCACTGAAGAGGAAATATTCTGCTAAACAATGATACCACCCCAACAGCCACAAGCACTTTGTGACCCATTCTGTCTTCTACTGGGTTGATTCTGCACCTGGATGCTCATTCCTTGAGCTCCTTCAACCAAGGTGACACTGTCCTTCCAGGGCTGTGGATAAGCTTGGTCCATGGCAAACAGGGCAGAACATCTCCATGGCCTGCAGTTACTGCCTCAGAGCAATCTAGTGCAAGAGGTCCTACCCCTGCATGGGAATGGGCTGCTCTGTTACTCAGGGAGGATGGGGGTGTTTGTGCTGGTGGCCTAATTCAAGAAGAACTCAGCATCCATGGAGTAGATGCTGCCGCTGTGTGTGAAAAGGGTCTTCTCCAGTGAAGACCTGGAAATGGCCCTGGAAATGATGCAGTCTGTAATTTCCCGGGTCCTCCTTCTTGCCTTTTTTAAAGACTGGGATGACATTGGCCTTTCTCCAGTCCTTGGGCACCTCGCCTGTTCTCCA
>JAOXNO010000002.1:183953-195469 GCA_028565335.1 Limnodromus scolopaceus
GTGGATAGTAGTCTGAAGGACGCACTAAGCCAGGAAGTTTCCTGGTGATGTCCTTAACCCGGGCTCCAGGGAGACAACAGACCTCCCTCTGTGGAGGGTCCACCCGGCATACTGGGCCTTCCGTCCCCCTTACGAAGGAGTCACCCACAGCTATAACTCTTCTTTTTTTCTTTGAGGGTGTGGTGGTGATCTGAGGTGTACATTTTTTTGACTGATGCGTTTGTGTTGTAGGTTGCTCATCATCTACATTTTCACTCAACTGACCTTCCTTGACCAGAGCCTCATATCTGTTTTCGAGAGGAACTGGACAGGGTGCAGTGGGCAAGGAGGGGAGTTCCTCTGCTGCCCCGACCATAAACTTTTCTCCATCCATTGCTATTACCTAGGCTTCCACCCTTAGCCTGACTGGGGCTGGATACAGGATCCTCTTCCTCTCGTGGAGCCTCCCCCTGTTTCTTTTTCCCTAAGGATGGCATTTCATCTTTGCATTCCCTAATGCCCCTCAGCCTTTCTATTTCCTCTTTCAGCTCAGCCCCCAGGCTGAGCAGATGGTGGATCTGCTCACAGCGCACACAGGCGCTGTCTTCGCTGTCCTCCAGCAGGACTGACAGACATTCCCTGCAGCCCGTCACCTGGACAGCTGCATCTCTGTGTGGCAGGTCAGTTTGGCAGCCCCGGACACCCCCCTGTGCAGCGCCATCCCACCCTCTCCCCGGGCTCACCGCAGTTCTCGCCGCTGGTGCTGCTGCTGCCGCCGCTGCCTTGCCGAGTCCTGGGACTTGGGTAACCCACAGACAGGGGGAAACTTTCTTACTTAATGTCTTTGCTGCCATGAAAGTCACAGCCAGAAGTGTCTCAAAATCAAGGGCACAACAGTATGACCAGGGCAGACATGTCTCCAGACAGGTACTACTCCAGGTAGTAAATGCCCAGGGAAGGTATGAGCAGGGCTGTGGCATGGGGAGAAGACTTTGAAAACAATGTTTGTGTCCAACACTTCAGATTAATCTTACGTGCAGGGACCACAGTCAGAGATGTGGGAACTGTGAGCCTGCAGTCCCAGGGTCCCACCAGCCCTGGCTTGGCAACAGGTGCTACTGTGCTTTGGTCTTTGATGCACAGACCCACATCCCACCAGGAGAAGAGGGGGGAGTCCCAGGTTCTCAGTGAGCTCTTTGAGGGTCTGTGGGGTGCTTCAAGGAAGGAGGGATCTGGGCTGTGACCTTTTGCAGCTCCCATGCTGACTGTCCTGTTTTCCCCATTTGGCAGAAAGTGGGGAAGTTCAATATCTCACCCGTGAGAGATATAGGAGAAGTACACCCAGGCGCGACACCAGTCTCTTCTTCTCAATGAGTACTGCACTGGGGCTGGGACCAGAAACCGTTAATGCAATAATTGCTGGCTCAGGGATGATTGTTCCGCATGCCAGGCTGGTTATGGTTGTTTTTCTCCACCTGGCTTTTCCCTGGATGCTGTTTTGCAGTGACATGAGTCTACCTTGGCTAGACAGAACCACGGCTGCTGGCAGCAGTCCCGTTGTGAGGAGGAGGCTGGGATACAGACATGGGGACCCTTCCCTTCCAACCACCATTGCTCTCCTGGCAGGAGAGGTGATGGGGCTGTAAAACAAGTGGTTGAAAGTGCCTGTGGACACAGAGCCATCATGGAGAGCAGATTGTCATGCCTGCCCGTGTGAGCTTTGCTTTGCACCCTTTGGATTTCAACTCCTGGAATCTCCACACTGATAAAAGTCTGACCATCAGTGTCACATGAACCTGGTATTTCTTTCCTGGGTGAGCTCTGCCTATACCCTTTCAACCCAGACATGGTTGTGCCACCTCCTCTAGGCCATGTGGTCATCTCTGTGCCTGCTGCTGCCGTGCAGAGCTGACATGCATTGCCAATGGGAATACACCAGGAAAGCCAAGTGTGAGCAGACAGTGACCTGTCTGGCAATCCCAGAGCGTGTTGCCCTTCGTATGACAGATGAGGCAGCTGGAATCCCTCTGCAGAGGTATGCCAAAAATGCAACTCTAATTGCAGGATGCCACAAGGCCTGAGTGTTCCCAGTGATGGGGATGTTGCCCAACAGCTCATTATCTGCCTTAAAGATATGGTGCTTTGCTGCTGCGCTCCCTGGGGTTCGGGATGCTGTGTCTGAATCGTCACGCTGGAGGAGAAGAGTGGGTCATGTGACTGGAGAGGGACTGGGCTTTTATATGTGGAGGGATGATTTCCAACCTCTTCTTGTGTCTTTATAAGCTGAGAGGATGAGTTTGCTCGGTGCTGCCGACTGTCCTGAATGCACGGATGTGCCTGGAGCAGCAGGTCAGATTGATGTGCAATGTGTGTTCTCCTTCTAGCTCGGGCTGTTGATGAAAGAAAGCATCCCAAAAGAGTCAAGAAGCTTTATTATCCTGTCAGTTGATCATTTTATGCTTGGAGAACTTGGGCATTTTGATCATCATCAGCGTTGAAGTGTCTTCTGAAGGGTCTGCTTTGCGGTTCTGCATCTGAGCTCCTTGTTTTTCACAAGCATCAGCTCTGGTGCTTCCCAGTGAGCTGAGGCAGTACTGTGAGTCCTCCTGGCTGTGGCTAGATGTTTTCCTGGGTCTCCATCCATTTTGGCTATGTGGAGGGAATGGGGTGTCCCTGGACCCCTAGCTTTGGCTTGGCTGGATTACCCAGGGCTGAAGTGTGGGGAATGGCACCTCTGAGAAGGAGTGGAGACCATCTCTGCTCTCCTCTGTCCTACTTGCCTGTGCCCAGGGCCTCACAGCTGAGCAGCAGTTCGCCAGTTGCATTAATGGTTCTAGGTTTGGATGATGGGACACGTTGCAGGATCTCTTCTGAGGAAGGCACTGCTGGGCTATCCTCAAGTTTGCTGATGTGCTCTCGTACATACTTTGGCCTGGTGCTGGATGCAAGTGGTGGGAGGACCCACAGCTGAGTGATCCACAACACCTCAGACAGCCTAGGGGTGCCATCAGTCAGTGCTGAAGCTCTGAAGTGTGGCAGAATGCAGGTGTGCCAGCTGCAGATGGGCAGTCAGGGACTGGAGGAGATGGCCCTGCTGTGGCTGAGCTCTGTGGAGGCAAGGCTTGCTGGGCAGTGCAGGCAGGGCCCCTGCGAGACAGTGAGCTGGGCAGTGAGCTGACACTCACTGCTGAGTCCTCCCCTGCTGGGGCAGGAGCAGGGGAGGCTCCACCACGGGCTGGCTCCAGACCACACTGGATAGCTGGGGATGGACACAACTCTGATGATTTGTGCGACCCCAAGACTTGGGTGCAGGAGGTGAGGACCATCATTTTGGCTGGTCTTCATCTATTTGTACCATGTGTTTACATCAAAACCCAAGAGTCTATTAGTGCTTGCTGAATGCCATAGGTATGTGCAGTGGCTTCCTCCTTTGCCGCAGAGGCTTTGATGTCTTGGGATGCCAGAAGGAGTTGCTTCTGTAAGTGGCTGAATGCTTGTCAGTCCTCTCACAGACATCTGTGGGCTTTGTGGCACAGCTTGTCACAGGTCATGGCCACCATGGTGTGCCACCATGACACTGGTGTGGGTAGCAGAGCCTTCAGCTATGGTGGTGAGCTCCGTGACATATGGGAAACCTTAGTACCACCGCTCAGGAGCTGGGCGAGGGGGTATTGGGTAGAGGAAATCCTCATCACAAAATGTGCAGGGTTGTGAGCCAGGCATGAGTCACAGAAACCACAGGCCTGTTGCTGATCATGGGGCAGTGGAAGGTTCTCTTACATATGGTAATGCGTAGGGCTGGCTGCAGATGTAGAGATGGACTGTGGGGACAGAGCTCAGCAGGGATGGAGACCGCTCTGCCTAGGGAATGGGGAAAGGCCACTCCATCTGTGTCCAGGCCAGCCATGGCTTTTTAAAGAGGACTTCTGCAGACCTCTGGTCCAAATTTCTACTCAGAGCAGGATCATCCCCAGTGCTAGCTCAAGCCAGCCTTGGTTTTGCCCAGCCAAGCATTGAAAGCCAAGGTGTAGACCCAAGGGAAAGAAGCTGTTTCCTAAGTGACGTGCTCATAGAGAAAATACAATTGGTATGAAAGCTCAGGGTTGGTTTTGCAACAGGAAAATGGCGCTGGGAAGCATATTGTCATATCCGGCGTGGCGAGGGCCCCTCTGGCATCTCCTAATTCCTGACTAGGCTTGGCTTCTTGGTACCTTGTAATCCACACTCCTTGCTGAGGTGGCTATTTCAGTGATTTGATCTGTCTCTGCTGTCCCCAGGCATGGCTTGCAACGTCTTGCTTGTGTCTGTATGCAATTAAGCCTGGTGAGAAGGTGGCCACTGGACTTCCTTCCTTCCTGCTGTCCTTCCTACCGTCCTTCCACATGCAGTTTGAAGGGGCTACAGACTAAAAGCACCTTAAAATGGATCCAGCCTGCAGCTGTGGCCACTGGTGTGGCAGCAGGACAGGACAACTGCCAGTAGGGGAGATCAGGTTTAGCAGTGCAGTTTGTCTACAAAATCCTGGGATAATCCGACCTCTCTCTCACTCAACCATCACAGTAATTTAATCCCAAAGCATCCTCACCTGCATGGCAAGACATAGGCACCAAGATGTTGGTGGTGGAATTGAACACAGAGCAAGACTTGAGTTGACACTTTTTTTAATGTGTGATTTCTCTGTTGCCCTCGTGGCGGTGTACAGTGGGTAGGTGTTTCTGTTTTCCTGAGCAGCCTGGGAAGACCTTCCCATGCTGGAAGGATGCTGGGAAAATGCACCCAGACACCTCCTCTGGGAGGCAGAGCCCTTTCTAGCTCCTGCAACAGCGTCACCAGAGAAATGGACTTTGATAGACCTGTCCTGAAGTCTGGATCCTTTTGGGCTTAGGTGCTGGGGAGAGCAGGGCACACCAGGAGCACATGGTGATGAGTTTGAAACCATCCACGCCAGGAATGGAGCAGAGGAGCTCCTGCAGAACATAACTCTGACACAACCCCTCCTGCTTGGGGAAGGACTCTTTTAGGGAGGTGATGCTTTTCCCAGGCAGGGAGTAGCTGGAGGCAGCTTGTCCCATGCTGCAGTTGCAGCTGGACCAGGGCCAGGTGGGAAGGGTCAGCAAGGTGTGCTTGGGGTGGTTTCCTAACTGCACAGGGGATTGGGAAGTGTTAGGAGGTGGATTTTGGTGGGAGTTAATACTGACATATTAAAACACGTCTATAAATACAAAGCTTAAGCCCGTGGCCCTGCACGGTGTGGATGTGGCTCTCAGGTGGACAATAGGCTCTCAGAGGCTGGTCACATACCTGCAGAGCAGCCACCCCCACCTGGAGAGGGGACTCACTTGTACCAGGTGATGAGTGGCAGCACCAGTGGGCTTTAACACTCAACGTGGGGACCATAAAGGCAGCTCTGTGGGGTCGACCCAGAGATCGGGGTAGCCTCTGGTAGTGTCTGGAGGTGTCCTGGGGAAGGGAAAAAGGGCAAGACAGCAGCTTCAGATGTGGCTTTCCCTGAGCCCCTAACAGCCCCAGCTGTGCCCAACTCAGAGCCCCCCAGGCCAAATGCGGTCTCTTTCCCTTTCGATCTCTGCATCCCCTGGGGACACCCACTGGGTGCTCTTGCCCAACTGGCTTCAGACAGAGCTGCAGGATGCTGCTGAGTGTCCAGCACCAGACAGAGTCAGTGCGGTGCTGCAGCTGGCATGGTTTGGGTTCAAAACACCCAACCTGTGTTGGGCATTGGCGGCCCTGCGAGCAATGCTGGAGTTACACAGCATTTGCTCATGCCTCAGTGCACCCACCATCATGCTCATGCCAGCCCTGTTACCTCCCAGCTGCTGAACAGAGGTGAGACGTAGCTGCCGCTGGTGGCCCTGTGCCTGGCCCAGGCTAACACCTTCCCACACACTGGAGCAAGCCATGACAACCCTGAGCAGTTCATGAACATCGCAAGTGCCACAGTGTCAAATCCACCCCTCGTGGGGCCTGGGCTTCCCCAGATGGTGTGCCCAAAGTCCTCCCTGAGGAACCAGCTGGGGTCTCCACATGGCTGGCCTCTGCACCTGGGGTCAGCCAAGAGACTTGGGGCATTCCTATTTTTGCATGGGTGTCACTCATTTCATGTCCTCAGCTCGAGCTTGGCCTCTCCCTAGTCTTCATTTAATGTAGATGGACCTTCAGGTCTCGTGTATGCAGGCAGAGATGACACCAGAGAGGGAGGGTGACAGGAATGGCTGTAATTGTGTCAGGTGTGGGGTGACGGGCACCAGTGGGTCACTCTCTCACTTGGACTGTTGTTCTCTGCAGAGCCAGAAGATGCGTTTCTACAGGTATCCCAATGAAGAGTACGACGTGCTGATGGAGCATGGGTACTTCCTCAGCCTCAACCAGATTCCCCAAGGTAAGGGAGACACTGGACCCTCAGGTGGGCTAGGTTTCACCGAGGGTGAAGCAGCCATGACCCTGGTTAGAGATGAGGCAGCGTGCAAGGAGAAACCAGTGCAAACACCTGTGCCTTCAGACACAGTTTTGGCAGCTGGAAGAGCAATGAGAAGCTTTTGCCCAGCTGCTTTAAGCTATCCCTGGGGATGTAGGAGCTCAGCATAGTTTTTCACTTCATCTGGGATGGGGCAGTGTGACCCACAAACCCCAACTCCTTCCCTGGAGCAAACCCCAACTCCTTCCCTGGAGCAAACCCCTTGCCCTGGTCCAAGGTCTCCTCATAGCTCAGGGCCAGGGGTGGCAAAAGTCCTTCAAACAAAAAAGCATGAGCAGAGCCAGGGACATCATGGGAGAAGGAAATATTTAGTGCACAGCCCGCAGAAAATAATACTGAGATGCACAGGGCTGATTTATTTCTATACAAGAAGGGTTTTCTTGTGTGAAGTACCCAATTTTTCCTCTTTCAGGATTCAGGACACCTGTATTGATAGCGCACGGGTTCAGTTTAAACGGTGGTGACTGGGTGGACAATGTCTTCAACAGCAGCTTGGGCTTCATCCTCACAGATGTGGGGTATGACGTCTGGATCAGAAACAACCAGGACAATTCGGGATTTCAGGTGAGAAAGCCACCAAGGATGGGGCTGGTATGCTCTGCTGCGAGCACCCACCACCTGATGTCCATGGGAGATTGGGAAATGAGCATCTCCTCCAGCTTCTCCCCTTGCTCCCCACCTTCCACAAGATGGCCGTATGTGACCTCCCCACCATGATGGGCTTCATCCTGAGGCAAACTGGGCAGAAGAAACTGCTCTATGTCAGCCACACTCCGGGAAACTCTCTGGGTGAGTGAGGAGGAGGAGTTGGGTACTGGGATGCTACAGAGGACAGGCAGCAATATCTGTCCCAACCTGGAGACTGCTGGGGATGGGACTGTGTTGGTTCATGCAGCCACTTTTCCCACCTGCCTTCTCAGTCATTCTGCATGGGAGAGGATTGCCACGTCTTGCTCAGCCGTCCAGGGCTGTGCTAACATCCAGGAGCACTTCATTTTATTCAGACCCTGTGTCTCAAACAGGAGCGTTGTTGTTAGGGTTATCATTGTGATCTCTCGCTGCTTTTCAGGTTTCATAGTGTTTCCAAGCATGCCACACCTGGCTGAGAAAATCAACTCTTCTTTGTGCTGGCTCCTCTCTACACCTTTCGCCACGTCAAAGGCCCTGTGTTAAAGACAGCATTTTTACCAGATGTGGTGCTGAAGGTACGTGAGACGTTTGTGTGTTATTATTACTGAAATCCAGGAGCCTTTGGCAACTTAAGTTTTCTGCATTGCCACTGTGTGCTCAGCCCATGCCTGCAGCAGACACTGGGGACACATGTGGGGGGAGATCTCAAATGGCAGGGATCACAGAATCACAGAATCACAGAATCTTCTAGGTTGGAAGGGACCTTAAAGATCATCTTGTCCAACCGTCAACCTAACTGACAAAAATAGACACCCACACAACAAACAAGGATGTCCCTCTCCACCCAGTTGAGCCCAAACAGATTTCATTGTTTAAAATATACATACCTCTCTATCATTCCTATTTATGTTTTTGTTTATTGACCTCACCACACCCCAGTTCTGTAGCCCAGGAGGTGCTCAGAGCAGCCCCACACCACCTGCCTTCCGCTCTTTGCTCCACTGGCTGCAGAAGGTCTGGAAGGGGAGCTGGCACTCTCCCTGGATGTGCTTCTTCTGAGGAGCATCTGTCAATGGAGGTGGCAGACGAGTGGTATGAGTCTGGCCATCCCGGGCTGAGCTTTAGAAGCTGGTACCTTAGAGATGATGCACCAGGTTGATGGGGGCAACAGCATGGTGTGGAAAGGATGGTAATGGTTTCATGCTGCTCTGAGAGCTGGGTGTGACCATGGGTCAACCTCCTCAAAAGGCTGGTTAGCCCAAATGTGTCAACAACCATGTTAAGGAGTTGCCTGCCAGCGCTGTCTGGAGAGAAGCAGTTCTCATAGAGAGGGGATGTGTATTGCAGGACCTGCCATGACCTGCTTCCTGGAGCTCTTGCAGGCAATATTTGGAACAAAACCAGCTCCCTCTGGTAGGGAGGAAGGAGAAAGCCACCCTGGCCAAGGCATGCAGCAACCTGCTAACAGCTGGAGTCTGTGAAAATGAGATCTTCCTTATTGGCGGGTACAATAACAACCTGAACGTGGTACATGCGTCAGCCTCTCTAGGTCACAGCCACCTCCAGTTTTCCTTGCACCTGAAGATAGCTAATGAGATACAAAAATGAGTATAAAAAAATGAAAACAAGGTGTGAAAAGCACTGTTCAAGGCAGTGGTTATTTGGAGATTTCTTTCAGTTGGTGTAAAACCTAATGGAGGCTTTGGTAGGAAAGAATCACTTGGGGTCTTGTCTCCAAAGGAAAGGTAACTTCTGCCGCATTTTCTGCTGCATGCAAATAAAAATTGACCAGGCCGGTTGTATTTCCATTTTGAAGCTACTCCTAGCTCTAAACAGAATAAAGCTGATGCAGAATACAAAGTTTACATTGCAGTTACAAGACTAGATTTTTTTTCCTAGACAGATTTTCACCTTTCCCAGCTCACCTCAAAAATAATTTATTTTTCCCGTAGAGGCCACTGGATGTATATCTAGCTATCTTCCAGACTGTACATCAGTAAAACCTCTTCTCCACTGGGGACAGGTAGAGATTCTGATTTTATAATGACTACAACCAATGCTTTTTCTTTTCATCTCTGAAGATGATTTTTTATGATGCATTCACCCTGGAGACAGGTAAGAAGGTAGAATCAGACAAAGACAATAAATGTTATTTTGAAGTAGCTACAACAATGTGTCTCAAAAGCCACAGCTGCTAGCTATTGCTTCTGGCTGGCCAAGACAGAGCCACCCAGATGCCTGCCTCCATCCTGGGTACAGACCTCATGTAGGTGTTTTTTGGACTCTCTCGTTGCTCTAGCCCATGGGACAGGCACCAGCAAGTGCCAGCCTAGACACCAGGGTTGTGCTGGGCAGAAAGCGCTCACCTGGACCCTGCTGCTGCCCTTTACTCCTGGTGGGGCTGATCCAGGGCATTACCCACATGAAGTTAACCCTTTGTTTCCACTTTTCAGACTGCCAAAACCAGGAAGTTCAATCAGTTTGACTATGGGGAGAAGAACCAGGAGAAGTACAACGGGGTAAATGGTCTCTATCCATCCATCCTAACTTCTAAAAGATGCATGATGCTCACCTGTGAGATCTATCAAGTTTAAGATGCATGGGAAGAGCACTGTGAACAAAAGGCAGAGGATGAAAAAAGAATTTCATGGGGCTCAGGGCAAAACACTGTTGATTTTGGTGAGACATTCCCAAACTGCCTGCCCATTCCTCCAATACTGCACAACAGATGCCCATGTGGGACAAGAGGTGTGAAGATGGGGTCTGAGCTCATACTGTAGGTAAATAGCCCAGAAATGTCCTACATGACCCCGGTCCTGTGTAAGCATGAGAACAAAGTGGGTTTGCTGATGTAGCCTCACCCTGCCCTCTTGCTCTGCTGTCCTATCTCCTTGGGACCATTCAGCTCCAGGAGTGGGGCACACTGTGGAAGAGACAGCTGTAGAGTCAGAACGAGAGTTCAGAGCCTCTGCTTGAGCCTCCTGCATTGAGGCCACAGGGGCCAAGCTGGTGATAGCGGTGAAAAGATGGAGCTGTACTCCCAATTTGAGGTATTTCCCAGGGAAGAAGTGTTTGCCATGTGGTTTGACTGGTGTCCATCTGATTAACCAGGCTGAAAAGCAAAGATAACGGGGTGAAACTTCAAGCTTTCAAGATCTGTGAGCTGAGCTGCCCATGTTCCTTATGGGATGCTGCTTTCATTGGCTGCTCCTGTGAAAGTAAAGGTTTGTTTTATGAGCACCATACACTGCTCCCCCTTTCCTCCCCTTCCTTCCTGCCAATGGTGATGGATGGATTCACTAGGCGGGAAACCAAACTGCATGTAGCCATAGTCAGCCAAGGAGTCATTGGCCACAGACCGGGTGGTCTGCAGAACATCATCATGCATGATCATGACCTGTTGTCACCAGAGATGGAAGAGCAAAGCTGCATGTGCTGGCATGGTGCAGGTTGGAAAAGCCTTGACCACCTTTTGCAATGTTCCAGGAGGCCGGATGTGAGATGGGCTTACAGGAAGGGGCTTGTAATGCCCAAAGCTGCCACCTCCTAGGTACTGCATAGCTGCCCTGCAGTACAACCTTGGCGATGTTCACCAAGGGAAGAGTCACACTGGGCTTCATCATGGGAATTTATTACTTAAATAGTTCTGAAAAACAAGGGAAAGGAGTGTCACTGTCCACCAGAAGAAGCAGGGAGGCTAAAGCACCAGGGCACTCTGTAGAAGGCAGGGTGTTAGCTCACTAAATCAGTGTGAAATAGGATGACAGGAGATGCTTCTAGGGAGGAGAGAGCAGGATGACAGTCCGGGTAAAAAAGCCAATGATCCCCAGGACTTGGGAACAGGTGGCTCCTCCATCCCTGGGCACCACGTGGACTGTTCATGGATTTTTCTCCATCACACCAACCATCTGCCTGTACATACCCTGAAGGGCATCCAGGCCCCAAATGTGATCCCAGTGGTTCCAGCCAAGGAAGTGCTCCTGATGAATGAAATTGGTGATGCGGGGGAGCAAGCCCTGGGCCTCTGCAGTAGAGATAACCCAGTCCCTCCCCACCGCTCAACAGGATGGTCAGCACAGTCACATCTTCTATCCTGTACAAGTGTGATGTGGGGCAAATGAGTCCTGCAAGATCCCCATGGGACTGTTCTACCAGGGGTGGACAAAAGTCCCAAAGGTTGGGTCAGCATCAACTAACCAAAATGGAACTGAATGGTCGAGTGTTGATGGAGGCCTCAGCCACCAAGTGAATTACAAGACACATGGCTGCATCATGCACAGACTGCCTTTGTCCTGGTCTCAGCCGACCTCATCCTCTTCTCCTCTCAGCATGATCAAGTCATAGAATCATAGAATCATAGAATCATCTAGGTTGGAAGAGACCCTTGGGATCATCGAGTCCAACCATCTACCCT
>JAOXNO010000002.1:221302-240046 GCA_028565335.1 Limnodromus scolopaceus
ATTCCAAACCCACCTGGACACGTTCCTGTGGGACCTGCTCTGGGTGGACCTGCTTTGGCAGGGGGTTGGACTAGATGGTCCCTTCCAACCCCATGGGATTCTGTGAAAGAAACCTGCTCATGGGAGAGATCGTTGCACAACTCAGGACTAGAAATTAAGTAGTTTCATATTACACTGAGAGGAGTTATGGCACTTCCCTTTGGTGTGTTTTAGATCAGGAAAGGAAGTCATGATACAAGAGAGAAATGAGGCAGGTTATCATTGTTCACCATGTTCTGTGTCCAACAAAGCACGTATTTTAAAAGAAAATAAGGAAGGAAAAAGAAGAATGTGGCTTCAGTAAAAAAGAAACTATTATCATGGAATGTCAGAGGCATATTTTACAAAACGGTACAATGAATTAACAAAATGCCGTGTTTGGTTTCATAGCTTTGGTGAGGAGTGCTACACAGTACATCATCAAAGTTTTTTAACTGGTTGATCAATCTGTAGAACTCTAGATTAAATCTGTTATTAATTCAGTTATTTTTACTAGCACAGTGTATTGATGCATATTTCTCCCTGTCATCATGAGGCATGTGCTCTGAAAATCATTGAAGTATTAGACACTAAAATGTCAGACATTTTGTTATATTATATTTTTATTTATAATTTATATTATAAATAAATTATTTATTAATAATTTACATTCTGTTGTCAGACATCACAGCCGCCAGTTAACACCGATTCACAGCTGTTTAAAGTGAGAAAATAAGAAGAAACCAAATCTTATAATTCTTTTTAAAATGAAGTGTCACACGCGTTCACTCTGCAGAGCAGCTAGAGAAATTATTCTGTTATTTATCGGTTTCTGTGGGCCCTACCGTCGGTGTGTTTGCAGGCTCTCGCTCCTGCACTGGGGTCTATCCCAGCACTTCCCTCAGCATGCAGCAAGAGGGCAGAGACACAAATTTCTTCGAAGAGCATTTGGTTTTATTTATAATGTGTTTCACAACTGTGACATTCGTAGACATGGCTTACTTGTGTGCTACACTCCCTTCCTCTGCAAGCAAGCAAGAACTTCTGATACGTGCACTCACGTTTTTAAGAAAAAAAGCAAAGCGCATGGAAGCAGGTGGAGCTTTGATGTATCAAACTGAGGGTAAACATCACCTCACTAAGATAAAGAAAATTAATTCTTACAGAGTAGAAAAACCATAAACTTCTTAACTGAAAGTATGCTTCTTCGCATGATGGCAGGTAATTTCTTTATGTATATCAGATAGTTCACGGATGATTGACAATGCTTGGAGAAGAAGGGAGAGTGACAGAAACTAGTCCAAACACAGATATTGTGGTGTGTCATGAACAGAAAAATCTGTCCTTAAGTGAACACGTTGCTTGCTTGCTTTTTTCTACTACTTGATGTTTAACTTAAAAATGCCAATAAACTACAGCTTCTTGTTCTGATCACATCCAAGGGACTAATAGCATCTCTTGGTACTGTTAAAACAAGTCTTTTTTTGAAAAAATCATGATTTAAAAACTAGTTGATGTTCTGTCTTCCCCTTTCAGCCTTCTTTAACATTTATGTCTGTGACAGATACGACATAAAAAGGGAAGTACAAATATTTCAAATATAGATGTTAGCCTTAAACCTGCTGGCATTTTTTTATGGTGACTGTTGCACAGTGTTAGGTTGCAGTGGTTGCACAGACTTTTTCATATACCCCTGCTCTTCTCAGAGTGTTCTTGCTATTTTAATTTATAAATGCAGGTATTTTGCAGATTCATTAAATGCAAGTAAAACAACTGAATGCTCTAAATTATGGCTGTTTCACTTCTCTTTTTTCTACAAATTGCTATTTTTCCATTGACTGCTTCTCCATGCTTACAGGAAAACTAAAGTCTTATCCTGGTCTCATCATTCATGTGGAACAGGGTGATGATTTACTGTCTCTGTAAAGCTGGGGATTTTATGTGGTCGGTCGCCGTGAAAGCAAATGGAACTACGGTCACGTTCCGGACAGCCGATTTTTGCCATTTCCTGTGCAATATGGACTCTATTTCTAAATGAATACAAAAGCCTTTTGTTCTGCTGAGTCACAATCCAGAACAATAGACAGCTACAGAAAAGTTAGTAGACTTCGTTTCTAGTTCCAGTTTTGACTTTGAACTTCTCCCCTGTACTTGCTTCTCTCTCTTTTTTTTTTTTCCTTTTCTTTTTTTTAAAGTGCTAGAGTTGCAATATGATTTAGCACGCGTGTTCCAGCATGTGTTCTCTCTGAGCTCTGTTATTACAGTTCTCCTTTTCAGTTGCAGCAATCCTATTAACTGTCACCAGTCTGCGGGTTGGGTCTGCTTCACATAAAGCAGCTTTATGCGAAAGAGAAGTGGAAGACAATGATCATCTTTCATGAGTCCAAAGCGTATCGTCTCCCAAGGTTATGAGTAATAATAAATTGTTATTTTTGAGGTGCCTAATTCACTGTTTGGTTGCTTCGAAATGCAACTGACAACTCGTTGAAATGTATTTGAGGGATGCAGGTTTACTGCCAGTAGGGTGTTACGGTAATAACAGGATATGATCCACGAAAAAGGCTATATAACATAGATGTTATAATATGCCTGGAGCCATCATGAGCAAATACCATTTGGATGTTTTGCAATACTGCTAAAAATTGTGATAATGCCTAGCGTTATAGCCCGTGAAAATTACAGTAGATAAGAAAAGTACATAAATGTGGGATTGTGAAAAGGGATGGAAAGGAAAGAAGGGGAAAAAGAAGGGCCCTGGGGGTACCAACTCACTTTTGCACCAAACAGCAGTGGGATAGGAGGACCTGCCATCTGTTAAAAGCTGCAGAGTCCAAACTTTGGTTTCAGAGAGCGTAGTGCTGACTGATGCTAGCAACAGGATCACAGGCTTATGTGAAATTTGTGCGATGCTGTGATATGTTAAATCCTTCTCCCTTGCAGGGTAACAGGGCTGCTGCTGGTGTGGAGAAGATGTACCCGCTGAATTGTTTGAAATGCAGGGAGGGAGAAGAAGGAAACCCACAGTGAAATAAACCCCAAGATTAAGTTTTAGACTTTAGATACTTAGTCCAATGTCTGCATGAAGTAGAGCAGATCGCAAATTATTCCCAGGGGAGATTTTAATGGGGCTTTATCGGTTTTAATGGGGCTTTATCAGTTTCTTTTTGGAACTTCTGGCATCTTGCCTTTTATTACAATCACTGCTTGCATCTTTATAATATGATGTATTTAGCTCTAGGAAAATCTATACTTTGAGAGGTTTTTTTCCCCCCATTAACATTATTAGTGCATTTTGATAAGAATTATTGCTAGCTTTTCATGATACTGATGGGCTAAGCTGATTGAAGCTCTTTGGATCAAAAGGCAAGGGGTATTTTGGACCTCAATTCAATAAAGAATTGAGATGTGTGTTCCAGAGGGAAGGTATTTTGAGCTTCTTGCTTATCTTTTTATCACTTCTTTGCACTTTATGGCATGTCCTTCACTGAAAAAAGTGCACTGCAAAGTTTGATACATGTTAGCTGCAATTTAGGTATATGTATTTTTTTTACTCAAATTAATTTTCAATTGAGTTGACTTAATTGTACAGAGAACTTCTGAGCAGATCAAGTTGGTAGGTGACAATACTGACTGAGTAACTGTGAATTCCTAGTTTTAGGTAACTATCTTGGGAGAACTTTGGTAAATGAAAAAATTACAAAGTTCAGGAACTGTCTACACTCAAAGTCTCAACAGAAAGAAAAAGAGGAAATAAAATGTGGAATCCCTGAATTCAGGAATAGAAGGAAGAAGTGAGAAGCAGTCAGCAGAAGAAATACTGGTTATTAAAACAGATGGAGAATTTGAACATCTGAAAAAACTCAGAAGGATTTACCAGCATATGCTGCATATTTACATGAATATGCAGTAATCCATGGCTTCTCAGACCATGTTAAAGCAGGGGTAAGAGAATCCTGGAAAAGCATATAGGAAAAAAAAATATTTTTAAAATAGTACTGTCACAAATTAATCATCAGCAAAGAAAGTGGATACTGGATCTGACAGTTTGTTCAACTCATCCTGCTCAGAGTTGGTAGCAGGATTTCCATTGACTCTTTATCATTGCTAGATTTTTGCCTCGGTTGCATTCTTCAACCATATTGACTATTGAAGAATGCAATTGCCTCTTTATCTAAGAAAACCAGAAAAAAAAAATGAAGGAAATGAGCTTAGCAGAGCTACTGAGAATAGTAAGGGGATAAATAAAGGCAGCTGAAGGTGGGGACAAAAAAAAGTGGTGGCTTTTTTTTTTAAGCAAACAAGTGGCAAAATCACAGTCCAGAGGCTGCATCCTCCCATTCAGCTTCAGAAATGATTGCGACTCTCAGTGCAGTTTACAGCATTTATACACCTCTCACCATGGAAAGTGTGTCTGAAATCCCCAGGCTGCCTTGAAGAACTTGGTTGTGTTTGTTACGGGCAGAACAGTAGGAAAATTGAAATGAAACCTGAACGTGTCCTGCATAACATCCTTCCTATGGAGGCACAGCTGCATTTCAGTCAGATAATTTGAAAGAAAAGGTAGTGTATGCCTGTGTAGTAAAAGGATGTTAGCAGAGAGGAAGATGATGCATGCCTTAATCTTGCAGAAGAGAAAGATAATTACTACCAACCATCATAATTTTTTTTCCCCAAACTGTTACTTGATTAACATAATCAAGTTAGAGCAATTGCTCTCAATTAGTACTTAGTTTGCCAATTACAGCTTCTATTTCAGACTTGATAAAGGCAGGCAAGGCTAGTGAGCCTGAAAGTGTCTGTTTATTCTATGCTGTATCTGCTGAACTAATAGAGGGTATGACTTCTCCCAACAGCATCTGCCAAATTTATACCCTTAAATGATCAAAGAGACAGTGACACAGTTATTTAAGGTACCTTCATGTCTAAGAAGATTTAGCACTCTTATTTCTTGGCACAGTTTTAAATCTTCCCTTAGAAACACTTCAGAGTAAATAAAAAAGCTAATTTGGTAGCCCTGACAAAACTGGTACAAAAGACGACACAGCTGTGAACTGATTTTGAAAAATCCCTTAAAGAAAATGTATGCACCATATTTACTAGAATGAGCAAGTCCCTTCTATCTTTTTCCATATGAAAACTCCTAATGTGTCAGCTGCTGATGCTTGGCTTTTTCATTGTTCACATCGGTGAAGGAAGAACCCCCCATCCACTTCATAATCTCAGCCTCTGTCCTCAATCCCTTCTAGGTTTCCAGTGCAGCCTACCACAGGGAAGACTGACGAAAAGATCACCAGTGACATATCCATCTTCTTGCCTTTATCATAGAATCACAGAATGTGTTGGGTTGGAAGGCACCATCAAAGGTCATTTAGTCCAACCCCCCTGCACAAGTAGGGACATCTTTAACTAGATCAGATTGCTCAGAGCCTCATCAAGCCTGACCTTGAATGTCTCCAGGGACGGGGCTTCCACCATCTCTCTGGGCAACCTGTCCCAGTGTCTCACCACCCTCATTGTAAAGAACTTCTTCTTAATGTCTAATCTAAACCTACTCTGCTCTATTTTAAAACCATTGCCCCTCCTCCTATCGCTACATGCCCTCGCAAACAGTCCCTCCCCAGCTTTCTTGTAGCTCCCCTTCTGGAAGGGGCTATAAGGTCTCCCCGGAGCCTTCTCTTCTCCAGGCTGAGCAACCCCAGCTCTCTCAGCCTGTCTTCATGGGAGAGGTGCTCCATCCCTCTGATCACCTTCATGGCCCTCCTCTGGACCTGCTCCAACAGGTCCATGTCCGTCTTGTGTGGAGGCTGGACGCAGTACCCAGGTGGAGTCTCACAAGAGCAGAGTAGAGGGGGAGAATCCCCTCTCTCGATCTGCTGGCCACGCTTCTTTGGATGCAGCCCAGGATGCAGTTGGCCTTCTGGGCATTGTTGGCTCATGTCCAGCTTTTCATCCACCAGCACCCCCAAGTCCTTTACCACAAGGCTGCTCTCTATCACATCATCCCCCAGCCTGTATTGATAACGAGGATTGTCCCAACCGAAGTGCAGGACCTTGCACTTGGTCTTGTTGAACTTGATGAGATTTGCAAGGGTTCATCTCTCTAGCTTGTCCAAGTCCCTCTGCATGACATCCCATCCCTCTGGCATGTAGACCACGTCACTTAACTTGGTGTCATCTGCAAACTTGCTGAGGGTGCACGTGATCCCACTGTGTATACCATTGATGAAGATGCTAAACAGCACTGATCCCTACATGGTTCCTTGAGGTATATCACTTGTCACCCCTTTCCATCTGGACATTGAGCCACTGACCACTACCCACTGGATGTGACCATCTAGCCAGTTTCCTTACCCACCAAAAAGTCCACCCATCAAATCCGTATCTCTCCAACTTAGAGAGAAGGATGTTGTGGAGAACCATGTCAAAGGCCTTGCAGAAGTCCAGATAGATGGTATCCATTGCTCTTCCCTTGTCCACTGATGTAGCCACTCCATTGTAGAAAACTACTAGGTTGGTCAGGCAGGACTTGTCCTTAGTAAAGCCATGCTGGCTGTCTTGAATCACCTCCCTGTCCTCCATGTGCCTTAGCATAGCTTCTAGGAGGATCTGTTCCATGATGTTCGCAGACACAGAGGTGAGGCTGATAGGTCAGTAGTTCCTGGGGTCCTTTTTTTTTCCCCTTTTTAAAAGTGAGTGTAATGCTTCCCTTCTTCCAATCACCAGGGACTTTACCTGACTGCCGTGACTTTTCAAATATCACGGGGAGTGGCTTTGCAACTACGTCAGCCAATTCCCTCAGGACTCTGGGATGCATCTCATCAGGTCCCATGGACTTGTGTACGTTCGGGTCCCTCGATGGGAGGGACTTTGTCCCCCAGGTCCCTGTCTTGCAGTCCTTCAACTCGGGAGGTGTGAGGAGAGAGGTTGGCAGTGAAGATCGAGGCAAAAAAGTTGTTGAGAACCTCAGCCTTCTCCTTGTCTGTTGTTACCTGTTTGCCATTCTTGCTCATTGGGGCAGTAACACTTTCTTCAACCTTCCTGTTCTGGCTGACGTACCTGTAGAAGCCCTTCTTGTTCTCAGCATCCCTTGCCTGGTTCGGCTTCAGCTGCGCCTTGGCCTTCCTGACCTTGTCCCTGCATAACCAGGCAGTGTCCCTGTGCTCTCCCCAGGGGACCCGATCCTGCCTGACCTGCCTGTGCAGCTCCTTCTTGCCTTTTTCTTTGACCAGCAGGTCCTGACTCAGCCGTGCTGGTCTCTTCCCTTTCTTGCTTGATTTCTTACACCTGGGGATCGAGAGCTCTTGTGCTCTGTGGAAAGCGCCCTCAAAGATCTGCCAGCTCTGCCTTGTCCCTGAGGACCATTTCCCAGGGGGTCCTGTTGACTAACTCCTTGAAGAGCTGGAGGTGTGCTTTCCTAAAATTCAGGGTCCTGACTACGCTCCTTGTCCGACAGGTATCCCTTAGGACTGTGAACTCCACCAGTGTGTGATCGCTGCAGCCCAGGTTGCCTCTAGTCTTGACATCCTGATGAGCTCACTTGCATTGGTGACTATCAGGTCCAGTGTCACATCCCCTCAGGTAGGGCTGTTTCCTGTCTTAGGAAGTTATTGTCGAGTTACTCCAAGAACCTCCTGGATTGTCTACAGCTCGCCGTGTTACTTTTTCGGCAGATGTCGGGGTGGTTGAAATCCCCCAGCAGGGCGAGAGCCTTCGAGCGGGATGCCTCCTGTAGCTGGAGTAAGAAGGCTTCATCAGTAGGCTCCCCGAGATCAGGCGGTCTGTAGTAGACCCAACCACAAGGTTCCCCTTGTTACTTTTGTCTCTAATTCCTACCCATAAGCTTCCACTTCCTTCTGGCTATGCTTTAGGGACATCTCTTTATGCTGTATCCATTCCTTGACATAGCGGGCAGCACCTCAGCCCCTCCTTCCCTGCCCGTCCCTTCTGAACAGCTTGTAGCCCTCGGTAGCCACACTCCAGCCATAGGATACGTCCCACTGGGTTTCAGTAATGGCCACTGCGTAATAGCCTTCCAGCAACACAGTAGCTTCCAGCTCCTCCTGTTTGTTGCCCATGCTGTGTGCGTTTGTGTAGAGGCACCTCAGCTGGGCTGTTGGCTGTGTCACCTTCTTAGCGGGACACCCCTTGAGGTGTTTCACGGGTGTTTCCCTGTTGACTCTGACTACCTCAGGAGCCCCAGCCCTTCTCTGTAAGGCTTTGACTGTGATGCAGTGTCCCCAGCATGCCTTAAGGCAACAGCTTGAAGGCCCTGACTAGCACCCTGTCCCTCTAACCCTGATGTGTCATCCCACAGCTTGTCACAGACGAGCCTGATGTTATTATCCCCCTTCCCCTTCACATCTAGTTTAAAGCCCTGTCTATCAGCCCTGCAATCTCTTGGGCAAAGACCCTCTTTCCCCTTTGAGAAAGGTGTCTCCCGTTTGTCTCCCGTTTGATGCCAGCAAGCCTGATGCCACGTAGGCCATCCCATTGTCAAAAAACCTGAAATTGTGGTGTTGACACCAGCCATGGAGCCGTGTGTTAATAGACTGGATCGGTCTGATCTCTTCCAATGTCACTGCCTGCAACTGGGAGGAAATGGAGTGCTATGGTTGACTGAGAGTCCCAAGGCTTGTGAAGCTACCCTAGGGACTCCTCCAGATGTTAGTCTGGCTTTCTTGGGCACCACTCTGCTCAAGTCTAAAGTAGAGTCCTTCAAGATTGAGCCATCTACATTTTTTCCAGGAGTAGTCTACTGCTGGGTGTTTGTGGTTTCTCCACAACCTGTGGAATAACTCCTTCCCAGGGTTATTTTGATGCTGTCAGTGCTGAGCAACTATGTCTTTGTGTTTGCAGAACGATCTGGGCTTTTCACCTGCTCTTCTGTCCACTCCTGGCAATGTTGAAAGCACAGTGTGGCACTTGACAGGTCTTGCCACCATGGTATGACATTTGTTCTGCCGATCTTCATCTCTGCCACCATTGCTTTGGCACCAAGAGATGGGGTTCCTCTGTACTCTGAGTTGTCTCTTGCAAAGCAGAGGAATGAGAAGATGGTTTCTGTCAAGATACAGAGAGATGACGCTGTTGTTTCTCCGGCCTGTCCTTAGCATTTTCAGTCACAGGACTTGTTTTTCTCTCCACGCAGAACTCTCTTCACCTTACTTTCGGTAAAGCTGATTGTGGTCCTCTAGTAGCTTTTACACCACCACCAGAGGAAGCCAGTAATTCCATGAGTAGAAAGTTTAATCAACTTTTGCTACTAACACTTAGTTGTTCAATGTCAAAATTACGGTTCACGTTTCTGTCTCTGTACGGAATGAACTTCTCCTAAATGCCAGCTTGTAGCAAAACTGCTTTTTATTTCCAGTTATTAACCAGTCTCCAGCAGCAGTCTTTCAGTTTGACCACGGTGCTTTTCTCTGTGTGCGAGGACTCCTTGTGTCCCTCACTCAACCAGCCGTCCTTCTGATACCCTGTGACTTCCACAAAGGGGTATTCTTTGTCTCGGTTATTATTTCCCTTCATGCTATGTGCTTGGCAGAAGCTCACGGGATTTAATCAGAATTTCAGAACACCTCATTTGGCTGGGTTGGCACTACAGAGGAAGCGTTTGTTGTTCTGTAAATAGTTGTTTTTTCAACATGAACCTGGAACCGAGATCTTTTAGTCAAATAGGCCTGAAGTAAAATTCTGCAAAATCTGAGGGACTGAGATTTTTTTTGCTATTACAATGCCTACTGTTGAGTGAAATGCCTGTGCCAAGATACTGCCAGTAGCATTTAGCTGTCCTCAACAGCAAACAAAAAGGGGAGACGGAAGAGCAAAATAAAAAAATATATATTGTTCAGTCAAGACAGATTAATAGTGGTACACACAAGCCACACTTCCGTGTTGGTTATATCAGTTCTTTGTATTTTTGTATGATCTCAAAATGTCTTTCCTTGCTTTTTTTCCATTTGAGAAAATCAGAGTGAATGTTCCCTTTCTGTGGGAACAGTTGGTACCAAAAATATTTCATTTTGATATGTAAAAATGTTCATTTCAGGGTGATGCAAATATTGCTTTCTGTTGCTTGACTATGTTTTAGCACTTTATGAGAATTTTTTCAAAGGTGCTGATATTTTATGCTGTAGAGAACAGTGATCTTTAAAGAAGCATTGGATGAAATGGCTCTATGAGGTTTGGAGTGCCTGAAAAACTTTGCTGAGTTTTGCACAGTGGCGTCTGTAACAAGTACTTTTAGGAAACAGAAGGTTTTGCTCTTCCCTTATTGTGTCTCCTGTCTGTGTATAAAATGAAGCTGTGCATACAGGTGTCTGCAGGATGAGTCCAGGATGGTTCACCAGATGTTTCTTCTTAAATAGGAGCTGCATTTCTGAAAGGGGTAATGCTCTCAAAGGCTGTCATGCTGACTAACAGTTTTTATGGCTCTCAGCTTCATAATTTTCATAGTTTTTTGGGGAAACAAACCGCGTAGCCTCCAGATCACTTCCTTAGACTCTCAGTCGCTGTTGTACAAGGACGTTCTGTTTCCATCGGCATGTGAAACAAAATCTAAGCATCACATGAGTTGGTGATGGATTTGTGTATGGACATCATCATTACCAGAATTTAGGAAAGGAAAATTAAGGTAGGTTGGTGAATAGGACACACTGAATATACTTTGGCTTTGTTACATCAGTTTCATCAACATTGCAGTAAAATACTGTGTCCAGTTTTGGGCCCCTTCCCACAAAAAAGACACTGAGGGGCTGGAACGGGTTCAGAGAAGGGCAATGGAGCTGGTGAGGGGTCTGGAGAACAAGTCTGATGAGGAGAGGCTGAGGGAGCTGGGGGGGTTCAGCCTGGAGAAAAGGAGGCTGAGGGGAGACCTTCTCGCTCTCTCCAACTCCCTGAAAGGAGGGTGTAGCCGGGGGGGTCGGTCTCTTCTCCCAAGGAACAGGCGATGGGACAAGAGGAAATGGCCTCGAGTTGCCCCAGGGGAGGTTCAGATGGGATAGTAGGAAAAATTCCTTCACCTAAAGGGTTATCAAACATTGGAACAGGCTGCCTAGGGAAACGGAGGAATCACCACCCCAGAGATATTTAAAAGAGGGGTAGACGTGGTGCTGAGGGACATGGGTCAGTGGTGGCTTTGGCAGAGTTAGGTTGATGGTTGGACTCAATGATCTTAAAGGTCCCTTCCAACCTAGACGATTCTATGATTCTATGAAAATGAAGAGGTATGGCTATGGTATTATTCTTCAGGAGAAATCTGAGCTCCTTTCTGGTCTTAAAATGTTGTCCATTGCGGTTACAATCATCTGTCACCTTTTGCACATAAATGGTGTGGGAGGGAGAATCTCCAGCAAATGTAAACAGCATTGATTCTCCTGTATGAAGCCAAACTTTGTTCTGCATCCCAGGCACTTCCCAGGCTTTCAAGCCTCTCATCCCCAGTACCATGCCTTGCTTCTGGGTGATGTCTGAAAGTCCTTTCACGGTTCCTTTCCATGAGAAGCATGATGGGAGAGCAGGCAGGAAGGTGGGAGAATTTCAGAGAAATAAGCATGGTGGGAATGTGGGATACGGAGCACGGGGTAGTGTCAGTAGTGTGGGAAAATGGATGTAGAACAAAGAGACCATGGAAGGAGACCAAAAAAAAAGGAACCAGAGCTCTGAGTTAGAAGGCCTTTTCCTGCTTAGGAAGCAATATCTCATCTAGAGCACAAAGTTGAAGCTGGTCTCCTTGATGATGTATCTTAGCCTGTGGCTTGTCCTCAAGCATCCTGAGATGCTACAAAAAGCAGTGAAAACAACAGCTGATAACCAGTCATTGTGAGCTCGTGTTAATTATTGCCCAAGTCAGAAAGGCAATAGCAGAAGGGATGTGGACTTTTGGAAACAGTAGCCCCGGGGATGTTGGAAAATTAGGGAGATTACATTCAGTGCCTTCCATGTGGAACTCTCCAAAGCATAGATGCAAGATGGTGTTCTTGCTGAAGGAGTTAGCTTGGACTTGTGTTGACCTCCAAGATGCATCTAGATACGGGCTCTGACTTCACATACAATTCTGCATTCTCTCAGAGTTCTTTCTAGTAATGTAGGAAATAAACCACTACTGCACAGAATGTGGTAGATGTGTTTTCATAATAAATGGTTATGTGGAATCTGGCCAGCCCTGAATTTTAAATGTTTTTACAAGTGGACACTAATTAATTGTTCGTTACCAGTTGAGGCCTACAGTGGATTGTGCATCAAAAACTCTCAATGCAATATGTAACACGTATCTTTTCTTTGCAGATGTCTGATGGTTGTGATCCTCTGCGAGATGTGCTTTAGTTGCACTGCACCTAAAACATCTTTTCATAAAAACTAAATAATTAGTTGTAAATCTTCCACTCTGAATAAATGACAAAACTGCCAGGTAGCAAGTTTTTTGTGGGCCAGACATTAAATTGGAGTTTTAATACTCTGAATACTGCAGAGAAAGTATTTTATTAGAATGCTTGTAGTGGAATGGAAACCTTCTGCTGAGTTCTCATCAATAAGGTTTTTTTTAAAATATAGGAACCCTGCTAATTGAGACACTTCTAATTAGACCTCATACCTCTAGGTCTGTTTTTGGGAGGCAGTTGGCTGGCTGACAGTAAGTGGACATAATTACCATGCCAGTTCATCGTTGGCAATGATTTTGATGTCAGCAGTTTTACTTGCTGAGGCTACAAATCATGACTCATCAGTTGTGTTAGGATTAGAAATCTTGTGCAAGATTTTAAGATGTTTGCTACATGATTTGTAACTTCCTTTAAGTGTTTTCAGAATGATTAAGAGAAGTGTTGCATGTTCTTCATGTGAACAAGCATAATAAGAGATTACACATTCTGGGAGCTAGAACAAAAAACAAATTTCTGTTTCTTTTGCCTTTTTTTTTTTTTTTTCCCCTAGCTTATTATTGTTTCGTGGATCATTTGCATGTCCTTAATTCCACGCAGTAGTTCATTGGGGTTTAATGTCCAGATGGGATGGCTGATGTGACAGTTCACATGCAGCACAGGAACAGAGAAATGCTCCGGCAGTCTTTCTTTGTGAGCATGGGAGCAGACACCTTTCGTGTCTCGCAGCCTCTTCAGACATTCCTTGAGCCTTGGTAAGAGTTGTGAAGTTCTGCAATCTAGAGGGAAAGCTGAGGTTTGCTGTTTAGGCTGTTGGAAACCGCAGTAACGGAGCATTAGGAATGATGCCTGCAAAGCAGAGCGTGCTGGCCATCTCAGAGAGAACCTCAGCTTCACTGCCCAGCCTACTTTTGCACAAAGTGATCTTATCTAGCTGAGCAGACTCCTGTAAAGTGTTGCTCTGACAGCATCTAAATCCTGATGACTGTATGTAGAAAGACTTGAAGAAAGCTGTTGGGCCGGGTTGATTTGCTCTAGCTTTAGGGATGCTTTAGTTTTGCACAGTTTTAAAAGAGCATATATATTGAATGTGTGTGTCTGGATAGATGTATATATACATATGTGTGTACACACATGGCGTGTGTATATATACACATATACACAAAAGCCCATCATTTTTTGTGGATGATATTCTTTAAAAAGGTAAAGTTCAGTGCTTTTTGGTGATTTTTTTTAAGGATTGCACGTTTTCACATTTTTACGATTTTGAATGGAAACATCTGGAACGTCAGTAGTTTCTCATAGGAAGACTGTCCCTGATGCGATTCCTCACTAATCACAGTACACAGCACACTTTCTCCTTTTTCCTTTCCTATTAACTGGTATGTCTCGTTTGTTTCAATCTCTTCTTTGCATGAATTCCAAGGAGAAGAGAAGTGAATGAAGTCTGTCTAAGAGGGGATTTGAGGTCGCCAGTGGGAAATATTTTCAGGATATCAGCTAGAGGGTATCAAGGAGAAGTTCAGGTTTGTGGCAGCCAAATTAAAGCAAGTCAGGACTCTGCCCAGTAAACCAAAGTCTCTTCTGCAAAGTTTTCTGTTGTTTTAATTTGCATGGTGTTATTTTTGACAATTAGTGGGGAATAGCAAGGGGAAATCCTGTGTACTCTTGGATAAATTGGGTTCTGCTAATGCCAAAACATGGAGCATGCTAGAAGTGATTTTTATTTTTGTTTTCCATGTTTTGATATGAGAACTAATACTACATTTTTGCAACCGGGGCTTGGGATGTCTTTAGCCCTCAAATGACATGAACTGTTTTGGCCACAGTGTTTTGAATTTTTGTGTTCAGCAGATCCAATAGATAGGAATTGGCTATTGCTTGTCACTTGCAGACCATTTTAAATGAAGTCCTGCCTTAAGATACATCCTTATTACAACGAGCAGCACTAGTGACTTTTGCTGGGTAGCACAAGAACATGAGAGGGGAGAAACTGGCTCAGTATTTTGAAGGTGAGGTCTGCCTGTGGCTTCAGTTTTCACTGGGGCTTTGTTTTCATTCTTTTCATCAAGTTGGTAAAACACAGCTGTAGTCTAAACTAGATGTGATTGTATAGCAAGCTTCAACTTAGGTAATTTCGAACAGACTGTCTGAAATTTTGCAGTGACTCCAGTATGACTGGATAAACAATACAGTGATCAGATCACACTGAGATGGGGTTTTCATTTTAGAAACAGCTAACCACAGTTCACAGATCAGCATCAGATTTATTCATGGACCCTTTAATGTGGGCCCGTTTAGGCAAGTAAGGAGAACTTTGAGGTGCCTTACTGTTCCCTCCATCATGTGTACACAACTTGATATTAACTTGAAAATTGTCTGTGATGTGCAAGATCTTTCAGATGAAATGTTGCCAGCTGGCACACTCAGTCTGATGGTGCCAAAGCTGAGGTGCAGCAATGTTACCCGCGAGTGCAAGCCTTAGACTTAATTTGCAGTTGATGATAGTACCATCAGTTGCATGCAAAGAACTGTTTGGGGAAGCCCGTGGTCTTTCAGGTAGTCTGAATCACCGTCCTAGTAGTCAGCTTTTGTAGTCTTTTGTGCTTTTGTAGTCTTGTTCACAGTCAGTTTGAAGATGGTATCTTAAATTCCTCCCCTTTAAAGTAAAAGTAATTCTATAAGTGTTCATGTTTGTGTTATTGATTAATATGAATGCATTAAATATGCATTTAATGCATATTTTTCCCCCTGAATTCCCCCTCCCCCCTCGATTTCCTCCATGTGAATGTACAATTTACAAATCAGGAGGCAGGTTGACTCTTTTCTCAAATTTAAGCCCAGTGCAAGTTTTTGTAAAGACCCTAAAATCGGCTTTTTAATGCAATCTGCAGCTCTTTAAATGCTTTTAGATACCATCTGTATTTTGTAGCAATTAGGAAACGGTAACCTGCTTTAGTTTGGAGACTTGCTGAATTAAAACTCTAGGAGTGTCTTCTACATAGTGTGGAAAATAAGGGGGCACGTGGAAACACTTGATACCGGGTCCATTTGAACCAGTTAACCAGAAAAGGCATACATCCACCACGTTTTAAGTGAGCAGTGAAGTTGTGGCCTCCAGACGACAGCAAGGCTTGCAGTTTGGCTTGACAGACAGCATCTCTGTCTGGCAAACATCCTGGAGCTGCTGGAGGCTTGTTCAGACAGATCTTTGAACGTTCGCTGGGCTAAAATGGCTGGTGGAGGGGACCGAGACGTGCTGGAGCATCTGTGCAGGAGGCTGCTGGTGGCAGGGACTTACAAGAATAAGTGGACACACTAGTTTTTATGGCTGTCTCTGTCCTGCTCTGAGAGGTGTCATCAGCTAAAAGTCAAACAATAAAGCAGGCAGAAATGGCACATTTAGGTTTAGGTACAGATTAGGTCCCTTGGAAATTATAATCCCCGTGATTTGAACTGCTAAAACGAAGGATGCAACACTGAGTCTGAAGAGGTTCCTCTGCTGCCCCAGGTAACTGTGTGTTTTACGGAGGCATCACCGGGTATTCCTCTGAATGGTTTTATAAAATTCAGCCGTTACTTTGTTTTCTTTGGGGATTTAGTAACTTTGATGTGGATGCTGGTAACTCTATATCAGTTTAAAATTAGTGAGCTGTCTTTGTAACTTTGTTGATTAGAGGTACTTAGTTGAATTAGGAGCATGTTCCCCCTGTCATAGAGTTGGTACCAAGGATTTTTTTGGGCCTCTTCCATCTTGTTAACTCTGATCATCCAGAGAAGGTACTGCTTCAGCTGTGTACGTGCCCAAGTCTCTAGAGCTGTGAATGTGCTCCCAGAAATGGTACGAAGGTGGGCACAGGGGGAAACCAAAATTAGCTTCCACTTTTCCCCATTTGCGTCCATTGTGGAGTCCTGGGTGAAGTGACGTACGGTGTTTTCATGGTCTTTTCCTTTGCAAATGTAGGGGAAAGAGGGATTTTTTTTTCAGGCTTCCTCCTCCTCCTGAAAAATTCAGGTCCCTACCTACAGGGAGGGCTTTAGTGGGTCAGCTTCCAGGGTCTACGCAAGCGATGCCGCTGCACTGGGCAGGGTGAGGCGACCAGGAAGATTGTGCTGTAGAGTTTTTTCTCAAATATCTCAGAAACATGAAGCCTGTGATATAGAGGGACAAAATGAGACCTGACCCGGTGACCAGCTGGGTTTCCCCTGAGAAGTTGTTCGACATTTTAGTGTCGCCTGATGGTGAAATCCCCCTCCAGGGCCTTTCCCAAATCCTACAATCTGTCAACAAAAAAAAAATTCCTTTGCCGGTCAGGCTTCCAGGAAGCTGGGGACAGAAGGACCACCCCTGCGTCGTGCACAGGGCCAGGCCCTCCCCAGCTGAGCAGAGTCCCGGCTTTCGGAGGTGCAAATAACCACAGTTCTCTCCGTGGGCTGACGACGCTGCATGGTTTTCACGTTGACATGCTCCCCACATGCAGCACTCCGGAGGAAATGTGGTAGGGGTGATGCTGACATTTTTACTTCCTTTCCTTACTTAACGAACTGGATTTATTTTAAACAAAACTTTAGGGTGGTTAAACAGCTACATTTACACTTCTCTGTTTTGAGGAGTTATTAATTTCTTTCAAAACTATGGAATTTCTAATTTAATATGAACAGAGCTCATGCCTTAAATCTACTTAAATCTACTGCAGGGACCGCAGAAATTTGCTAAATGCATTGCGACTTAACCACAAAGCAGTCAGACTGTTTCTGTTCTCTCGTGCTAACTGAAGTGACAGAAAGTAATTATGTAGAATTTAAACTACAGTAGACTAATTATTTTCATTTTCCTTTTCCGAGGCAGACAGATACATGTTTTGGGGAGAGATTTGCATAATTTTTGCTTTGAATTTCTCTTGGTTACAGTGGAAGAAGCGTGTAGTGTCTGGGAATCCCAGCTTTGGTGAGCAAAGCGAGGGAACTGTTGTTTGGCTACATAGCTGCATGGGGCTGAAATCTGACATGCAGGAGAAGGCACGGGATATCATAAACTTCAGCTTGGGTTATTATTGTTTGTCTGGCTGTCAATATGCTCTTTATGTGTGTATAGTTCTTTCATGTTAGTTTTAAAGGAGCTCTGACTCATACGCTCATGTAGTACAACCATCAACAGATTAAAAGAATGTCTGTCTGTCCAGGACACTGCGGTGCTGCCTTCCAGAAAAACTTAAAGTAATTATACGTGCAACTCCTGTGGAATGAAAATTGGCCACTTGATATTTAATAAACAGAGACCTACTTATCATATGAAAAGTAGGAGATTGCTGATTTCAGACCAGTACTGAGTGTTTTCATTTATACTCAAAATATAAATTGCTCAAGGTTGGGATTTAATTTTTTTCCATGCAGTTTTTATCTAGGCTGCAAAATATACTATTAAAATGTTCTTTACTATTTCTTTTCTGGAGCACCATTGGATAAACATGAGCAGATGTTTAATTTTGTCTGTTTTTACAAATGAGTTTGATCATTTCACCATTCCTGCAGTTTTCTACTGAGCTGACTTTGTATCAGTTACATGTCTTTCCAATTACAGACATTCTTTTCAAGGAAACCTGCAAGTTAAGAGCATCTTTTGTCTGTTGATCACATGGAGATCTGGAGAGAGGCTAGGGCACTCCTGAAAAAAATGCATTCTTGGACCAGGTAGATTTATTATTATTTATTATAAAAATCTAGTCAAGGTTTTGGCAGACCAGGCCCCTGCTGTGCCAAGTGTGAAGTGTGTTGAAATCCCGAGCAGCACAACGGTGTCAGGCAGGTAGAAGACCTGCTTGGCCACCTCCACTCTGGCAAATCCACAAAGAATTAAAAGCAAGAAGCAATTAAAAGCAAAGATCAGAAGCAAGCTGGAGCTGGTTAAATGCTGAACAGAGAGGCCGTGCGCAGATATGTTTATTTTTCAGCTCTATCACCATTTTACACACCAGAATTTGTCAGCAGGACAGAGACCTAGTATGTTCTTAGAATCATAGGTGATTCTGTGATTCTGTTCTAGGTTGGAAGGGACCTTTAAGATCATTGACCGTCAATGATCAAACCACCAAACTAACACTGCCAAAGCCACCACTGACCCATGTCCCTCAGCACCACGTCTACCCCTCTTTTAAATATCTCCAGGGTGGTGATTCCTCCGCTTCCCTAGGCAGCCTGTTCCAATGTCTGATAACCCTTTAGGTGAAGGAATTGTTCCTACTATCCCATCTGAACCTCCCCTGGGGCAACTCGAGGCCATTTCCTCTTGTCCCATGGCCTGTTCCTTGGGAGAAGAGACCGACCCCCCCTGGCTACACCCTCCTTTCAG
>JAOXNO010000002.1:245745-261511 GCA_028565335.1 Limnodromus scolopaceus
GGCCATTTCCTCTCGTCCTGTCGCCTGTGACTTGAGAGAAGAGACCGACCCCCATCTCTCTACAGCCTCCTTTCAGGGAGTTGTAGAGAGCCAGAAGGTCTCCCCTCAGCCTCCTCTTCTCCAGGCTGAACAACCCCAGCTCCCTCAGCCTCTCCTCATCAGACTTATTCTCCAGACCCCTCACCATCTTTGTCGCCCTTCTCTGGACCCGCTCCAGCACCTCAATATCTTTTTTATGGTAGGGGGCCCAAGGTAGGAAGTCATGTTTTGACCTTGACTTAAATGAGTCGTACGGGCTGATGCAGGGACAGAGGGAGCATCACCCATTCCTTCAGAGCTCCTCTCTAAAGGTGTGCTTGAAAAGGCCCTGTGCTCCTCATCTGAGTTCTCTTTCCTTACGAGAGCAACTGTCTATGGGCTCCCAGTGCATAAATCCACCGAGCCTTCGGAAGGAAAGCCAAACTTTGAATGCTTGCCCTTTCCCATAAATTATTCCCTGCTTTGATGAGGAGCAGGTTAAGCTTAGGTGAGTAAGCCTGAAATTGTTTCAAAGTCGTTGAAATCTGTGGGTTGATTTCAGAGGGTAGAGTTTGCACAGGTCCCACAAATTGCTTGAAGTTTGAAAGGGTCAAGCAGATCTTTCAGTCGGTGTCTGTTTGATGGTGTGTCACGGACTATCACCTTTCATCCAGCTACCTTCTGTATTAAGCCCAGTAACCTAGATGACAGTAAAGCATATTTAGGTTTCTCTCTGACACTTCAGCAGAGAAATTCATTCTGGGTTTGCAGAAACCATCAATGAAGCACCTGTTAATTAACCCACTGTGCTTTTGGGAACTTTTCTTTCTAGTTGTTGGCTCTTGAAGTATTTTTCTGGGTCTGGCTGCAAGATAATCCTAGTGATGGGAATTCTCTGTCTAGAGAAGTGCTGGGCTGCTTTAATTATCCCACCTCTCAGACATCTTTTCCTTCTAGATCCTTTTTAAGATCAAAATTGGACACAGCATGTCAGGATGCATCTGGTAAGTGTTGTTCACAAATATAAGTTCTCCTCCTACTTGCTACTCTAGCTTCCTGCGTGGTGAAACATATCACGACTGCCCACTCAGAAAGACTTTGTGCCATTAGCAAATTTCATCGCCATTAATTTTTCAGCAATTAAATTGTTTGTATATTTTAAGCTTCTTACTAGTCTCTGCAGAGGCCCACTGGAAATATCCACTGACAGCTGCTCCCGGAGACCTGTTAGCCCACCAGTTCCTAACCCATTTAGCATGTGCTTTATCATTATAATATGATGCTCTCTTTTAAGCATTATGCCATACAGGGCTCAGTTGTATACTGTACAAATATTCATGTATGGCCTGTATGTATTTACTTTAATCAACCAAATGGGCAATCCCTCTGACGAGAGGTGAGATTTGTTTAGGAAGACCTATTTTGGAGTTATGTTGCCATTAATTCTGTCATTTTTATTAAGTGAGCTCACCATCAGATTTCACTCACTGCGCTTGGGGACTGCTGTCAGGTTTTTTCCCCTACCTGAGTCACTTCTGCTTTTCCTTTTGGCACAATATTCACACCCTTCGACATCTTTGTGATTTCGCTAGAATTCCAGAATATGTTAAAAATCTACGTCAAAGAGGCCACAGGGAGATCAGCCAGCTGTTTTAGTACTTTTGAGTGTAAACTATCTATTGTTTGTTGCTAGTCAAGTCTTTATAAATAGTAACAGCTTTCTCAGTACTGTATTTCTGTATTTGAAGATGCTTTGTCGCCAGTCCTTATGTGATACAAGTCCTCTTCTGTTCTGTATTTGGGCAATAATACACATGAACATTTCTGTAATCATTGTTTATTTGAGTATATTTTACCATTGCATCTACTGGTGGGTCTGAGTTATTATTCAGGTTTATTTGTTTATGGTCTTAGCCATTCGGTTTGTTTTCTGAAAATGTAGAATGAACTCAAAACTTGTTTGGGACTGGTATTGGTGCTGCACATTCAATTATAAAGTATAATAATTTTTTAAGGTACTTTATGAAAGGCAGACCTGTTCTGGCATGGTTCTGCAGTTCAGAAGAGTAAATCATAACTTGCAAGGCATATTTGGCAGCTCCCTAGATTATTCTTTTGAGCAGTTGCAATGGAAATCTTTAAAGAGTTTTTAACGTTCTGATAATGTCTCCTAGAGCCTGAGGTATTCCCTGTTGGGGGTGGGTGGCTGGGTGGAAATTTTAATTTATATTTTTTAACCAGATGCTAAGTTATAGAGAATAATTATTAAAAAAATCTTTTTTATTTTTTTTTTTTTTTTAAATTTAAGCTGGTAACTGTCTTAGCTTCAGTAAAGTCAGTAACAACAGACTGCAGGTTTCCTATATAATTTACATCAGTAAGCAGAGACATTTAAGATAGCCACCAGTTTTAACTGTGACCTGTAAAGGTGATGACAACAGCTGCTTCGCTAACCTCTGGTTGGTAGGAGACAGCCAGTATAAAGCCACATGAGCTTATTTCCCTACTGAGCTCCAAAATGTGGAGCAACACACGCAAAAGCTGTTTGTAGAACATAGCTGGGAAGGCAGAGCAGTCCTCGGCAGACCCACTGGTGTTAGCAGCAGCAGCACGTGCTGACAGCATGGTGCCTCATTTGCTGCTGTCGCGGGCAGCCCTGCATTAAATCTTGAGTCATGTGAGGCATTTTAAAAGCAAAGACGATGGTTATTTAAACTAAGTTAACTGCAGAAGCAAAATAAATTCCAATTTTATTTTTTTTAAGGAACCCGTGACATCTGTGAACCTCACTTAAACCTCATCATTTGGATGGGCTTCTGTCAGCAGCAATCTCAGCAGTGTCCAACAAAATAGATATATTCAACCAGCACATCTTTTGTGTCCCTTATTGCATCTTTAAACATTTGTTTAAATTTTTGTATGAGAACATCAGGAGCTAAAGAGCCTGCCCATTTATGTGGCTAAGGTCTGGAACTGAAGAAAGAGGACAGACCCTCAAATTGGCGTGTGCTGCAAAACACTGTACAGTTGAAGGAGAAAACAGAAAAATTATTTTAGCATAAACAGTATCTCCAAAACCCACATTACCCAAAGTGACGGTACCAGAATATGGTCAAGGCTTTCAGACATTTAGCACCAGTCAAGGCAACTTTAATTCTTAAACCACGTAACTGAAAATAAAATATCCTACCAATTCAGGAAAAGGATTCAGCCCATTTGTCTGTTCTAAATTTAGGGAGACAGAACATCTGCCATGGAAATGCACAAAAGTATCTGTTAATCTCGGTTGTGAGCCTTCATTCTGGTCTGCCTCTCTTTAAACTTCAGTTCTGTGTTTTCCTCATTAAGTTCACATTTCTCTTGATTCATCCTTCACTTTCCTTTTGAAAAGTGATTTTCCTTAAACCTTTTTGTTTGTAAATCCGTTACCTCTACCGTGTTTTCCATTGTCTTTTCCTCCTGCCCTATTGCCTTGTATTTCATGTTGTCTTTCTTCTGTCTGGTGCCTTAATTCTCACCTGCCCTTCTGCTTATCTCCTTCCATTATTTGATCCTGGTTTCTTCCCTTTTCTCTCCTTTCTATCCACTGCATCAGATTCTTCTGTTTGCAATGCTGGAATATATTGGAAATCATGTTTTTCCCTCTCCTCTGCCCTTTTACTTACTGAAATATGCACATAAGAATTCAAATATGCTTCTAAAAATAGTAAAATTATAAAATTGTTTCGGCTTTTCCATCTTTGCTTTATTAGAACTTCTGGGAGGAAAGTCCCATGAAGTCTACAACTAATCCAGCTGCAAGGGAAAAAAAAAAAAGGCAAAACAAAAGATGAAGAAATATAGCCACAACCTATTTAATTAAAAAAAAACCTAAAAGGCGGCAAATCTCCTCTGTGCTCTGCCTGTGGACAGTGTCTGTATGGCATGTGTAGTTGTAAGTGGCATTTTATGTCCTGGGTCTTTTTACTTCATGTAAGTGAGATTATTGTGCATTCCGCAGTTCTGGTGATGGATATTAAAGCTAACCTAACTTGGTGTGAGATTAAAATAAAATGGTTTCTTTGAGGCATTTTTAGGGAAGATGAGAGTCATGTAAATTCTGGAAGATGTGGTGGATGAGAATTTCTTCCTGCAGGAAACGTCTGTCGAGGCAGGTGGTTGTGGAGTCCTGGCATTTCCCAGTGTCCAATAGACTCTTCTTCCCCAGCAAGTCTTTCAAGACCGCTTAGATATTTCTCAAATGAAAATAAATGGATTTGATAATTTTATTTTATTTTTTTACATTTTGCACACAATATTGTGAATATTAAGCTTTAAATTCTGTCCAAATTGGGATCTGTAGACATTCATGACATGATTATAAAGATCATCGGCCTTGTGATGCTCCAGTATGATGTAACTTTATCTCAGGATATGGATCCTGAAACCATGTCCCAAATTCTGTTGAACTAATTATTACAGTAGAGACAGCTTCTAAAAATAAACTTTCCTATTAGATACTATGTTCTGTAATAAATTTGCTCTTCAGAAAAGTTTTATTTTCCTCTTGAAAGAATAAAATTGATGGCTTTACTTCCTTCCCTGCAGCCCCCTAAAATACCAATAAGGCAAACAGGTACATTTACTGGCTGCTTTTAAAAAGTATTTGGGGTGAATTAAAGGCTTCATAAAAAATCCTCTGAGACAGGGAGCAATTAGATGTGATTAGGCAAAAGGCTGATCATCAGAAAGCTACTGGTGCTAGGTGGTGCGGGCCCTGGCACGGGCATCGTGGTGTTTACACATGCCTGCTTGTGGTGGGCTGCATTTAGCGAGTATTTGTTTTCCGTGGGAATGAGGTGAGAAACAAGTGTCTTTGCCTCGTGTCATCTCTCTGGATGTCTCTCACTTACTGCTTTATGTCTTTCTCTCTTCCCCTGAAACCTATTCCGTCTTCCCACTGCTTGTCTTACAGGTAAGTGCAGCAACAACCCAAGCACTATTCTCACAGTTTTAGTGGAAAGCAAGCCCATCTTCTGAAATGATTTGTATGCCTTTGAAAACATCAACATGAAAGCCTCATTGGGAGTTTAAATTTAATTTAAATGTATTCAGTGTTTAAGCTTGTGATGAGGAGATTTCTTCCAACATTAGAAAATCACAGACTTCCTCTGAATATTTAGTCCTTTTTTCTCCAAATATTTGTGTGTGATTTGTCATGAATTTCTAGCACCTCAGTACTCTCATATCTCTGTGTCACTGCTGTTCCTCTACTTCTCGCGGGTAGCTTTCTGATCAGGATCACTTTGCCTTTTAATTGGTGGATGCTTTCCTCAGCATGGTAACGTGAACAGTACGATGTGGTATTTCTTGAGTTTTCAGCTCACCCATCCAAGGGAGAGGATGGAGCTCTATCGAATAGGGAGAACCGTCTCCTTGCAGCAACTCTACCTACAGAGTGGTTTCAAGACTTGTCATAGTAAGGCTGACTTCAGAATCCCTTTTCACTTCGAGATTGTACTATGCTACTTTTTATTTGTCTCTTCACTTTAATACTAGTCCCAGTTTTCCTGTGCTGGAAGCAGAAAAGATTAGGCAGATGTGATTCCTCTCCCCTCCATTAGGGAATCATTCTTTTCAGATTTAACCCCCCCCCACATACTAAATGACATTGTTATCCATGTATGTGTTTGACTGTACCATCATGGCTTACATCTCTTAGAGAAGTCAGGTGTCCAAGTTACTTCAAGGTATTGCAAAATCAGTAAATAACAGTGCAGTTCACGTTTCTTCAGTGAAGTGACCACACAAGGTCAGTATGATCAGAGATGTGCCTAACCATGCATCAGGAGAGTAATTTTGGGAGAACACCACTCCTGCTAGGTCCAACGCTCTCCTTTCCAAGGGATGTATCAGTATGCAGTGAGGTCCTTGCCAATAGGTCCAGGTTTACTGCAGTAGAAGAGGATGGAAAATAACAGATCTGTTAGATGACCCATCTGAGGATGATAAAATATATAGGCAACTTCAGATGAAACTCATGAACTCAAGAGAAGCAGCTTGGAATCATTTAAGCTAAATTATGTGGCAGATAGAAATTCATGGTAATTAATAATATTAAAGAAAGGAGACTATTTCTGGTGAACTGAGAAATCAAAACTTAATATTGAGAATTAACGGCAGAATAGATGTCCAAAAATTCCCTACAGATGTCTAAAATCATTTAGTTCCCAAGTAACTGTTTTTCTTAAAGAGAGCAGCAGACAGATCCTCCACTAGTTAACACAATCTTTCCTTACCATGTAAAAAGCATATGGAAGCTATAGCTGTCACGGGAGGAGGGGATGGCAGCAAACCACTTCTTGGCTGCATCTCTAGTTCTACTGCATCTGCTGCTGAGGAAGGAATTTGATTGGTTAATTCCCACAAGACTAGGAGAAAGATCATTGTAATTACTTCTGTTTTAGCAGTAGAAAAACTTATGTATGGGAAGGTTACCTGACTTGCCCAAGGGCATGTTACAGGTCAGTGACAAAGGTGAAGAGATAGACCAGAACTGGCCACTCAGGCTCCTGTTCAAGATTTCGTTAGGCCAAGCTCCTCCTGTTTGCATATTCCTTGCCTGGAAAATGTGTGGAAATACAAGGTATTACTAAACTTGCAGTATGAAAGCAATGGCCAGCAAAATTGCTAATGGTGTGCTGGGACAGGGTCAGAGCTGACACTGCGTCTTCCTCGTGACAGAAAGCCAGGTAAGGGTTAGCAGAAGCTTTGGGGAGAGAGAGACCTCTCTTTCTCTGGTGGTGGTCTCCTGATTGCGTGGTTGTGTAGTTGGCCTTGTCAGGTAAGATGCAAGTTGATGGGAGCATCTTCTGTATGCTTTCTTCCACTCATTTCCAAAATTCCTGTCAGCATGGTGCTTCCAACACAGCCGCCTCTCACCATGATTCACCGGGTCCATTTAGATACTGTTTTAAGTGAATACAGACATCAGTCCCTCCAACACGTTATTTTTCTCTTCACAAAGAGCAATGGTTTCTTCTGTCCCCGTTTTACTTTGTGATTGGAAGCTTAAATACGTAAAGTGTTTGAACAAAACAATCTTAAGTTCATCTGTCAGACGCAGAGACCTGATCTGACCAACTTCAGTGAGAGCTTGAGGCGATGAAGATACAAGCTCATCTCTCCCTAGAAATGTGAAAGAAAACAGGATGTTAAACATGAATTAAACAGAGAACAGAAGAGGGGGATATAATGATGCTGCAGGATACATCCTTGGTGTGCCCACATCTTCAAACATTGCATGCAGTTGTATTTTCATCATTCAGAAAGCTTCAGAGATGCCCACAGGGATGGACAGCCAGAGGCATGGAGTGGCTTCTCAGCAAGGGATGACTAAATAGCCTGGGATTCTTCAGCCTGGAGGAGACAGCTGCATTGTATTAGCGGTCTCCAGAAGTATTAACCTCTCTCCCAGCACAAGAACTGGAAAGCCCAATAAAGCTGTTTGGACTGATTCGGAAAATGAAGAGAGGAGAGGTCTGGGTAGAGGTAATACTGAAACTTACTAACAAGTCTGGCCTGCGTGGAGGAAAAATTCCCCTAAACATCACCCTAAGGGGGTTCTTGCAATAGTTGAATACAACTCTTGCATCTTTTTGATGTGCAGAGCCTTACCCTGTATTTTTTCCTTTTGCACCTCCTGGTAATGAACTAGTCGTGCATCTACTATAAAAAGAGAGGAAAGTATGTTCATTTTTTTGTCTTAAGTGTAGGTTTCCCGTGGCCAGCTGAATCCTTCCTCAGTAATTAATGCCTGAGAGCATTTTCTTTAGTACTTACTTAAATTGAAAGAACTTTGCTGTCTGTTACTGTAAAGCTGCGTTTTGATTCTGAGAGCGTGCGGTGCCGCGGTGGGGTATTGCGTTGCAGGTATTGGCTGGAGCGTGGTCGCGGGGGAGCCTTGCAAGGAGTCGCTCTGCGCCGAGACCTCGCGGATGAGCCTCCAGTTGCTGCACTTCACCTTTGCCATTAGGGTCTTCCACCACGGTCAGCGGGGAGCTGCAGCCCGGAAGCCAGAAACGTCACGCAGATCTAATTCAATTTATTTACGTGTTTATTCTGTCCAAGTCAAAACACAGAGCAGCAAGCCAACATCTTTCCTTGTTGCCTTGAAAAGCTTCTAATGCTATTTCGGGCAACTAGTGTCGTACTTCAAGAAAATAAGTCCTTTTGACTTTATTATTCAGCTTGATGCTGTGTACAGTCCGTGCATAAGTTATTTGCTAAATGTTTTGTGATGAAGATTATGTAATTAACGAGCTTTTACGTTTTGGCACCAGAGGGTAACAGAACTGTGTGTAGTAACTGGATGTAGGAAGGAAGCTCTTCTAAGTCCTCTGTAATGACATGCCACACCAGGAAGGTGAATCTGGATTAATTTGCAAATTAGTCCAGAAAAAATGTGACAATGAGCTTTATTTATTTTTTAGCAAAACTTTCCCAAGTCTCGTAGCTCAAAGATAAGATCTTAAATCTTTACAGAGGCCTGAATAAAATCAGATTTTCTCAAAGATGTTTTCAGCTTCTGTCAACTTTAATGCCCATCACAGAAACTAGTGGGCTTTGCCAGAATTACACATAATAAACATTGCTCTGCCTGTTGCATGGAAACTGTACTTGCAGTTGTGCTAATAAGAGGCACGTATATATTCTATGTCAACACCTAGAATGATTACAACGTAGAACTGGAGTGTACATGTATATTATATTTTTTATTTGGACTTTATTGACTAATTTCCTGGAGTTCTTTGTCTCTAATTTCCAAGCATGTCCAAAATCTGGAAAAACCTGGGTATCTTTTGTTCCTTGCTGGAAGGAGTCAGTCTGTCCTGGTGGCTCCACAGAGGTATTTATCACTGCTCCCTCCCAGGCAGAACTGGAAGAAATTCTCCAGCTGAAATATGGCCATTTTGAACTATTACAAGACGAGCTTTCTTTCCCCAGGCAGGTGCTGATGTAACTGTAGGAAGAGTTTGGATTGTGAAAAATCAGGTTTTGTCTCCTCCTTTATTTTTACTTGTTTATAAATGTCATATCCTGTTCTTCCCAGGGCGAAAGCTTAGCAAGAGGTTCATACCTTAAACTAAGATGTCATTCATTTTGAAGCAAAGGCGTAGATACGATGAGCTGCAGCGAGCGGCGTTTCGGTGGCGTGTTGCGCGTGGGCATCGCGTGTGCTGCGGGCTCAGGAGACCAGAGTGCTGCCTGCTGTCATTGTACACGTCTTCAGGGGCTGCGTTGCCTCCAGTGCCATCACCGAGGAAATGACTAGACTTTTGCTTAAGAGTCGCCTCCTGCATTCGCAATCTGGTCACCCAGATAATGAGACTGAAAAGTTGTTTTCCCCATTAATACAAATACGAAAACTATGACTGTAATGTCAACATAGACATTAAATCCACCTGCAAACGGGACACTCGGCACACAGGCTGCCGAGAACAGCACGGAGCTCCTGTGTAATACAGTACAGGTTAAGAATCAGCTATGGAATTGGGGACAGAGGATAGAGGTTTGTTAAATCTAAAAAATATATAATAGAAGGAACAAAAAAGTGTATTGCTTTGGGTCAGGGATTTTATTGGTAAAAAGTAAGACCTGGGTGTATAAATAGGTGCAAAAGGGATCAATTTAAAGGGAGAGAAAGCAAAGATAGTCTTGCAGTGTGCTCCCATACGAGTCTCCTGCAACAAAAATGCAAGATCTCTGCCAGGTTGGGCTGGAGGAGGCAGGCACTCTGGTGCCAGGGTGCACGTGCCCGAATGCATCAGCTCTGAGCACAGCCCTTTCCGCAGCGCCCAGCAGCTCCAGCACGGTCTAGTGTTTGGCAAAGGTCCCGTGGAGCATCTCCCCTGGTTCCTCAGCCCTTCTTTTTTCTCACCTGCCCTTACTCCAGGAGACAGGAGCTGGTGGTGCTCTGCATGATGCAGTTTCGTTGCTCTGTTGATAGCAAAAGTTGATTCGAACGCAACATGCAGTGCTGTAGGAGATCAATGGAAATGCTCCTGGTGGAAATTGATGGAGGTTTTAATTTAATAGTGAGTGGATTGCTAATGGTCTTGTCGAGAGCAGCTGGTGGACAGGTGCTCAGTCTTAGTTCTCAAAATCATTAGAAGCTTTATAAAACTTACTTGTACTGTCTTCCCCCAGCATCTTTTTTTTTCCACTCCAATCATCTGCATTTCTAAGTACGCCATTCCTTCATGTGCCACAGACTTTACATATATGTAAAGAAGCTTTCTGCCACGCCAACCAGGACCGCAGGGATTTGAAGTAATTATTGAAGTTGTTACGGACGTTGCACAGGCGCAGGAGTGAGCATTGCCTGAGATCCAAACAGCGTTATCCCAACAAAAGCTGAGCATAATAACAAAATGAAAAGTATCTCGCAACACATCACTACGGTTAGTAAGTATTTCAGTGCAGGCACAGGCATGGTTGCATTTTAAAGCTGCCTTTTTAAAAAAATCTCCAGCTGTTTGATAAGGAACCTGAACTTAAAAAGGAAGCCTTTCTCATAACCCCTGCCCCCTCCCACGCAGAGGCAGGGGCAGGAACAGCCTGCAGCTCCGAGCGGTCAGTTGGTGGCAGAGGGCCAGTGTCACGGCGCGGTGTCAGCCCTGACGACTGCGCAGGGGCGGGTGGTCTGGAAAGCCTGTCCTTTGTCACCGCTCGGCCAGAGGGCTCAGGGCAGCGGCTTTTTGCTCCCGAGAGCAACAGGAAGGGTCTCCGCAAGCCTGCCGAGGAAGAAGCGGCTGCTACCCAAGGAGGCTTCGTTGTGTGAAGGTTATGATAACGTGCTGTCCTGATAATTCATCTCCTGGAGCAACCCATGGTAACACGGTCAGCTGTGACAGCGACCTGTATCTCCAGGTACTCACCTCAGCTGCCTATTCTGCTGGGCGAGCGTCTTATATTTTCTTCACTTGATACCTAGGCTAAAAATACCTTCCTTGCCATTTAACCACAGAGTTTCCTTTCTAAGTTTTAAAGTAGTGGTGATCAGTAGCCGCTTACAACACTGATCACTGGCAGCATCTGATTGACGCACTCGGATTTTCTGTCAGCGTACGAGCTGAGTCAGGTGCTGCAAATACGGTCTTAAGCAGAGTGGTCTAAGGAAACAGCAAAACCTGTTGGAGGATAGCAGCAGGGTTATTGAGGGCATAGCTGTGGAGGAAGCATCTAGACACAGAAACAGCGTACAGAAGAAATGAAGAGGGTGGAGAGGAACCTTCCTAATCAAAGGCCGAGTTGAGTACTAGGGGATTACAGAGGAGGTTTGTGCGTCGACTTATCCATCTGCTGGAAAATAAGCAACACCTGCCAAGATCCATCATAAATTCATCAGATTTCCTGAAATCCGTACGTCTGATGAAATTTTCTGGAAGGTGGGAGAACAAGAGGAAATGGGCTGGATGGTTTATTTCTCTTTGTGCCATCCATGGCAGGTGTGGGTTAGGAGTTGGGCAGGACTGGTTTTGTTCCCAGGAGAGGAAGCTAGGGTCCTGAAGACTGGGGGTGGCTGGGCAGTGACAAAAGATAGCTGGTTTCGTCCTGGGACGCAGGGGCATCTCGCTGTTCAACCTTGATGCTCATCCTTTGAAGAGATGAATGGGATATTTTCTTTGCAAATACGTTGAAGCGGGAGCTGGTACTGAGGCACTGCGTAAGCCACGGTTGCCGGCAAAGCTTCAGCTGAAGTTTTTGCTTCAGCAGAGAGGAGTAGAAGGTAAGTAGAAGTACCTTTTCCTTCCTGTAGTCCTTGTGGATGGATACAGAGGGGCTGTTCCATCCCTTGATACAAATCACAGTTGTCCTTCAGGTATTTTCCCTTTTCCTGCTTTCTCGCAGCCCTAGCAGGGCTGTTGTGCTGAGCAGAAACCACCAGTCCCATCAGACACACCTGTGTCAGACCTGCTTGCTAGGAATGGCTTAAGAAAGTGCAGAAAGCAGGCCCACACAGAGCAGAAGTTAACACTGAATTGGGAGGATACTCTAGAAAACTCACAAAGCTCAAGCCAGGCTCTAATAGTATTCCCACCGAAGATAAAGCTGTTGGATTATTTGAAGAATAAGGAGTTTTAAGTAAAAGTAGTTAAGTCTAAAAAGAGTGATCTTTTCCTGAAAGAAGAAACTGAAAGTCCAGCATCCTTGGATTTTGCTGCTTTAGTAGTGCTGTCATTCCTTAAAAGTACTGCTATAGGATTTTTTCCTCAGTACATTGATGGCTGGTAATGTCTAGATGTCTCTAGATTTATGGTTACCTTGGCCATACCTAGTAAGCAGTTTTCAACATACCCGGTGATAGCTCTGTGTGATAACACAAACTCTGTCTGTCTGTCTGTTACCTTCCCTGGAGCTTCTTGTTGTTAAGATGCAACATCCTCTGTGCTACCCAGCAAGGCTGAATGGTAAAACAAAATAAGTGTTTTCCCTCTCATCCCTGGAAGTCTTTCAAACAAGGATCTCCATTTGTTTACCCAAGTTTGTCCACACACCCTTGTGTGCATGCAAGAGCTAGATACGGGCATCCAGCTGAGCTTTGAAATCATGTGTTGACTTGATAGGGAGGTAAGTACCCACAAACTTGTAGGAGTACTGAATTAGGAATAGCAAAACTTTCCGAAAGAAGTATTATTTTAAACGCATCTCACATTGTAGCATCTGCTTTTCCCTGCAGTTCTGAATGTGGTTTCTGGCTGTCCCCAGCAGCTCTGACCTGCAGTGACAGCTACACGGGACTTTGTGTGAGATTACGGGTAACATATCTGCTTCAGTGAGCATAGAACGGTTTAGTTGGAAGGGACCTTAAAGCCCATCCAGTGCCACCCCCTGCCCTGGGCAGGGACACCTCCCACCACACCAGGTTGCTCAAAGCCCCCTCCAACCTGGCCTTGAACCCCTCCAGGGATGGGGCAGCCACAGCTTCTCTGGGCAACCTGGGCCAGTGCCTCACCACCCCCAAAGTGAAAAAATTCTGCATAATATCTAATCTCCCAGACTGACCTGAATCTTTTACCAACCCATTGTGCCTCTTCCTCATCTCTGCTTGCTCAAAATTGCAGTTGCAAGCCCAGTCCTTGCTGGAGCCTCTGACAACTGCCACAAGCTGGTGGTGAAAGATCCGGGTGCTCCTGCAGCGCCTTTCTGCAGACAAAGGTGCATAGTGCCATCCCCTCCCTTACTTGCTGGCAAATGACTTCCCACCCAGGGTTAAACCTTGATCGTCCGTGTGGGTTCTTGGCCATCAGAGCAGCTGGGTTTATTTTTGCTTCCCTGGCCTCTGCGATGGTAGGCTGGGCTCCTGAACGGCGTGGTGCCCGTGTTCCTGGCTGCCAGCTGAAGCCTTGGCTCTCCTCTCTCTTGCTAGCCCTAATGGGATCTCTGGGTCCTCTCCTTCCCACAGGCAGCGAGGTGACATTAAAGTCCTGGAACAGCAGATAAAAGGCCCTTGCTATATTTATTGAGTGTTACAGATAAGTCATCCACTCTGCTGTCAGTGTCTAGAGAAACAGCAAATAAAGTATACGTGCCTCCTGCTTTGATGTGATGAAATCTCCAGAGGACGTTTACTCCAGTGGCGTTCACAGTGCAGCTGCAGCTGGAGCTGAGTTTTTCAGTGAAATATATAAAATTTTCATGTCTTTACGCATTGCTTTGAAAATATCGTTATGGCTGATTCTTGTATGCCGTACAGTTCCATGGTATGAAAGCTGGGGTTTTTTCCAAAATGTTATTAAAATCATCTTAACCGTTTTTGTTGGAAGGGGAAAAAGTAATAGTTATTTTGTGGTTTCATACACAGCATTAAAACAACAGTCTGGTTTTCATTTAAACCAATAAAAGTATGGAAACTCAAGATGAAGTCTCTCTTCATGTCCTTAGATCAACTTGTTGGCCTTGCTAAAACGTGTAATGGATGGAGCAGGGGAAAAACCTCAGTCTTACAACTCGTAGCATTGTTTTTGCATACCCTTCAGCTTTCTTGTTGCTGAATTTCAAACTTGACATTGCTTTATTGCCTGGCTTCTCATGCTATAAAACCTTCCTCGGTTTTATAAATTTGCAGCAGTTTAGAATCTAGTGAACCACAGACATTATTTTTTAAAAACCGAAGCAATAATTAAGCAATTTGGTTAGCAAACGCACATCAGTAATTGAATTAATAGACTTATAAATTTTGAGATGTAGACCTGGCTGTCTGGGACAATGGGCATTAGTCATTTCTGGCTTGTGTTGTGGTCGGAGGTAGAGCAGAGGCACCAGTACAGCCGCAGCACAGGAACCATCGGCTGGTCCCAAGGAACCAGCCCAGTGAGCCGGGCATCCCTGGGAGAGAGTACTGAGGGGTCCCCATCCCCGGGGGTGCCCCAACTCGCCCGGGGGTGGCCCCCAGTGACCTCCTGCAGCTGCCTCAAGCCTGAGCCTGGCTGTGAGTCCGGTGCAGGCACGTGTGGGGTGGCCGGCATCGCAGCGCCGCTCCGCTTCCCAGCCTGCCGCGTCCCTTCTGGCTCTGGTTCACCCAAGGAAGGGGAGAGGACTGAGTCTGGAGAAACTCCTCCGCGTTTCTGCGGTTCACTTCTCCCTGGTGAGCAGCCTGCCACCATCCCTGCAGGGGCTGCAGTTGCTGGGCAGTATAACCAGGCGTCCTCAGCCTGAGCGCTATTCCGTCTTCCCAAGGCTTTGTAAAGCGACTTCTTCTTCTCAGCCATTGGAATGGGCTGCCCAGGGAGGTGGTGGAGGCACCATCCCTGGAGGTGTTCAAAAGACAGGTTGATGTAGTGCTGGGAGGTATGGTTTAGTGATGGTGATGGTCCTTGTTTGTTGTGTGGGTGTCTATTTTTGTCAGTTAGGTTGACGGTTGGACAAGATGATCTTTAAGGTCCCTTCCAACCTAGAAGATTCTGTGATTCTGTGATTCTGTGATTCTTCCCGAAACTGTTCCGTCCCGTACCGCGCTGAGCGAGCCGCCCTCGCTGCTTATAGCCCTCTGATCTATTAAGTCACAGCTCTGTCACTTTGGCTGCTGCCTGCGCCCTGGAAGCTGCCTGCCCTCCCTCTTCTTCCCTCCTCTAGTTTGGTGCTTTCCTTCATCTGCTTTGGCAGCCACCGGCCAAGCTCCATGTCTGTGTCTACACTTAAAGCTGATAAAATTGTAACTTACCTTTGATTACCACAGTGCTGTTCAGCATCCCTCCATCCCCAGTCACCCCTAACACCTCCTGAAACTTTACAGCTTGTGAAGACAGGCCCATAAAGCAATATTAAGTCTTAAACGAGGTAATTCAGAGCCAACTGGCCGGCTCGACTTTGGCAACACTTGGCATCATGAAGGTCATACCTGCCAAAGCGCTCCGTGTAATAAACCATTTGCCTGAGCAAATCCAAACCCGCCAGTCCCTCCTCTGGCTGCAGCGCAGGGGCAGCGCGGGGACGGCAGCCCCCGGGACGGCAGCTCAGCTCAGCTCCAGCTCCAGCTCCAGTTCCAGCTCCAGCTCCAGCTCAGCTCCAGCTCCAGCTCAGCTCCAGTTCCAGCTCCAGTTCCAGCTCCAGCTCCATCTCCAGCTCAGCTCCAGCTCCAGCTCCAGCTCAGCTCCAGCTCCAGCTCAGCTCCAGTTCCAGCTCCAGCTCAGCTCCATCTCCAGCTCCAGCTCCAGCTCCAGCTCCAGCTCCATCTCCAGCTCAGCTCCATCTCCAGCTCAGCTCC
>JAOXNO010000002.1:282146-313705 GCA_028565335.1 Limnodromus scolopaceus
CTTGGGAAGAGTACAAGAATGCTGTTGGAGTATGCAGGGACGGAACGAGGAAAGCCAAGGCCTCCTTGGAGTTAAACTTGGCAAGGGATGTCAAGGTCAACGGGAAGGGTTTCTTCAAGTATATTAGAGGCAAGAGGAAAACTAGAGAAAATGTGGGCCCACTGTTGAATGAGACAGGTGCTATGGTGACAGAGGATGAAGAGAAGGTGGAGTTGCTGCATGTCTTCTTTGCTTCAGTCTTTACTGCTCAGGACAGCCCTCAGGAGTCCCAGACTTTGGAAGAAACAGAGAAAGTCTGGACAAAGGAAGACTTTCCCTTGGTTGAGGAGGATCAAGTTAGAGAACGGGTCCTGGTGGGATACACCTGCAAGTGCTGAGGAAACTGGCAGAAATCATTGCTAGGTCATTCCCCATCATCTTTGCAAGGTCCTGGAGAACAGGCAAGGTGCCTGAGGACTGGGGGAAAGCCAATGCCACGCCAGTCTTCAAAAAGCACAAGAAGGAGGACCCAGAAAACTACAGGCCAGTCACCCTCACCTCTATCCCTGAAAGGTGATGGAACAGCTCTTTCTGGGATCCTGGGCTGCATCAAGAGGAGTGTGACCAGTAGGTCAAGGGAGGCCATCTTCCCTCTCTGCTCTGCCCTGGGGAGGCCCCATCTGGAGCACTGAGTCCAGTTCTGAACTCCTCGGTTCAAGAAGGACAGGGAACTGCTGGAGAGGGTACAGCAGAGGGCTACAAAGATGATGAGGGGCCTGGAGCATCTCTCTTAGGAGGAAAGGCTGAGGAACTTGGGTCTTTTTAGTCTGGAGAAGACTCAGGGGGGATCCGATCAATGCTTAAAAATACTTAAAGGGTGGGTGTCAAGAGGATGGGGACTTTTTTTTTTTTCAGTGGTGCCCAGGGACAGGACAGAATTTCTTTCCTGTTGAGGGTGGCAGAGCCCTGGAAGAGGCTGCCCAGGGAGGTGGTGGAGTCTCCTGCTCTGGACACATTCAGAACCCACCTGGACACGTTCTTGTGCAACCTGCTCTGGGTGGACCTGCTTTGGCAGGAGGTTGGACTAGATGATCTCCAGAGGTCCCTTCCAACCCCATAGCATTCTCTGATTCTGTATCTACATGTTTACCCAAAGCCTCTTAAGTTAAATTACATTGGTGAAATTGAATGTGGAAGTTTATGCACAATATTTACTTAAGTCAGTTCCCTAAAAATTTTTCCTTTTATGAAGTCTGGAAATGTTATTGTAGATGACTGCTGTGAGGTCTGCTCATACCCCTTGATCTGCATCCCATTTAGGAACCTGCTTTCATTAGCACCAAATTTATTTTTCTGCAAGTTAGGTATTAGTTGTTTTCAAATCACTTCCCAATGTATAGTGTTTGTTCTCAGTTGTTGTATACAAGTGACCCTAACATAGGTTTTAATGTTTCAGATGACTCATACAAAAATCCTGGTATGTTTTATATGTTCCTCTTTTATCAGTTCAGGGGTTTTTTTTGCTAGTAACACTGTCTCTGTACAGTTGTCACTGTTAAGGCATCCTTTTCTGGTTGTGACTTTTGGTCTTTTAGTGACATGGTTTAGTGATGGGTTTTTATCAGAGTTAGGTTGATGGTTGGACTAGATGACCTTAAAGGTCCCTTCCAGCCTAGACAATTCTATGATTCTACATTATCTGTTACCTTTCTGCTTCAGACTGCTTGCAAGCACAAGAGCTGCAGGTAGCAGGGAGGAGAAGAATTGGATCTATCTCAACAGACAGACCCTTGGTTGGCCAGGTCTGGAAAGGGCTCCCAAAACAAAGAAAGAAGTATTTTTAAATGGAATTAATTAACCCTAGATACTGCTGCTATCACAGAGCCCTAACATAAAATTTGTCAAATTGAGCTACTTTTTTTATGTGTGCAAGGAAAGGACTTAATATGCCTTTTCCTTGCACTAACACTTTTAGCATTGTCAAAGGTCCCATTTAAGCATATGAATCATGTATGGCCCATTCTCATTTATTTCACCAAGAAAACGTGGGTAAAGGAAAAGACAAGAATGACAGTTAATTTCTTACAACTGAATTTAAAAAAACCCAAAAAAGTCTCAATTGGATTCTACCAAATAACTATGTGTTTTGAATCCTGGCAAAATTACGGCCATACAGGATTTATTACAACCTTGTACCTATTGCTTCATCTTTTAGCGGTAGCTGGAACAGTGACTGTAGGACTGAACTCTTATTTTCCACAATTGCTTCAAAATTGTTGTCATCCTAAATCACTAGGTGTGAGTCCTGTTTCCCCTATTTAAAAATTACATTCAGACATCATATTGCTGAATGATACTCTGTTATTTTATCAAACCGCAATTTACAGCTCTTCTGGCTTTCTTCTCCCAAGGCTGTTGCCTGCCATCAACCGTGCTGCTGCTAACCAAAACCAGCGACTTCAGCAGCTACTTGTGCTTTATGGCTGTGTCACAGGAGGAATTATCACCAGTCTTTAATTTGGTGGATGAATGTCAATATGTCTTAGATAGCAAATAAATCAGTGTAGGTCAGATCTGTTATCTTAATAAAGAGATCTCTACTGCCACCCTACAAAATAATCACTACCTAAATTAAATGTCTGGGACAGAGCTCCCTCTTTCTCTTAGAGCTATCTTTACTTTCAATTATAACAAGCTGTTGCCGCAGAGTGAAGGGAACTGATAAGAGGGGTGTATCTTTCCCCTGACTCTTTTAGATGGGATTTATCCTACTGGTTAATTAAATCCGTCTGTAACGTCCTTCACATGGCCAAACACAATCCTGGGATTAAAATGCAGACATTACAATTATCCATGGCGGATGAGGGATTAGGACTTCCAGACTTCTACTGACACTACTTAGCAGCACAGCTGCAATTCTGGATCCTCTGCTTTAATTACGATAAGACACTATTAGCATTCAGAGCCAACAGCTTCCCAACACACCACGTCTCTCTCATAGAGTCACTTTATATGTATAAGGGATACTGGTAAAAGACGGGGTCATAGAAATTGGACCTCTTCAGAAGGGACCTCAGAAGGGACCTCTTGAGGTCCTGTTACTCAAAGCAGAACTATTGCTAGTATTAGGTGACCTCGACCATGGCTTTGTCTAGCTGAGTCTTGAAGTCTTCAAGGATGGATACCCAACAGGCTGTGCCATATAGCCAAGGGTAATTTGGAATTTATGTTAGACAACACCTTCGGAAGAACTTGAAGAAGGGGCGGGATCATTCCTTTCCTCAGTCACTATATCTAGCACGAGGGCCTTTACTACATTGAGCACACAATCTTGCCACACAGGTGAAAAGCTGCAGTCTGAGATGTGAAAATATTGATCTCGTGATCAGTATGACAAACCAGAAGCTATTTGGTACAGCCAGCATCAAATAAGCACTGGGTAGTCAAGAAGGAGGGACACTCAAAAAGCCTTTTTCTGGTAAAGCTTTCTTCATTTTTTTATGCTCAGTGGCCTTGATCTGTAAGAAAAAAATAGGAATAAATTAAGTAGTGACCTAAAATTAGTCCAAGAAAGACGATCTCAGGCTGTATTTGGATGATCTCAGGCCGTATTTGGATGATCTCATGGCTAGACTCTTAAGTTGAATAGTGGATAATGGGTGGCAACTGGCTACAGATTAATTTCAGATAATTACCTCCTTTAAAGAGATGCTAACATGCCAGTTACATAAACATGGGTGTTTTGCAGTTGATCTGTACTTGGAAATGGCAGATTGGCCCAGCAGTGGTGACCTGATTGTACGTTTGAGTCAATGGAAAAATGCCCTGGACTGAACAAGGTGCCATGGACTTTAGGCCTTGTTCTCCGAAGCTGACAGCCACACGATGGGATACAGGGACAGTTTGCTGCACAGTAATCCAGAACGTATCTTTGGACCAAAGGCGGAAAGTCAAGAAATGATAGAAAGAAAATTGTACTCTCTGTATCATGCTTTATGATCTCTGTGGTTTGATCTCTATTGCTGCTCGCCTGCCTTGCCCTCACGTTTGCCTTTAGGCCAGTGCTGCTACCGCCTGACCTCCGTTCTGAGATGCACTGGTGCTGCTCTGGGATGCACTTTCATACAACATGGGCACTCAACCTTTGTACATGGGTTTGAAATGGGCTAGAACAACGGGTGCTACAGCCAAGCATTTGTGTAAAAACACAAGTGCTGTGTGCTTTCACTCTGCTGTTTGACACACATTGGTGTTTGTCAAACGTACAATACTGAAAAGGGGTCTTGTTCTCCCCGTGAGTTCCAGGTAGCTTCAGGTTAACAGGTACTGGCCAAAGCAAAGCCCTTTCACTCTCAGAAATGTTACACGGCGCTGCTCAAGAGCTGCCACTCCACAGATGCAAGTTTAATTGAGGGTATAGTGCCAGGAAAATTATATTTCAAATTAATACAACGCATACATTGAGAATGACATTAAATATTTATCAAAGCAACGTTATTCAGAACTTGTCCCATGCTACTTACGGAGCACCTGTTGACTGTATCTCTAGCAGTGCCTAAAAATTTTTGTGCTACTCAGATGAAAAAGGAGACCAGCGTAGCAGAACTGGAGACAGGGTGGGTTGTCCAAGGGCTGCATGAAGCATGGGCAAGGCATCATGACAGTAGTTACTCTGATGTCCCCCTCACTTCCCATCCCGGAAGGTCACCTGGTCACCCCCCAGTCATGCTGCAAGGTCTTGGAAACAGCAGGCTCCCTTTCCCTTGTTGAGCATTTGCATATCTGGGTTTTTTTGCGAGCCCACCTTTGTGATGTGAGATCTTCATACCTTTAGGCTTAGAGATCTCCATGCCTCATCTATCCTGGGTCAGGCAATTCGTTCTGCTGAGGCAGACTAAGACAGGATGGTGGTGTAAAGTTTCAAAATTTCCACATACAGGAAATCTTTATTCTAATTATTTTACTCCAGAAGATCTTTGGTCATTAGTGCTTGGGCCTACAACCTGGGATGGGAGGGGTTCTTCCTAAGAAAGCATGTTTGTCAGGAATGCAGACCTTTCTGGCATGAAATTGAGCTAAATAAAACACTTTTTTTTTTCCATCTACCTTTATGCTTTTCTTTTTCAGGTTACAAAAGCTGTGCCCAATTGTCCAGAACACATGATTCTTCATACTCAACCTCTCCTGATTTGTGGGGGCGATGGATTTACTCATTCCAACTTCGATGGCTGCATAGATTCTGCTATGAGTCTTGCAGAGGCTGTGAAGTCTCATTTATAGCAATTTCAAAGTCACCTGCTAAACACAGTCGAGAGTTATGATGAATTTTACTGTGACAGATTGAATTCTAGTTTAGTGTTAACACCACTGTCCTCTACCTTGCAAAAATAAATAAAGGAACATCTATTGATGTGCTGTAGGAATTATTGGGAATTTCCAGGATCTGTGCTGTGAGTGGTTACTTTGCTTGAAGTAAAGCTTTTTCTGGCTCTAGTCAGAGGCACTGAGTTCCAGCAGTCTTGCTAGGTCTCCTGATACTTTTGCAGCCCATGAAAATTATGTCAAGGCGAGGAGCGTGACTTGAAGCAGCACAAAACCCCATGGAGCTGCAGAGTTTACTCCTTCTCTGAGCATTTGGAGCTCTGGAAGTGACAGAAATAACGTGCACAATTGATTCCAGAGCTTTCATATATACATGTGGTCATTTCTTCTGGCGCAGATCAGCCCTGGTCATGGTTGTTGTGTTGGCCGTGGGTAATCAGTGATGGGGCATACCTTGCTGTGCTTCTCGAGTTGGACAGCCTAACCTAAGGTCTAACCATGTCTCCAGGCATGGACAACTTTTAAGTGAGGGATAGTAGTTGTCTGCTGATCAGCTTTCTTAGCCTACAGTTTTCTGGACCCCTGGTTGCACAGTGCTGGAAGAGCTCATTTAAGAGCTTGATGATATTACTGGCAATAAGGTGCCCCTGAAAGATAGTACCTGTCCTGGGTGTGGTTTAAGGAGCATCAGCCCAGCTGTCCTCGTAAAAGAAAGAATGGAGAGAAGGTGTAAGACAAGGTGTGCATGTTTCCAGCACTCTCATAGCAACAGGGCTGCTATCACAGAGGCGTCTTGGGAATGGACATTGACATCTGGGCTGCAACACGAGTTTAACACAGTAAAACGAACTGGCCGGGCAAGTGGATGCACTTAAAATAGCTCAATATTTATCAGGTTAGAGAGTCACCAGTGCATTATGGCTCTCTGCTGGTCCAGGGTCTCCTGAACAAGGAGCAGCCCAGATGGTGGAGGAATCAGGGTAGGAGCAGCCAATACAGAAGGTGGTTTAGCTGCTTTGCCTAGCAAATGCCAAGATGAAGGAGGGAAAAGAATTTATGCCATGGTCCGTGGCAGTGTGTTAATAAGAAAACTGTGCTGACGTTTCAGGCTTAGGGTTACATCACCACTGCCGTAAAAACTCATTTAAAGTAAACAGCCAGTCTGAAAGTGAGGTGAGTTCTAGACAGCTGTATGTTTTGGCAGAACAGGTGCAGAAATAAGAGGGACGGGTCCAGGGAAGGGTATAAATACACGTGTGAATGAATGAACAAGGAATTTGATCTGTAATACTAAAAAAAATAAACAGCAAGTGTAACTGTGTTGAAAATACTACCTGTCACAGGTTCAGGTACTTCTAAGCTACTGAACTGTATTTCTGTGAAGTCAAGTTTGAGATTACTTAGAAATTAATCAAGAAATCATTAATTTATTCTAAATTTGATTTTAGCTTGCCCTTCCTCTTAAATCACGTCACAAGTTTAGTGCCTCTCTCTACTACAGCGCTAAAAATAACAAAATGCTGTTTTCAGCAGACAGAATTTTAACCATTAGAGAACTCCAATTCAGCCTCTTCGACCTCTGCATTTCACAAAAATCTGACATGCTGTATTCTGTATAACTGAACGCTGCAATTTAGTACTGCGTTCGACCATTTCTAACGCAGTATTTTAAGTGACACCAAGAACTTTAAAACTTAAGTTAATTTTAAAAACATCTTTGAAGGATATTTCATGATACCATGTGGTTTTATTGATTTTTTTTCTTCTTTCCATGAAGTCTTTGAGTTTAAAACTAGGTGGTGTTATTGTGTTTGAACCCACCAGCTCCCAACCTTCAAGTTTCAATCACTCTGTCTTGTGCAGAAACGGGGAAGACTGGTAGTCATGTATATGCTCAAATCTTTCAAATAGGCATGTCATCTCCTGTCTTCCATGGTTCAAGGTCGCCACGAAGAGCCACACAGTCATAGAATAAATCTAATCTGGTGAGGCATTTAGTAGTGGCTTGATTTAGCATGAGCTCAAGAGCAACCAAAGTGCCAGCTGAAAGAAGGTTTTATGTTGCTGTGTTGGAAAACCTTTATCAAAGAGTGGTACCCCATGGAGGATGGCATACAAAAACCAAACCTCATTTTGTCCTCTGTGTTCCTCATCTTCCATCCAGGCCTGGCTGTCCTGTGGGAGTCAGTCTCCAAGGGACTAGCATGCTGAGCCATACACAAGGGTTTCATGCTGGGTTACTGGTTCCCCTGGAAGACGCCGCCGTGGCAGGCAGATCAACAGTTGCTGCACCCAGGATGATGGTTTCTGAGGACCCATCTCACCAGTCTGCCTTCATCCAAGCTCTGCCTTAGTGCACAGAGAAGGATGTGAGTCCTTTTCTTGAAGGGGTGAAGGAGCAGGCTGTAACTATAAGAGATCTTTCCAGACTCTTTGGTTGTGCTGTTTTCCTCATCTTCAGTCTTTGTGCTCTGCTTCTTTCTTCAAAGATGGATTTTACATTAAAACATGCTAAAATTTGGACTTCCCCTTCCTTCAATTTTGAATGGAAGCAAGCCAAACCACTAAACATCCAAATAAAGATAAATCCTGAAAGCGTGTGACATGCAGAAAACTGAAAATGGGGTGTCTTTGACCTAATGCTCTGTTGCTCCTCTCGCCACTTCGCAAACAGGCATGCTCCACAGAGTCATGGTGCTCTCACAGGAAGCTTATATCAAAAGCAGCCTTCATACCACAAGTGAGAGATAAGTGGAGATGTCTCTGAGCCCATCCTTTCAGCAATCTTACATCCTCGGTCATTATGAGACCTCAAAATACAAAATCAAATCACAGATTCAGAGATTTTTCAAATCGTGAGATTTTTGATGTAGAGGTTTTCAAGCATGAACCACAGTGAGTCTCAAGTTGCTCCCATCCCCATATCACAGTATCATAAAACGGTTTGAGTTGGAAGGGACCTTAAAGACCATCTAGTTCCAACCCCCCTGCCCTGGGCAGGGACACCTCTACTCGATCAGGTTGCTCAAAGCCCCATCCAGCCTGGCCTTGAACCCCTCCAGGGATGGGGCATCTACATACCATGACAGTCTATCAAAACGCCTCTTTCCTATAGCTTCCTCCCAGATTAAGACAATTTCAACCAAAAAGACTTGGTTTTTTAAGGTGGAGTAGAAAAGTTCGTGTTCCTCTGGACGTGCTCCAGACAGCGGGCACTGAAGGGTCTCTGTGGCAATATCTCATTTTCCAGATGTGAGCAGGGAGGTGATGGTATTAACTTTCCTGTGCAAGGTGGGTAACGAGTGCCAGCATTTCAAAGAGGCCACTGTATCCAAAAAGATGGCAGCAGAAGAGACTTGTCTGGTTGATTTCCTGGGCTTTTTCCCTGGGTGGACATAATTTTCGATTAACTGGCAGGTCCATCAATTACAACCCCCGTATCCTTGTGCCGAGACAAGGGTGACAGCTGCGTCTGGTCTCCTATATGTCACGAGCCACAGCTCATACCCAAAGTTGAATTAAAGCATTCCAGCTCTCAGACGTTGATCTTATTGTCTTCCTCATCACAAGGAAAGACGGAGCCATAAATGCTCAAATCCTTTTAACCTACAGTTGTGGTAACTTCCACCCAGTGACCATCACTCCGCACGGCTGGCCCATGGCATCTAGTGCAGTCACTGCTTTTACAACATATTCCGCTGTGTGAGATGCGTTTGGCTGATCTCTTGGCATTTAACTGTACCTTTAAGTCTCTAACAGCAATCCCACCAACAACCGGCATCAGCTGTGTTTTTTACCAGGAAACTTTTGCATTGTTGGCCAAATAGCAAGCTAGATGTTGGCAGAAAGGCTCGGTAGACACAACTACGCTTTGACATCTCCTGCTAACAGATGCGGTGTGAGACCTCTCGCTCAGCCAGGTGTGACCCACCCAACATTTGTCTCGGTAGCACCATGCAAGGCAATTTTCGCATCACAGCTCTCATGTGGTCCTCGAGCAAAGGCATTTTTAAAAGCCAAGCTTCTTGTACTGAACCACCAGACCCTGTACTCTGCCACACCTTTCCCTCGGAGACTGCCCTTGGTGATCTTTGCAGATCTTCCTTCTTCTAGGAGATGCCTGAACTGAGCACTATGTGCATCCACGTGCTGCTCTTGCAGAGGTGTTTTTGGACGCAGTACCAGCTGAACTCTTGGGCACGGGCAAGGAGAAGTTTGGTGCTCTTCCACAGGCAGGACGTGTGGCACAGTGTCCATGCTGTTGCCACCATATCACACATACTAAGGCAGACCTGTCATATTCCATGCCATGACGAATTTTGGAGGAGGCCCTGGCTGAGATGGGCTTGAAGTCATGGCACATCCTCTCCTCCTGAGGGGCATTCCTTTGGCCTGGGGTCAGGGCCCTGTGGTGACCATCTGACCCTGACTGCTCTCTATCCACTCCTGGTATCTGACCCTGCTTGCAGATCGCTGAGATGAAGTGAAAGTGCTGTGAAGTGGATAAAAGTCTTTTAGAAACCAAGCCACAGGTCTCTGCTAGGACCCCCTCAGAGCCACAAAGCCTGACTCCAAAAAGTGCTATTAATGACATACATAAAGAGCTCTCATTATCCCCAGTCTTACATCCGCAGCCCCAGCAAGGAGAGATCTGCTTGTCTTGTGTCCCAGGGGCTTCAGAGACTGCTCCCTTCCCAAGGCAAGGGATATGTTGGGAGCAGATGCTCATCACGTGAGTTGTGGTGCCTTGTGGGAAAACGTCCAGCCGTGGGCTAAACTATCTCTAAGTGAGCTCTGGGGTGAGAAGCTGTGGCTGTGCACCGTAGCCCAAGCCTATATGCGCCTTCCCAGCTGAAGGCCAGGACTCTGCTGTGTCCAGTGGACACGTTCCCATGTCATGCTTGATGCAGGGGGAGCAACCCCTCTCCAACCTCTCCATCCACAGCAGGGCTGCATGTGCCCCTATGCCAGAGTGCAGAGAGGATGTCTTCTTATGACCCTGCCTGCACAGGGCATATTGTGGCTGTTAGTTGGAATAACTCTGCCTATCTATAAAACCATGTGTATGTACACCTCTTGGTGCACGTAGTGCAGTTTGTAGGAATTTAGCCCAGCTTCTTGGCTCACATCGATTCACCAACTGCATGTCTCCAAGGATCTGGGCTGTATTTTTGTGCACACATATAAAAATAAATTAAGAGGTTATTTTAGTTTTGGTTTGTTGTTTTTTTTTTTTAATTTTGAAGAGGCAGCTGCAGATGGGAGGTGCTGTCCAGCCGAAAATACTTGGTTGGTTTCCATAGCACTGAACTGTGAAACATCCTTGCAGTCAAAGGTGCTCCCATCCCCTTGCTGGAGCAAGACATGGTCTCCCAGAGTCCAGGATTTGCTAGAGATCTTGCCACCCTTGAGGTGTGCCAGCAACATATTTGGCTCTTCTAGAAGTCATGTGTGACTGAGAAGGAGGGTGTGGAGGTCTCAGGTCTGGCCCTGCAGGACCAATGCCACAGCTACAGCAGGTTGCTCAGGGACATATCTGGGCAAGCTGGGGCATTCCCATCCTCCACCGTGACCGCACTTCTTCTTGATGGAGGGACAACGTTATGCTGGTACAGCACCAGCTTCAAAGCAGATGTCACTAAGCAGCAGTGCCAGCGTGGTCTGCAATACTGACAGACGAGTTCCTCTTTGAAATAATGCAAAGAAGAGGAACCTTCTGCCCAAATTGTGCAGTCATGTCTGGGTCATTGCTCCCGACCTCAGCTGCAGACTTAGTCCTGGCACCAAAGGGCTTAGCGAATGCCTGGGCAAATGCAGTATTTGCTCGGCTACTCCATGCTGCAAAATTCAGCGTCCCAAACTCCAAATGGCTGGTGGCATGCCTTTGGGAGGCTGGAGCACTCTCGGGTGGGAGGTACGAGGGAACTCTCTGAGCTGCCCAGCAAGCACCTTGAGCTGCTGCGCAGAGATTTCCCTGCGGCCGGAGCCGGTTTTGCCTCTAATCCAGGCTCTGGCTCGGGCGTGCCATCTGTAAGCTGCTTTGCGTGGCAGAGCTGAAGCTCTGAAATCCTGTAGCCTTCTGCTGCCGCTCAGCCCATCTCACTGCAGCGCCTCACTGTTAGCCACCTTAGGATTTTTGCTTAATTCTCACATTCAGGTGGCATCTTCAAGATCAGCTGGTGATGACACCACTACAGAGCTGCACGACACGGCCAGCGCTTCTGGGTGCTGTAGACGAAGCAGCCCCACACGGCAGTGGAACAGCCCTTGCCAAGGAGAGGGTGAGAGTGACTGGCTTTCACTTTGGGAAGAAGCCACGCAAAGTTTCTCTTCTGGAGGTAAATGAATGGAAACGGGTGAGAAATAACCCGGCGAGAGCTATTGGCGACCAGCAAGTGGAGAGGTTTAGCGCTGAGCAAAGAGGATGCAGGGCAGATTGCTATCAGCTTGGAGGACATGGTGCTGAGACTTGTGGAGAATGACAAGCCTCGTGATTTTTGTCATTCTGCAGTTTTCATCCCACAGCAGCTGAGAAGCACCGTAACCAGGTGCTTCGGGCATCCATCCCAGTGGGGGAAAAAAACCCCGGTCCTTGCGCTCCACGCTGTGCACAGGCTGCCACCCTTCTCCCCAGTTGCTCTGAAAATATGGGGAAGGGGGTTTAATGCAAGGGGGTTTAATGCCAGCCAGAGCCACACAGGTGAGCAGAAAGCCACTGCTTTGACCCGGCCAAGCCCTGACACCCCTGTGCAGGGCTCGGCTGTGGGAAAATGAGCCCGTTGCCTGCTGCCCTTGCCACCCGACCGCGCAGCCGGTCACGAGGATGCTGCGGCAAACCACAGCTCAGCTTGCAATTATCTTTTCGACACAGGGTTCCTGTCAAGTCGAATGGCACCTCCTCCCTCACCTGTGCCAGTGCCAAAAACATCCTTCCTTTCTCAGCGCTATCATCTGTTCAGATCTCTCCCCCAGGATGATCACGCACGTCAAGACCTTTAAAGCCAAGCACACCCTGCTACAAGGACCGAGGTCTCATTTCCCCCGGCAGGTTTTGGGGCATGGAAGTGATGCTCACACCATGCACAGATTTGGCCGTACTCTGCCTTTTTCAGCCCAGTTTGAGGGGAAAAAAGAGAAAAGCGGTGATGAGTGAGGCACTGTTCAGTGCTGGAATATAGGTCAGCCTCTGTCATGGCAGCTGCTTTCCTTGCCCAGAGCAGAGGAAAAAGGGACAAGCTGGCAGGGGAGGAGGGGCTCCTTCACCACCTTTCCAGTGCACAGAAAATCCCAGCTCAGCACCTCAAAGCTTACTGAAACACAGCCGGCACCTCGTTTGCAGCCAAATGGTGGTGAGCATGCACCTCCATCACGGGAGAGATCGAGTCTGGAAAACGCTCCAGTACAAAGACATTTTTCTTCTCCAGCTCTTCACAAATGTGTTGCAGCAATGCAGCAATAGCCACTGGCTCTGCATAATTACTGCTTTTTATAGGGAGATGCTGGAGCAACTCTGGTCCAAAACCCGGACTATCAGCACTCTGCACCCTGGTCATTTTGGGTTTGTTGCCTCCCTCAGCACACCGGGGCAGTGCAAATCCCACCCTCTTGTTATTTAAAAGGGGGTTTTGGAGACCAGCTTGGGAATGTGGACCACAAACAGGGTGGGATTGGAGCAAGTATAGATAAAATACTTAACATGTCACTGGCGTTTAAGGCACCCCCCTGGGCTTTGCAAAAGGATTTCTGAGCAGGACACAACAGCTCTGGATTAGGGAGAAAACTGGGGTTTCTGCCCCAAACATGGCTGGAGAGGATTTCTGGCTGTTTTGCCAGATAAGCTTGTCACATTTGCATCCCCAGGACCACGTGCTGGAAACGGGAAGCAAAACAGCAAATGAAAGGGACCCATCTGTTCCTTTGCTGCTCTGCGAGGGGGAGCTGACCCCCTTTGTGTGACAGATGCTCATGAGGAGGCTACAAGTGATGATTACAGGTCAGCTCCCACTCCTGAGGAGCATGTGCTCTGTTTCCCATAGGTCTCCACTACGGTGATGGACACAAGTGCCGTCCACTGACTCCCTCATTGAGTGTCCACCATCCTGATTTGAGGTAGACCAACCTGACATCATCCTGGCAAAGCCACACCAACACGACCAGCATCCCAGGTCGTGGGATGAGCTGGCAAGATATCTCTTGGCAAGAGCTGGCTGATATCTCTGCACACTGGGAGCACCGCGAAGCTCTGAAAGGGGCCATGGAAAAGGCCCACGGTTCCATGCACATGTTTTGGATGTGTCGGCTTCCTCCAACATCCCTCAAGTACTGTTGAAATACCACCTTGGAGACCAAAGGCCCATGGCATAAGCCCTCAGACCTCTCTGAAGAGGAGACTAGAGGTCAGTCTACTCCAGGCTGCTGGGCAGGCAAATGCTGCTAACCGCTAGCTAGCTCAAAGCAAGGCAACGTTCATTTCCATCTGCTCACCAGCCTGTGCCTTGTCAGCCAGGATCCACTTGCAAACAAGGATGTTGCACACCAGAAACTTTCAGAAGCTGTTGGAAAGTTTGGCAAGGAGCTGTGAGCATGAACAAGCAGCTGGATCGATGTCTCCTCTGGCAAGTTGACAAAGAGAGGGTCTAGAAACTCATTGTGTTTGAGATCATTTCAGGATGGGAATGGGAAACAAGGACCTTGGAGGTGGTGTTTGGTGGAATCTTCCAGGGCCCCAGAAATGGTGGGTGGGTTCCAGGGCATATGAAGAGAAGCTGGAGGAGCTGGGCTTGGTCAGATGGAGACAAGGAGGTGAAGAGGCATCCAACAGCATATCCCCCTGAGCAAAGGGGCCCTGGAGGCACATTTGTGAGAATAAAGGAAACCTCCAGTAGGTGATGTACCCCTTTGTCCTGTTCATTGAGAAATCTGGAGTAGGCACCAGATTCCCATCAAACCCCTCCATGCATGTGCATCTCTGCAGACCCATGGGATAAAAGCTACAGCTGATCTTTGACAAATCCCCATTATTAACCTTCTGACCTGGGATGGATATGTCTTTAGGTGTGAAATGCTCCTGAGTTTTTCCATCCGTGGTAAACTCACAGGTAGGACTCATTCTGAGCACGTGGTTTAGCTCCAGAGAGAGGAGCTTGGTTGGGAAGGAGAATTTCAGGAGCAATTAATGCACCAGCCGAGTGGCAAAGCGATGCCTGGTTGTGTACAGGAAGGGGCACGATTTGCCCTTGTTCCTGCTGCCATTGCGTTACCGTGGCTGGAAAGGAAGGTGAAACCAGATTAGCCTTATCCTGCAAAGCCTATGGAGGTGGGTGCATGCCCCAGGGAAACATCAGGAGCTGAACCCCCCTCTTCCTTCAACACTGGCATGTGTGGCTGCAGGAAAACCTGAGATACAGGGTTTATTATTGCAATTATTACAATTTACAAGGGCCAGGGTCAGGTTTTGGGCGCAATCTGATCATGCTGAATTAGAGGGAACCACACCAGGCTAAAATCAATGTTGTGGTGAGGTATTGTATTCATCTCTTCTGCTGAACAGATGAATAGCAGAGGCAAAGAGTCACCAGTTACAGTAGTTTTGCTGGCAATTTTAGGAGTGTACTTTTCTTTGCTCAAATCTACCTAAAAATACTTAGGTTAAGTTGTTTTGTGGGACTTGTCTACTCCTTTTCCCTTCTTGCCTGCAAGTATTATTTTTTAATTTGGTCAGTAAAAAAACCATCTATTTCTGTATGGCTAATTTTAAACCAAATATATGAGTTGTTGCTTTTGATTTTCCCTGGGGGTCATAACTGTACATGAGCCGTATTCACTGATGAGCTGTATTCACTGATGCAATGTATACACAGAGGACTTCATGTGGGGGTGCTCCACCTGGCCTTGGTCCAATTAGTCATTTTTGAGGGAATGTGATATTCAACTCCTAAACTAGTGAGAAAAACAGACACAGGACACTGTATGGCAGATTATCTGCATGTGTCTGTGACCACAGGCTTTTAACTCAAGTGAGTAAAAGAAATCCCTGCTTCCAGGGAGTGCCCGGAGGGTTAATTTTGGCTCTCTCTCACTCACTCACTTTATTCTTTGAATAATTAAATTAGTTGTTCCATGGTCTTTTGAAGGGCTGAGCTTAGCCTTCTTGCAGAACAACGCACGCTGTGCTCTCGATGCGAGTGCACTTATGGTGAACTTTGAGCTACACATCTGCTATAAAGAAGTAACTCTTATTCCCAGTTGACCATTGCTAGCAAAAGATTCAGGCTCCATCTACGCCTCAGCATAGTTTTGTTTGCTGCATGTAAGCCTGACATGCAGAGCAGACGGGTAGAAACTATTTGCAAACCTCGTTAAAACACACTGGCATGCTTAGTGCTTTCACTGGGTGAATGAGAGCTGGACATGAGCCCTGCAGAAGGTGAGCAGATGACTAATCTGCAGCCCGTTACCAGCAAAGCCCTTTAAATCTGTGCATTGACTTCCCAGCTGTGCTGGGAGGCTGCATGAGGAATTTCCTTGGGATGCTTTCTGTTAGCGTTTTCGAACTGCAACACGCACTCTGGGCTGATTATAGGTGATTTATGGCAAAGTTGGTCCTGCAGGCTTCTCTTGGGATACCAGAACTGCAGACTTTCTTAATGCTCTGCGCTGCCGGGGATGAAAAGTGCCCGGGATGGGGCGGGGGGAGAGCATTTTCAGCTCCCTACAGTAATGTCTCCAAACACCGACAGAAGAGTGAGCACACGGAGGGCTGGGAAAGCCTGTAGGCGTTTTATTGCATTGCAAAGAGCCGCAGAAGGGCAATTTAGGGTCTAATACTGCTGCATGTGAATTGTTTCTAATCTGGTCTTAATCTCACTCTTAGACCCAGGATCACAGAATTAAACCCTTTGCAGGGTGTGGTGCAATGAATATAACCTCCCCAACGCTCTCTGTGAGGATGCAACTACAGTAAAAATTAACTCACCCCTACACACTGCTAAGGTGCCAGACCTCGAATTGCGTCCATTGCTTAGACTGCTCTGCTCTCAGGCTGCAGTCTGAAGGGCTGCTCAGAGCACCCCGACCCAACCCATGGCACAGGTCCTGCCCCACTGGGTGCTGGCAGGGTGGGCAGTGGAGCCCTTGCAAACTCCCATGACCCACAGCCACCCAGATGGCCAGCCCAGACCTAGAGGTGATGAAGGAGAGTGGGGTCTCCCCTTTAATTTTTTTTAATCACAGCAGTTCATCTAATCCCTCCCCGGTAGCAGTCACATTGACAGATGGCTGCACAGGCTGCTGAAATAAAACCATGGGAGCAGTGTCACCTCTTGGGCATAGCTGAGGCTTCAGATGCTATGTTTCTTTCCTTAACTGGTGGTTAAAATAAAGAGGGAAAGACATTGACACTGGGAAAAGGCACAACACGTCCTCCGGATGCATTGGCCATTGTGTGAGGTGGGCAGGGTGGTTACAGAGGCAGTCTCATGCTCAGTAAGGGCATCCCACAGGATGAAAGCCCGTCTCCTGAGCAGAAAGGAGCTGTGTTTGGGGTGAGGGGGGTGGGGAAATTGTATTTCCAGGAGTTTCCCTGTGCCCAAAGCAGATGGAGCCTCCCAGAAGAGGTGGGACAAAGTTGTAGGAAAGAGCAGGAGGAGCTGTCAAAAGCAGAAGGTGATTTGTGTGGTGGCATCTCACTGGAGACCCTAGTTCCCAAATGGATGCAATTTGTTAATTATTGTAGCATTGATATGCGTAATTATAATTATATGCAGCATTGATAGCGTAATTTAAAACTACCACCAATCTTGTACACCTGGTGGCAAAGCCAGAGAATTGCCACGTTGTCGGTGTCACGGTTCCATAGGAGGGTATGCATGGCACAGCCAGTGCAGCTTGTCCTCACACCAATTGGCGTGGCATTTTTTGGCTTGTACCTACATTCAGTAGCTCCCTTCTCCTCCTTCTGGAGCATTAAAATACCACCCAGACTGGCAGTCTGGGTTAAGACCATCCGAAAATACACCAGACAAGTAATTGTCATCAGTCAAGCAAATCCCACTTGCAGGCTTCTGCAGGTCGATTCACGTAGACCGTGTGCGTAGGCATGGAGAGAAGACTGTACAGGAATAATCCTTCCACATGGTGATACCACACGTGCCAGTTTAAAACCCTTTCTTCCTGACATCTTGGCTGCCAGCGTGTGCAGAGCTGACATTTTCCTTTTGGAAGCTGGGTGCATTATACTCTTTATGTTGTCCATTGTTGGAGATAACTGCCCTCCCTTGCTCCAGCCCGGAGGTCTCTCAGGAGTCAAATGTGGAACAACCACAAAGGTGCTATTACTAAATGCAGTCCACCATTATTATTACTATTACTATTATTGTTGTTGTTATCATAGAATTCCTAGGTTGGAATGGACTTTTAAGATCATCAAGTCCGACCGTCAACATAACACTGCCAAAACCACCACTAAACCTGTCCCTCAGCATCATGTCTCCCTCTTTTAAATACCTCCAGGGGTGGTGATTCCACCACTTTCCTGGGCAGCCTGTTCCAATGTTGTCGTTGTTGTTATTACTAGCAGCAGTACTAGTAGTAATAGTAGTGGAGTAATTGCTATTATTAATAGCATCATGGCCAGTGGGTCAGTGTGGTTGACTCAACAGAAGGATGACCCACAGCCAATAAACAGCTAACATTGCTGTGTCCTCTGATGGGGTTTCAGTCAAGACGTTATGTCCTCAGGGACACCAGCATTACCAGGGAGGTGTGTTTGTTTGGGATGATTCATCTCACCTGAAGTAGCCCAGCTCATAACCCAGTCAGCTTCTACCTTATGAAGCTTCACAAGAAGATGTGCCTGGTGATGCTCCAGGCCAGCCCAGACCTAGGCAGGCACTGGAAGGGTGATGGTGGAGTCCCATCCTGGGCTGTGTGAGAGGGTGGTGGTAAATTTTGCCTTGAATGACACTTCTTGGCCCAAGCAAGTTACTGTCAGCTTATCAAGCTGACAAGCTTATAAATTAGCTGTTTTGGGAGTGTGTTGAAATTACAGTGTTAGCTATGCTAAGCCATAGCCATGCTAATTAGCTATGCTAGGCCAAGTTGAGGTGTTTCAAATGAAGCAGGACTATTAGATCATATAGTTTCTCACACTGTCTCATGAAGTTTAACATGAAAACAGACAAATTCTGTTTGTTTTTCCTCCTCCTTTGCTTTTAGGGTTGCCGTTGGCTGTGGATCAGGCAGGCATTTTGTCCAATGTAGAGATTGTCTCATCAGAAATTATTTTCTCCTCACAAGCCTCATTTTTGATCCTCGTCCTCTCAGTTTCTCTTCTTGAAGGTGATGGCATGAAGCACCAGGACTTGATAGGTCTTTTTTCATTGCCCTAAACAGCCCATTGGCGTGCAATAGTTCCCTCTTTAATGCATGGCAAGGAACACACTGCATAATCTTCTTTTGAGAAGCAAAATAGGCCAACCGTCTTGGTCTTGATCCTTTCCTTTTCAGCCTGGATCGTTACTGAGATGCTGGACATGGCAGCAGGGTCCTGTAATCCCCTGGGCATGCACAAGAGTGTGCACCCCCTGCTCTGCAGGACATGACTTGGTGCACAAAGTCAGGAGCTGCAGCACCTGGGGTGACCCCAGGGGGAGAGACCTGAGTTTGAATGTCAGGATCCGAAGGGGGTCTAGGATCTGAGCTGCTCCAGTTTGAGCAAAGTGACCCAGTGGGTCTTTTTCTCTGGTGGAAAAACCACTGTAGATTGCTACCATGGAAAAGCAGAGTTATTGCCAAACACGGAAATGTTTCCTGATCTGTTTACTAATATTTGGTGCTCCTTTCTGGACAATGTTCAAACTGAAATCCAACCACACACATCAGCAACTTCCTGCCTTCCTCCCCACCCTCTGCTCCTGCACCCAGGGGAAAATCAGGGATGGGAAGAACTGGTGAGAAGTGCAGAGGGAATAGGATTGCTATTTTTGTCTCACAGAAGGGGTCCTAGAGATGTCGGGGCTGGACTCTGCTTGGAAGGGGCACAGCAAGAGGACCATTTCTTGACCTGCAACAGTCCCTAGGTCCCTGGTGCTTTCATGGGTGCAAGGTCAAGCAGTGGTCAGGTCACAGCAGGCGGGCACGGGCAGACTTTGCTTGACCAGCCTCTCGGGCCACCTAAGCCTGTGCTGGCCTGATTCCCTGTGGAAAATAAATAGACTATTACAATTGTCTCATTATTACAGGGATATGTACAGCTGTCCCAGTGGGGGGTGGGGAGGGATGGGAGAGCCAGCCTGTTCGCAACTACTGAAAGGTCAGTGCGGCACATGCGGCTACCGTAACCCTTCGACTATAGCAGGCGTTGAATTGTCTACTTAATTAGTCCTCCCCAGTTCAGATTCAAGAACATTAAACAGAGACATGCATATAATTCTTTGCTAATAGCAGTCACTATACTAAAAACAGGGCTTTTTGCACAGTCTTCAAAGTCTTTTGTTGCATGTTCTTTGGTACTTGATATTTCTTTGCACTAATTGTGAATTATTAACATTATCCTATCTGGTTATAAAGCAATGGGATCAGGGGTTTTACTTCCCTCCTCTGCATGAAATCACAGAACTGTGTTTCAAGGAGAGATGGGTTGGGTGGGAGTGGGAGCAAGAAGGTTCTCAGTGGAGAGGGAGAGAGCCCAAAGAAAGAGGTAATGCTATCTAAACCAGCTAAAAGCCAATTAAAATCCACCCAAGCCATTTCCTTAAATGCCAGGCAAATTTTGACCACAGATTGTTGAGTTTTTCCACTGTCTTTCCCAATTTTGAGTCATGGCAAAGACTGCTGTTTTTGGTTTGGGCAAGTGTCCTCCTTGCAGATGCCCATGGCAGAGGCACCACAGGTTATACCCTTTCCATGTTGAAAATGAAAGATTAATAATTACAAACAGCCATGGTCTTCCAGCACAACAAGTCTTGACTTTACTCATTTATTCCTCTACAGAGGCATGACTGCTCTTCTTACCCTGCTCTTGCTTCAAATGTCCCTCCATGAATCTGGTGCAAATGCCTGGGACATGCCAGTCTTACCCAAACCAGATGGCAGGTGGGTTTGGGGAAAGGTGGCTGCTCTCAGAAGGCATTTATTTATCTCGCAGCACCCTTAAACTTGCAGATCACCCAACTCCCTGCTTAGAGCTTTGGGAAATGGCAGCAAATTTTCCACATTTTCACTCTCAAAAAGTGCACATTTTGAGATGGGTTTGGAGAGAAAATCCTGGCTCAGCGGCATCACAGCCAACATTCACCTTTCCTGAATTTCAAACCTCCTTGTACAGCCTTAGGGGGATTAGAGACCCCTGGAGAGCTCTACCCAGCCACAAGAAGATATGTCTCTCGCTGTCCTGACAGTGAATATTCTGGGGGAAATTTTCCATGGAAGACCTACCTATCAGAGCCAAAGCTCATTGGTTTTGTACAGGTCTAGAGATATTTATCACAACCTGTGTGAAGGAAGAGCAGATTTTAGTTACTGTTTGAGCACAATGGGCCATGGAACAGTCTTGGGAGCTTGACAAGACAGGTTGGTGTGACGGTAAAGAGAGCAGGACAAATAAGTAGGTCTCCTGAGATTTATTCCTGAGAATAAATCATCATCATGCAAAATGCATCAAAATGCAAAACAACCAGAAGCACTAACTGTTGCTCTGCATTCACTGTGGCTGTATTTGATTGCAGCATCCAGAGGAAAACACGTCTCCAACAAAACCATCAAAGTGAGATGAATTCTGCCCAATCTCAGCTCAGGCATCATTAAATACCCACCAACAGAATCACAAAATCACATGGGGTTGGAAGGGACCTCTGGAGATCATCTAGTCCAACCCCCTGCCAAAGCAGGGCCACCCAGAGGAGGTCCCACAGGAACGTGTCCAGGTGGGTTTGGAATGTCTCCAGAGAAGGAGACTCCACCACCTCCCTGGGCAGCCTCTTCCAGGGCTCTGCCACCCTCACAGGAAAGAAGGACAAAGTAATGTTTAGGTGGAACGTCTTATGTTCAACTTTGTGTCCATTTCCTCTTGTCCTGTCCCTGGGCACCACTGAAAAAAAAACGGCCCCATCCTCCTGACACCCACCCTTTAAGTATTTATAGGCCTTGATCAGATCCCCCCTCAGTCTTCTCTTCTCCAGACTAAACAGACCCAAGTCCCTCAGCCTCTCCTCGTAAGGGAGACGCTCCAGGCCCCTCATCATCTTTGCAGCACCTCAAAACACCCAGTTGATCTTGTTGAATCTGGCCATGAGGAGGTGGGGGGGAGGTATGTCTGAGAGCAGCCCTCTGCCATGGCACCAGCAGGGGTGGAGGAAAGGCCCCCCAAGACAGAGCAGCCGTGCAACAGCTGCCCAGATCTAGTGCTCGTGCCTGGGGTTTTTGCTAGAGACCATCTCAGGTTCCTTCCACCAAGAGAGAAGTAGCTGGTTGTCAGATAATGTCTCTGAGTTTGCACTTGGGCTTTCTCTAAAAAAAGGCCAACTTGAAAAAAAAATAAAAACTGTCTTTGTCTTTCCCCATGAGCAAGATGAGGAGCAGACTCAAATAGAACACCGAGCTCCAGTTACATAAAACTTCTGATTTTCTGAAAACACACTTGGCCCAAATTAGGCAGAAAAGACAAAAATGCTGATTTTCTTTGCTTGGTTTAATTATTATTATTATTTTTTTTTTTTATCCTGCAATATTTCCTTTCTGAAGCCCTGAGGAATGGTGTCATATATGCACTGCAGGATCTGTTGAGGCTATTGCCTGCAATAGTGGGTACTTTGACTTCCCATCCTGGTGAGGAAGAGACCTTATTTCCCAGCCACCATCCCAGCTCATTCTCCAGCATCTCTGATCACTGATTCCCCCAGATTTGCTCCAAAACTGGGGAGTGGGATCCCTCTCACCCACTGGAAGGGAATTTGAGGATGTCTGGTGGAAACCCATCTGCCACGCTGTCTGGAAAGCCACCCATCACTCCAGCACAAGATCTGTTGAGAGCTTTCCTCTCTGAAAATTGTTTCAAGTCCGTCAGATAGCAACTTCTAATATTTTTTGTTTTGTGGAAAATATTCCACCAGAAAATTTCTGATCTTGCTCTTCCAATGCCATGAGTGGAAAACAATGGCTTTGCCTCAAGCAAAAAGGGCTTTTTTCAGACAGCTCACAGGACATCTCTGACCATATTTGGGGCACAGCCCTTGAATGCCACAGCCCAGGTGGGTGGTGTATCAGATCATGAAATCATGGAATTGTTGGAGTTGGAAAGGACCTCTAGAGACCATCCAGTCCAACTCCCCTGCCAAAGCAAGGTTGCCCAGAGCACATCACTCAGGACGGCATCCAGGTGGGGCTTGAAGATCTCCAGAGAAGGGGACTCCATACCCTCCCTGGGCAGCCTGGGGAGGAGCGGATCTCACAGGAGGTGACACAGAATCATAGAGTGGTTTGGGGAGGGGAGGGGAAGGAAGTGACCTTTAAAGGTCACCTAGTCCAACACCTCTGCAATGAGCAGGGACATCTTGAAGTAGATCAGGTTGCTCAGAGCCCCATCCAACCTAGCCCTGAACATTTTCAGAGACGGGTCATCGACCACCTCTGTGGGCAACCTGTTCTAGTCTTTTACCAACCTCATCATAAAAAAATTCTTCTTTATATCTAGTCTGAATCTACTTTCTTTTAGTTTAAAACATTACCTCTTTTCTTCACATGACCATCAGGAGGAGCTTGCACCATTGTGCATTGAAGATATCTCTTCCAGATCGCTGTAATGCTGCTTAGACGAAGTGCTTTTGGAGAGGCCACCCTAAGACCAGAGCAAAGATTCAACTTGTTTCTTGTTAATCCCGCTTCAATTTGTTACTAGCATACCTCCTTTTAGGACCACTTAGTCTAGAGGATGAGAGTTCATAGGGCTCTCCATGGGTAGTGTTGGCAGAGCTCTGGGCTTCCAAACTTCACCTCCCGCAAACCTGTTTTCTCATTCCAGCATTAGAAGCATCTGTTTCAGTAAACAAACTTTGCTTATGGAAGCAAAAGCATTAAGTATCGCAACCATTGCTGTCTTGGGATGGCAGAAAATTAATTAAGTCCCGCAGCACAGACTCAAACTATAAACTGGAAAGTACCACCTAAGATCAAAAAGCAGAGAGCCACAACTGGTCAGCACAAGGACGGTGGCTTGCTCAGTGTTCTAACAAGCGCTTTACACTTATCCACGGAAGGATCCAAACTTAGAGCAGAGGTTTCTTCAGCACAGCCTCCAGAGAGAGGTCTCTCCCCGATGAGATTTCTCATGCAAGCTGAAAGCTGCCTTTGCAGGTACAGGTTGTCACTCTTGTGCTGACACCAGTAATCTGGGCTGTCATCTTGCAAACTTATGTACACGTGCAGTTCAGGAAAGCTTTTGAAGTAAAGAAGACATCTAAGTCTCTCAAGAGTCCAGACCTTGAGGTTTTCTGTTTTGTTTTTAAGATCTAAATTTAAAATATTTATTTGATTATGTCAAGAGTTAACTTTCAGTCATGCCAAAAGCTTTCTAGTTTGGGAGAACGCTTTACAGATACAAGCTGCTCTGTTTTGCCCCTCCCAACAAGGCATTCATAGACACTTTTAACTGTCAAAAAGGACATCCTTCTCTAAGATTTGGCTTGCACAGATCTGCATTACAATCATTGTTCAGCTTCCATGACCAAAATGCTCCAAGCTGGGCTTGGTGGGAGGGTTTGGTGGATTGCAGAAACGCACAGCAAACACAGCTAGTTCAGATGGGAGGGCAAGGACCCACTCCCAGATACCAGCTGAGCCCTTTGATGAAATTGAAATGCTATAAGAGGCACCAAAAGCCAACAGGGGTCCTCCAGAAGGAAGCTATTGGGAAAGCTTTCCTGCACCTGCTGTTTTGCAGTGTTAGAGACCCACTAGTCATTAGCTAGGACATGTCCTCAGTGCATCTACCAGTGTTACCTTGCCATCAGAGCTTGTAGACGACAGCCTCAAAAACCATGAAGAGCTGCTGGGGACTAGCCAAGTTTTCAGATGAAGATAGATATCCAACTAAGTAAGTACCAACAAGATACTTTCACAGGTCTCCCAGAAATTTCACTTCCCATTTAAATGCTGAAAAGGAACTGCTGTCTCCAGGGCTCATCTGAAAACCTAACTTGAACGATGGTCAGGAGGGAAGACGCCTGTCTCAATCTCACTTTAGCTCAAGTCTATACCAGATCCATGGTAATCAAACCCATCTGGGTCACAGTGGACAACTAGATATTCTTTGGAATAATTGGGACAACCCAATATTCTTTGGATTCTAGATGGGTCACAGTGGACAACTAGACGTCACTCTGTATTTTCTACTACAGTTCCCAATCCTGCAAGGCTGCAGCATCTATTGCAAGAGGATCCCCTCTGTAGTGTAGGCAGTCTCTGCTGTGGCCCCTACAGCTTCTGTTGGAGCGTTTGGTGGGCAAAGGCTTTACACCTTTAGAAAAATGCCTATGCAGGGTGCATTGTAGCTTTTAATGACAGACCCACGGAAGGAAAAGGAATGCATTTGAGAGTTTTAAAATAACTGCATCTGGCACAACAACAAATAGTGTTGTCTAGCTTCCAAACCTTCCCTTTACAAGTGTTTTAGATATATGGCTTGAGCAAGGGTTTGGGTTTTTTTCTTTTGTTCTCTCATGTAATATTCTAGTTTCAGCAAAGGCAGCATGCTTACACACACGTAAATACAACTCCAACAACAAATGTGCATTGAGCTTGTGTTGGAAATGTTGACGATCACACGAAAATAGCAATGGTTAGAATGGCTCTGGGTGTTTCAAGATGGTAAAATTCATAGCTAGATAGGTACATAGGGAAATGACAAAAACACTGAAGAAAAAAATTCTGGGCAATTAGAGTAATTTAAACTCAGTGTTTTTTCACTATTTTACCCCACTGGAGCTATACTTCATCAATGAGGTTGCAATGCTGACCTTTGACTGTTCAGGCACAGTGGGGAGCTGGGTCTCAGCTCTCTGGTTCAAGGTGTCCTAGCCTTGCAGAGCTGAATAGACACCCCTGTGTATCCTCTGAGTGTGAGATCTCTTAGAATGGTGGTTTTAATATTCTTGCATTTGAGCAGCAACCAATATTCTTGGGTTTGACCTCTGCAACAAGGCAGTGAGTAGTTTCTAGCTGAAAGCATTCACACCATCAGGGCAACAGCAGCTCAGCTCCTCCAGGATAGGACTATTACTTTTTCCTATCTCCCACCCATAAATACATGTCCTTCCCATTTAGCACTCCTCTTCCCTGGGGAAGAAGTCAAGGTAGGGGAGGGGAAAACATCTGTAGAGTCTAAAGAGGATTACACTTGTTAGAAGTTTGAGCCCTGTCACTCTACCTTGTCCCATGTCTGCCAGACCATGCTCCATGCCCCAAACACTCTGCACCAAAGCCTCTTCCTTCTTCGTGTGAGTTGGATCAGAAAAAAAGAAGCTATTCCATATTATTATGGAAAAATCCTTGTGATGCTTGGGTAATGACTAAGAGCACCGTATTATAAATCATTAAATCTCACTTGTCTCTTTACCATGAAGCACTGAGATCGTTTTGTCGAGTCTTCCTTAGTATCAGCCATGAGCAAACCAGTATGTCTAAAACAAGAACTCGCACAAAAATGGAATGAAACTTGCATCAAGCTGGGAAAAAAAAAAAAAAAAAAAAAAGAAAAAGAAAACTTGGCGAGGTCTCATTTTGAAGTCAGCACCTCTGTGGGTTCAAAGGGGGCAAAGCTGCAAGATACTTCAATAGTGTTACACAACTACCAATTCATTAGCATGGGGCTGTGAGTAATTCTGAAACTTCCACCCCTGAAGTGGAACCAAATGGCAGCAAGTGAATCACCCAGAATACTGAGAGCCTTTTCTGCTGGCAAAATAAGCTGCGAACACATTGCAAATTGTATACGTTTCTTCGCTTATTCAGCATTTTGGTGCAAGTAGCTTCATGAATGACTGGATTGTGAGATATCCTGTAGCTCTTTTACCCAGAAACCTAATAACACTAGTTTTCTGAAACAGAGTGCATTTTTACACTTTCACACAAGTTTGGGGTTTGTATATTTCCATCCTTCAATCAAACTCACGGCTTCACCATTAAACGCTTAGCTTGAATCAGGATGTAAAGCAGAAATCACTCATATGTGATGCTTTGCTCATTACATCCGTCTTCACAAGGGAACGTCTCTTTGATTTCCTGTGTCAGAAGAACATGAAAACGGCTGTATTGGCACAAATTCACTGAGCCCAGGATCCTGTCTTGAACTCTGGCCAAAAACTTGGGGAAGGGCATAAGAATAAGAAACACATGTAGGGAAGTTTTCCCTGGGTGCTCTCACAGTTTCTGGTCTTTTGCTGCTCAGGGATTTTATGAAATAGGTCATTCTAGAAGTGATCAGTACCCTTGAACAAATTCTTTATCCATGAACTTATTCATCATCCTTTTAAACTCACAAAAACTTCCCACATCCCCAAAACCATGCACCAGGGGACCAACCCTGCAGGAGAAATGTGTCCCAAGTGCAACATCCCCCTGATCCAACCTGAACCTACCCCCAACTGAAGTAAATGCCATCTGATATACTCTAATTTTTTACAGCAGGAGAGGTCATGTACAACCGCTCAGATCTGGCTTATGCAGTCCCTCCCACAGAAGCCATTCCAGATCTTTCATCCTCCCCAAAGCTTCCCCAGTTCTGTTGTATCCCTTCTGAGATGGGAAGACTAAAACTGCAGGCAGCATCCAAGACACAGGAACATGGTGGATTTGTGCTGCAGCATCGTGTTGCTCTCCTTCCTTTCCTGGTAATTCCCTGTGGTCTTTTGGCTTTTTTGGTGGTCCTGAGCAATGGGCTGGTGCTTTCATGGGACCATAAAAACATTGAGATATCATTCTGGAGTGCTCATCATCAGCCAGAGCCCGTCATTCTCACACATGGCATTTGGGTTGGTTTTGATTTTTGCATCACTCTGCACCCAGTTAGTTCTTCACCATTGTCCCTCAGCTTTACCGTTCTGAAAAACTGAGCTGCATCAGCAAAATTCCTCTTTTCCAGGTTGTTAATGAATGTGTTGAAAAGCCTGGATCTCAGTAATGACAGGTATCCCGTGCTGCAGCTTGTGACAGTGCCTCTGGGGGTCTCACTGTGCCCCTCTGAGCAGAGTCTGGCCCCAAATACCAAAACTCTCTAGAAATACCTATGTCCTCGCTGAGCTACATCCTCACTGATACCAGGAGATCCTGGTGTCCCTGGGCTCAGCGTGGTCTTTCCACACCTGGGGGTGGAAATATGGATGGGGGTCACCTCCAGCTGTCTTTCAAACATTGCTTAAGTCCTGAGGAATGAGCCTGAAGCTCCAAAAATCTGCAATGACAAGGAAATATTTTGGTTTGCCTTTTCACAGAGGCAGAGAGCCACAGTTTTACCCTAGTTAATGAGCTAAAATGCAAATAAAGAGAATATCCTCATTTGTGTAGGATTCCTTCTATTTTACATCATGGGCAGTTTGTCTCTCAGACAGCTATAAACCTGTTAAGACCAAAATAACTGAGGCAGCATCAATCCAATGAGATTAAGCCAGTATTTTATAACTAGTGTGCTGAGGCGGATATGTCTTCATATCCAATATTGGACAGTGAGACATTTGTGGTAGCATCTCTGGGTTTAACCACTCTATTATTGTGCTTCTCTGGAAGCATGCCTGGGAAGACACTGAAGTTCAGCAAATGGAATCCAGTGCAAATGGAAATCCTGGTACTTTTTCATTTATTACCCACTGCTCCATGCTCAAGGAAAGACAGTTTTGCAAAGAGCCTTTTTAAAACCCAAGAAAAAGCAAATGCAACAGCTTCAGCTCTGCTCAAAATTTTTGAGGTCCCAGGAGGTTCTGACATCTCCAGTGGCTTCATCATGGATTCGCTTGCGTCCTCTGCAGGACAGCTGCCAGACACGTGTGCCAGCCCAGGAAACCCTCTTCCCTTTGGTGGGGCTCCCACCCATTTTGTGACATTCTCTTTCCCCAGCTATAAAGTTCTGCCTCCAGTCCCACCTGCCCTGCTGCAGGGGCTTAGACAGCTGGAGGAAGAGGAAGGATTCATCCTGGCTGCCCCTACTTCAAAGAGCTGTTACAGGGATTTCTTAATTAGCCTTACACCCCACTTAAAAAACGTAAAACAACGTGAAAGTGCCAAGCCTGTTTCCTGTTGAGTGACAGCTGTTTTGCATAGGATATTGGGGGTTTTTCACTTAAGGACATCTGGGTTGTGTTAACGTTTTGGCACGGGGCAAGAAATGGATGCATGTTTCTTTCTACTGGCACCTACACTGAGGATCATGTCTATGGGTCTGCTGGCTTGGATGGGGACTAGCCGTAGGTTTCGTAGGGCAAGTTGAAGACCTTGGGCCAGTGAGCTTCACAGACATGAATTTTGCCCTCCCTCGCTGTCATGGGGGCACCCGCCCGGTGATCGCGGTCTTGCTTGAGAATTTTACTATGTGGGATGCGCTGGGAGGGCAGCCCCAGGAGGGAGGGAGGGATGTGTCTGGAAACGGGCACAGCGCTGTAGCAGGACCTGACTCTTCTTCAGCCTGTGGATTGGACCTTCTCGTTAGGACAGTTTAATTACTTTTTTCCAAATAATGTCAGTAATCCTGATGCTTATGTTACTTATAAATGAGCTCTAATTCAATGATAACCACAGATTCTTGGAGTGAGCGCCATTCTGTGAAATGATTTAGAGAGAAGAGAGCACACTCTGAAACACTGGCGAAAATAAATCTGCAAATCTGCAAAGCTATATATATATATAAGATAATTTATTTTTTTTAAGTTGCAGAAGCTGTTTCATCTGTCCAGAAATTCTGATCTAGTGGCAGATGTGTACTGAGTCTGAGAAGAGAATTTACTATCACACATGTTTTCTTACTAGGTCTTCACTAGAAGATGCACAATATCCTGCCCATCCTGCAGAGCAACTCCATCTTCTACATCTCATACGGAACAATTCAAGCACAGTCATACCGCAGCTCAAGGTATAGAAGCTTCATACAGGGACCAGGTAAAATAAATTTAGAAAATACATATAAGAATACCTTTTGTAATTTTAAATTGTAATTTTAAAATGTAATTAAATTCACATTTAAAAAAAAAAAGAAGAAAAAAAAAGGTCATCTTCTGATTTGCCTCTGGGCTTTTGAGGCTCTCTGGTTTGACCTGCCCCATCCCTGGAGGGGTTCAAGGCCAGGCTGGATGGGGCTTTGAGCAACCCGGTCTGGTGGGAGGTGTCCCTGCCCAGGGCAGGGGGGTTGGAACTTGATGGTCTTTAAGATCCCTTCCAACCTAAATCATTCTATGATTCTGTGACTTGGTCCAAGTATTTTGCAGCCAACAGGAAAATATATTCTTTAAGTAGTACCCAAAAGGCTGTTATGTTTTACCAATTTTTGTCATCTTATCAAACAACAAAGGGTTTGTAAATTGCAATTTACAAAGATTTCTTCCAAGATGTCTGAAGGTGGGAAGGATCAAGGGAAATTTATTATTTCTTTATCTCCCAACACTTGTTAATTCTCTTGTCTTCCGCAGTTTCAAATCCTGTTATTTTGTTAAAACAAAACAAAACAAAAAAACCCCAAAACCAAAAAACCCCTCCAAATAAACAAAAAAACCCAACCAAACAAAAGACTACCTCAAACCACACACAAAACCCCCAAAACAAACGTCCCAAAAACTTTCCATATATCTGTGATCTAACCACCCAGCTTGTCCCGTGCTATTGTCCTCAAGCACTTACAGTACTCCACAGCCTGGCTGTGTGGACGGATGGATGGGTGGATGCTCCTGCCCAGCATGTAGGAGCTGACCCCTGGCCACATGGAGGTCACCTTCATTGCCTACTTGCAAAAAACAAAAACCAAACACACAGTTCTGGGCCTAAGGGTGAGGGAAGAACAACATCGGGGCTGTAAAAATCTTCCCCTGTGCTGGAGCAACTCTATCCTGTGTTGTCTTTCACTTGGGCTGGTTTCCACCCAGGTCTCCATAAATAGAAGCTGCAGCAAAAGTCCTTGCCACAATATAACTTCTGCGTGCAGCAATAAGTTGATTTGTAGCCCCAACCTGCATGTCCTTCTATTTCTCTCTTGAGGGAAGTTTCTAGGAGAATTGTAAAGGAGTGTAAATACAGTGAAAATTATCTTAGAAGAAATGTACAGAATAACAAACAGACTTATTCTTCAACCTGCTCACCGAAACATTTCATAGGGAGTACAACAGAAGATGTGAATTTCACAATCAAAAATAGAATTTGCTGAAGAACAAACTGATTGAGAAGCAGAAAGGACCTAAACTGATACTATCTTACCTAAGACTAAACAGAAAACCTCCTCTTGTGTCAGTAATACATCTCCCAAAGCCTGTATAGAAGCCATTCAGGAATAAAAAAAAATTATTAAGATTTCTCTGTCAATCTACATCTAGGAAGATTATGACTATGCATCTTATACTTCTATTCCATCTCCCTTTGCCCTAGGAATGGATGCATTCATACCTACATGATGCTTTCACACAAGCACTACAGGTTTTGGGGAACTTGCCCAGGAAATTTCTCACCATGTTGAGCTTTAATGGGAGCAGCAGGAGGAGCAGGATAATGGGAGCAGCTGGAGGACCTTTGAAAAACTGGTGTCTACAGGGCTTTGATGAGGACAAGTGGACTTGGCCTCAATTTTAAGACATCAACACCATTATCGCTCAGATCAAGAGCCATCCTTTCATGGAAATTGGTGATTGCTTCTGTGTCCTCTGTCAGTCTCACAAGAAGTCTCACTAACTGTGTCCTCAGTTTCACCTCTGTGTCTGGCAGAATCATGGAGCAGATCCTCCTGGAATCTCTGCTAAGGCACACGGGAAATAAGGAGGTGATTGGTGACAGCCAACATGGCTTCACCAAGGGTAAGTCACGCCTGACGGATTTGGTAGCCTTCTGTGATGGTGCTACAACGTTGGTAGACAAGGAGAGAGCAACAGACATCATCTACCTGGACTTCTGCAAAGCATTTGACACTGTCCCACATAACATCCTGGTCTATAAAATGGAAAGACGTGGGTTTGATGGATGGACCACTCATGGCTAAGGAATTGGCTGGATGGCTGCACTCAAAGGGTTACAGTCAACGGCTC
>JAOXNO010000002.1:313805-326204 GCA_028565335.1 Limnodromus scolopaceus
GCTGTGTGGTGCAGTCAGCATGCTGCAGGGAAGGGATGCCATCCAGAGGGACCTGGACAGGCTTGAGAGGTGGGGCCGTGTGAACCGCATTAAGTTCAACCAAGCCAAGGGCAGGGTCCTGCACCTGGGTCACAGCAATCCCAGGCACAAATACAGGTTGGGAGGAGAATGGATTGAGAGCAGCCCTGAGGAGAAGGACTTGGGGGTGTTGGTGGATGAGAAGCTCAACATGAGCCGGCAGTGCTCACTGGCAGCCCAGAGAGCCAACACCATCCTGGGCTGCATCAAGAGAAGCGTGGCCAGCAGGGCAAGGGAGGTGATTCTACCCCTCTACTCTGCTCTGGTGAGATCCCACCTGGAGCACTGTGTCCAGCTCTGGAGCCCTCAGCACAGGAAGGACATGGACCTGTTGGAACAGGTCCAGCGGAGGGCCAAAAAGATGATCAGAGGGATGGAGCACGTCTCCTGTAAAGACAGGCTGAGAGAGCTGGGGTTGTTCAGCCTGGAAAAGAGAAAGCTCTAGGGCCACCTTATAACAGCCTTCCAGGATGAAGGGGGCTACAGATGAGGAGGGACTCTTTGTTAGGGAATATGGCAATAGGATTAGGGTGATGGTTTTAAACTGAAAGAGGGGAGATTTAAATTAGATATTGAAAAGAAATTCTTGACTGTGAGGGTGGTGAGACACTGGAACAGGTTGCCCAGAGAACCTGTGAACCCCCCATCCCTGGAGGGTTCAAGGCCAGGCTGGATGGGGCTTTGAGCAACCTGGTCTGGTGGGAGGTGTCCCTGCCCATGGCAGGAGGGTTGGAACTCAATGATCTTGAAGGTCCCTTCACACTCTAACCATTCTATGATTCTATGATATGATTCTATAAGAAGACAGTGAGCATTGCTCGGTTGCCCAAAACCCCTCAGTCTTGCATGGTCCTGACACTCACCAGCCATCAGGGTAAAGAAACTTTAAGATCCTGTATCCAAGATAGTTACAGCCTATTGCCATCATCTTCAGAACACCCGTGAGCCTGCAGGCAAGTCAGATGGGAACATGAACAGTGAGCTGGTCAAGAACTGACAAAAGTGGGGAGCCCTCAGGAACGAGGGCAAAATCCTCTCCAAAACCAGGTGATAAAAACACCAGGTACCAAAACCAGGTGATAAAAACCACAAAGGCAGTAACATATTTCACTCCCAGTATTTGGTGCCCCACAAAGCAGCCTCACCAGTGCCAGAAGCAGAGACAGGGGAAGGTAAATGTCCTATTCCCACCCACCAGTGGAAATTGTGATGGTAGTGCTGAGATAGTGCTGGAGGAGCTTGGCAGAGCTAACTCCATCGTAACTCACACTCACATAGAAACCCAAGGCCAAGAGGAGCAGAAGGAGCCATCTCCCAGGACTTTGCCGCAGTTTTGGACAGACAGATAGGCACCAGAGAGGCTTTCTTTGTATTTAAATAACCCAACAGCCCGTGGTGAGAGTCTGTGGCAGGTCCTGGAGATACTGGCTTTACAGCTCCCTGCAAAGACAAGTGCACCAATGCTCCAAGGTACAGCCACACCAGAAGTTTCAAGAAGGGCTCCAAGGCAACATGGTCATAACCTGCTCCAGGGTAGGAGGATAGCTTCACCACATACTTGAGCAAGAAAAATAAAAGCTCAGGTGTCACAATTCATCCAAAGTTTGGAAAAGAGGCAGCAGCAGGTTCTCTCAAGCCCTCTGCAAGGCAGTAGCCAAGAGTGGGTCAGAAGTTGACACCATGCATAAGAACAGCTCTCTTTGGGAAGGGAAAAAGAGTGACCCATGGAGGAGCATGTGGCAGAGCATCCTGACTCAACAAGGGAAGAGAGGACCCGCAACCATGAAGATGGCTTTGTGGTCTTCACTCCACCCGGTAAGCAGGAGAAGAGGGGCTGAGTGCAGCCATCAGTGACAGAGCAAGGGAAAAGACCTCATCCTTGCCTGGCTGTGCGCAAGGATGCCCTGGCGAGATCAGCCATGAGGCATCTCTTTGTCAAGACTTCCTTGCTCTTTAAATGTGATGGACAGGGGCTTCTATGAACTTCTGCAATATGAAGCCTAAACAACATTTCAACCTTTATGCTATTTAGCATGGCCCTTATTGCATGATACACTAGAGAGAGGTATAATGTGTGACAAACATATGTCAATAAGGCAGGGAAATGTAGAAAAGTTTCTGGCACAGAAGCTCAGCTGCTGTGCGTTGACATAAAACTCTTGACCCCCCTTAAGCCCTGGGCACTCACACAGAGCGGTGCTTCAGACTCCCACACCCAACCACTTGTTTTTTATTCTTTCAACAAGAATTTTTTCGCACAAAATGAAAACAGAATTGGACCCACAACATTTGAATATCAATGACAGGAATTCAGACATTACCTCTGTGCAAAGAAACATCCCTTAATGCTTTTAATGTCAGGCAGGTAGATGTTCCTTTCACTGCAGCCCAGAGGAAGACACTAATTTAGAAGTGAATAGTTTTGCTTCTATTGTGCCATTATCCCATGATTATATTCTTGCATTTCATCAGCTGACGGCTCTGAATCACACCTCGGGTTGCCTGCAGTGCTTTGCAGGTTGTGGTTTGTTCTGTTCCTGTGCTAACAGGGCTGAAAAGCAGAACCTCCCCATAGCTGCTTCTTTCTCTCTGTGAAAACTATTTCTTTAATCAGACTGATTATCAAAATTGAGGTCATGACACAGGTATGTTTGAGAAACTATTTTGTGCAGGGAAAAGAAAAATCAGGGCTTGCTGGAACAGCAAGCTGTGACCTTGTCTCCAAGGTGAGCGGGCCACAGAAAGAAATTAGGTCTATCACACAACTTTAAGCAGAAGACTGCTCCATTTAGGCAAGAAAAATTACTATGTAAAACTAAAACAATGACTAATGGAAACTAAATTTTTGCATTCCCATGCTTCATAAAACACATAAGCAGGGATAACAGTTTGCAAGAATGAAGAAATGCTTTCTATCACCTGCTACTTATAATGGAGGACTTTCAATACCAATTATTAATTCACACCTTGAAGTCAGCAGGCTCAGGTCCAGCTTCCCCAGAAGCCTGCCAAGACTGGTGGAGGTCTCCAGCCTCCCAGCTGCCCTACTGGCACTGCAGAAGCTGATGCCATTTTACATCCTGACACCATTAACTGGGTTTTTTTTATCATTTAGAGATGGATCTTACAGAGTGGACCTCTCACTGGTTTACTTTGCAGTAAGTACATCCACTGCCAGTGCATGTTTTCTTCCCCTGGGTTTTCTTCAGCTGATGCTAAACAGGGCTCTGACTCATTAAAACAAGAACTCCCTTGGCTTATGGCCATGTAATCTTTCTGACAGGGATTTTTGGCTTCCCTGTAGATGTGCTGTCTGTGCATTGAGACACACAAAAGCTCACAACATTGGGATAGGCACTGTTGTGTTGTGTTGGTGGGGACAGTGCCCACACTGTTTCTATTAGGCCATTTTTAATGAAAAAAAAAAATAAAATCCTTTTGGGTGTTTCTAGAGTAGAAACCAGACCAATCTCTACTGAAAACAGGATAACACTCAACACTTCACCAACTCAGATATGCAACATGAAAAAAAATTTAGTGAGTATTTTGAAATGGACCATTGAAACTGGCAAATGGACCACTTCCAATGGTGAAGGGAATGGGATAGTCTTGTCTCTGTAGAAAAAAACAGACCATCCACTTTACACCTAACAGCAGAAGAAATACAACATGGGTAAAACAGCAGTGGCATCTCACTGTTAGTGTATGCAGTAAGAATGGCAAAAATGACAGAGAAGGTGGGAACTGGTCATGACTCTTACTGGCTGGGCTGATGCACCCAGAGAAGTATATGGAGAAGTATAAAACAGGAGATTGTTCATCTCATGACATAATTCATCTGTATCCATATTGATCACACCAGTCAAAGCCACACAGATACCTTGTGTGCCCCTTTAGTAGATTTGCTGGGAGATGGTGGAGGTTGGCAATCCCCAGGTCACAGAATTAAGATAACCCTGGGTTGTGCTGCAAACCTCTTTCCCTGGGTGTAACTGGGCCTTTCCTTTGGAAAACAAATCCTTTTAGCTGATGACAGTGGCATCTCCAGTTGTAGCTTTAATCCAGTTTTGCAGGCAAAGTCTCAGTGCTCCCAGCAAAACAAATTACCTAGGCATGGACTCCAGGATCTTCTTCCACCCTGAGCTGGAAGGAAGAATTAATACAGATCCACCAACAAGATTCATCCTTTCATCCCTGTGCTTTCGCTTCGCTCCTTGTCACCAAAATGACACATCTTTTCCTGTAATTTCTAGGCCAGGTGAAACGTGAGATGATGTATATGGACCTGGATATGTGTCCACATGTCTGATACAGCCAGCTTCACTCCAGCCAGTAGATCTGATGTTAACGTTGATGACACATTTCCAGCTGTTGTTCTGTTTTTATTCTTCTATTAGACAGTGACTTTTAATAAAAAGCTGAGCCTTTTTTCTCCCTTACGGAATCTGTGAATTCATCATATGGTCAAGAAACTGAGATTCTTCACTATGTTTAATTTTTGCTTGTTATAACTCTGTCCAGATGCTGGTACTCTATGTGCCCATGGAAATTAGGCTCTCCTTTTTCCAGCCTCTCCAAGAACCTCAGCACTCTGACTCACAATGAAGCACAGAAAAGAATTGAAAGAATGCAAAGCAACTGCATACAGCTCATAGCATTTTCATAGAATCATAGAATGGTTTGGGTTGGAAGGAACCTTAAAGATCATCGAGTTCCAACCCCCCTGCCATGGGCAGGGACACCTCCCACTAGACCCAGTTGCTCAAAGCCCCATCCAGCCTGGCCTTGAACACCTCCAGGGAATTTTTTTTTGTCCTGGATCTAGCAAGAGGAAAATAGAGCTTTGATACTGGAAACAATAGAGGTGTAATAATGATGCTGAAGTGTTATTTTTCCTTGAAGCACATTGAGACTTTTCTGCTCCTCATTCTCCTTTCAGCAAGCAGTAGTGTCTGCTTTTGGTCCAAGCAACATTTGTCTCGTGGGAGGAGCCCTGAAAGCCAAACAAGTACAGGTAGAAATAAAGGGCAAAGGTAAAGGCTTCTTTGGGAACAAAAGAAGTCTTTCTCTACATATCAGTTCTCAATATTTTTCAAGAGCTAAAACCACAAGAGGCAGGTTGGTTTCAGCAAGGATGTGTCCACAAGTAACCCTACAACAGATCTCTGAAGGTATAGATATTCCCATTGGCACCTCTCTGTTGCCGTCAGGAAGCAATGAGCCTACCCTACACACACAAAAAGTTCTCAATTTAGCCCTAGCAGACAGCTTGTGCTCTCTTGGCAAAACTCTGGCATCCAGCCCTCTCCTGCAAACTAGGGCTAACTTCAAAACTGACATCACACCTACAATGGGGAAGAGCTCCAGATGCAAACTGTCATCCCTGAGTTTGCACATACAGCTGAACTCCAAGAGGGTTGTCTGATGTACTGATGTACCCAACCATAAGTATCCACTGGATGAGGGACAGAAGAGTCTATCTGGTTTTCCCCTGAGGTCAGGGACGATTGCTCATGTTGATCTAGAGTCAAACCTGGATGTAAGCTGGGTGGAAGCTTTAGGAAAGTAGAAAGCATCAGTTTTCATGCACTGAAGTCGAAGCACACAAGGAGAGAAGGAGGAATCCTTATTGGGGAAAGGTGGTTGAAGGAAGGCAAGGAGATGTTCACATTTTTCCTAACCAAAAAAGTTATCTTGTCTCTCTATCAAGTTGAATGCCTTCTTCCCACTACCCCTCCACCAAACCTTGCTACAAACTGGATGTTTGGCAAGATAAACAAGCAGTAAATGCAATTAATGACTGATATTCAGAGAAACAAATCCCAGCTGATTTGCTTCTGCTAGGGAAAGCAAGCAGAGGTTTCTGTGTTTGGGATGTGAATTTTGAAGTAGTTGAGGTCTTTAGGTTTGTCTTTTTCAGAGTACCATGTGAAATGCTTCCACTGTAACTAAGAACTCATGATGGCACTGGCAAATTTTTCCTCCCTGCCCACAGTACTTAGTGTCAGGAGCCCATCCATGCTCACTTTGACTCAAGGCCACCTCCAATCCTTTCTCCTGTACCTCAGCATCTCCTACCCAGAAATCTGGACAGACTAGTGTAAAGGCCCTGGGAACATCAGAGCATGTGGAAATGTCTCACAGACATCCAAGTGAAAAAGCAAGTTACAACAGCAGGCCTCAACCCCACAGTCTGTTCCTCTCTTTAATACCACCTCAAGCTTACTTACACAGAGTAAATACTGAGCAAGGAAGTCTCTGGGGCTAAATCTGTAGTCAAATGAAAGGAACTAGCCTGCCTGAACTGATGCCATGCTTCCAAAGAAAAAAAAGTCAATGGACAATTGGCTGAAGCACAGGTCAGCATCTTCTCAGTTTGTCAAAAGAAGGGGAAAAAGTTTTGAGACCTCGATGTAAACTACAAACCAGACACTGGCATGGCATGGGATCGAAACCATGGGCCTGAAAAATCCATCAGTCTCACTGCCTTGGATGTATCCTTGGATGTCAAGCTGTGGCTCCCAAGTTTGATGAGGCCCTAGGCTCATACTCAACTTTTCCTTGTGTGTTTGGGGTGTCTTGGTTTTATTTTAACCTATTGAGCAGGAAAGAGGCAGTATCTGGAGTCCAGCCAAGCACATGTGTATGAGTCCTTCAAACCAGCTTAGAACTAAAGAAGAAAAACAGATGAACACCAGTTCTTCATTCAGGGAGCCCCAATGAAACAAGTGGGACCAGGGGTTGATCAGAGGTAATTGAAGCACCTTTACTGCTTGGGGGTGTTGGTGGACAAGAAGCTCAACATGAGCCGTCAATGTGCACTTGCAGCCCAGAAAGCCAACTGCATCCTCGGTTGCATCAGACCCTGGAGACAGGGTTCCCCCCTTCCCTGGGGAAGATCTGGAGAGAGAAAGACTTTCCCTCTGTTGGGGATGATTGGGTTAGAGACCACTTGGCCAAACTAGACATCCATAAGTCTATGGGCCATGATGGGATGCACCCACAAGTGCTGAGAGGACTGGCAGATGTTATTGCTGAGCCACTCTCCATCTTTTTTGAGAGGTCTTGGAGAACAGGAGAAGTGCCTGAGGACTGGAGGAAGGCAAATATCATACCAGCCTACAAAAAGGGCAAGAAGGAGGACCCAGGGGAACTACAGGCCAATTAGTCTCTGTCCCTGGGAAAATAATGGAGCAACTTGTTCTGGATGTCATCTTCAAACACATTGAAGATCAAGAAGTTATTGGAAGTGGTCAACACAGATTTACCAAGAGTAAATTATGCTTGACCAATCTGTTAGCCTTCTATGATGTTATAACTGGATGGGTGGGTGAGGGGAGAGCAGCAGATGTGCAGAGTAGAGGGGGAGAATGACCTCCCTTGACCTACTGACCACACTCTTCCCTACGCAGCCCAGGGTTCCATTGGTCCTCTTGTTGACAAGGGCACATTGCTGGCTCATGGATAGTTTACTATCCTCCAGGACCCCCAGATCCTTTCCTCAGAAGTGCTTTCCAGCAGGTCCATCCCTAACCTTTATTGGTGTCTGACATTCTTCCTCCCCAGGTGCAGGACCCTACATTTGCTCTTGTTGAACCTCATGAGGTTCTTCCTCGCCCAGCTCTCCAGCCTGTCGAGGTCTCGCTGGATGGCAGCACGGCCCTCCGGGGTGTCAGCTACCCCTCCCAGTTTGGTATCATCAGCAAACTTGCTGAGGATACACTCTGTCCCCTCGTCCAGGTCATTGATGAATATGTTCAACAAAACTGGACCAAGTATTGACCCCTGGAGGACACCACTGGTTATAGGCCTCCAACTCAACCCTGCTCCATTAATTACAACCCTCTGAATCCTGTCACACAACCAGTTCTCAACCCACCTCACTTCCCCCTCATCTAGCCCACACTTCCTCAGTTTCCTAATGAGGATGTTATGGGAGAGAGTGTCAAAAGCCTTGCTGCCTTGCTGAAGTCAAGGTAGATGCCATCTGCTGCCCTCCCCTCATCCAGCCATCCAGTTATAACATCATAGAAGGCTATCAGATTGGTCGAGCATGATTTACTCTTGGTAAATCCATGTTGACCACTTCCAATAACTTCCTGTTCTTCAATGTGTTTGGAGATGACATCCAGAACGAATCGCTCCATTACCTTCCCAGGGACAGAGGTGAGACTAACTGGCCTGTAGTTCCCAGGGTCCTCCATCTTGCCCTTTTTGAAGACTGGAGTGATATTTGCCTTCCTCCAGTCCTCAGGTACTTCTCCTGTTCTCCATGACCTTTTGAAGATGATAGAGAGTGGCCCAGCAATAACATCTACTAGTTCTCTCAGCACTCGCTAAGAAGTTCATCACCAAAATCTGAAGCCCACGTGATCCTCCCCAACAGATGAGTATGCTTTTCCTCTACTAGTACTGCCTGAGTTCAAGGCAAGGGTGAGCTTTGTTTTCCTGTAGAGAGCTACACTCTTGGGAAAAAACAGATGTTGTGTGGTCTTTATTCCAGACATCCCAAACCATGAGCTGCTGACCCTTCATTACAGGTATAACTTATATTGGCACAAATCTCTAGTGCAAGCATGCTAATATTTCACCAGCTCCAGCAAATTTCTCAAGCATCAGCACTCTGATGAAAGAGAATTTAGGGTCAAAGAATCCAAATCTAGAAATTAATTGAAAGTTGAAAAAAAAAAATCTCTGTGGATAAAATACAGGGTAGGGCACAAGGGGCATTTGGCACTGTCACAGAGTTACTCAGCATGTATATTAGTTTGTCAAGCTGTGTCTGATAATGGAAACTTGTGGCTCCATCCCTTACTTTCAGGCCCCACACTTCCAAATATTTGATAACACAGACTTGTGGTTTGCTTTTCCTCCTGTTTCTTTTCTTTCTTTTAATTTCTCTAAACAAATGAGCTGTCTTTGTCTTTGAGACCCATCACTTGCTACCAAAAGGAAAAAAATAGGCCAACGGGTAGGAAAGCATCCAACGCTTTTTCTATGAGACCTGCAGACAAGCCCCTCCTGCTCTTTGGTTGTCTCACCTCTGGTCACAAGATCAGCTTGCAGAGTCAGTGCCCACATCTCTGAAGCGAATTCAGACAGCTGAAAGATCTGTGCAGCGAGACTGCAGTAACAGAGACTTCGCGATGAAGTCAACATGCATGTCTCTTGCTGATTTCAGCCAAATTGGGATGTCTCCCAAAGTCTGTCCTCTGAGCATGCTAATTCAGGGGGCATTGGTGGCAGGTCTTTTGCTCAGGCTAGGGAGCAAATTTTGTGAAAGAGCACTGGGTCTGTTTTGCAAAAGAAAAATGTTGTCCCTGGCACATTTATGTTTTTGCAAGTGATAGCTGATGCCATTGCAGAAAACAAACACAAGGCAGGGGGGGTGGGAAGGGAGGGGGAGCAGGGGCAAGAGGAAGGAACCTGGGTCTGGCATTCAAAGAGAAAGAGCTTCCCCAGAGAGAGAGTGATGGTCCAGAAGGCTGTTTGTGCATTTTGCACTCAAGCACCTTTGAGGGAAAAGCACAAAAGGCTGTAGGTTTAACCAACACAGGCCTACAAGAGAATAGGCAATGAGGTCAATCAAGGATGCCTACAGACACATGAGCCATTCTGGTCTCTACTGAGCCAAGAGACCAAGAAGAAAAAAATCACATTCACATCCACCAAATTAGAGTTTGACTTCCAAGGAAATCCAAGGGGAGAGGTCTTGAAGGAAGGTCTTCAAAGAAGCTTTTTTCCCAATCCTGCCAAGTGTGAGATCTGGGCATAGGGCAAAAATCGTCTGTCCTATTTTTCCTGCACACTGTCCCAAGCTCCACCTCCAACAGCTCCTCTGAGTTTTCTCCTAACCGGGGTACATTTCTATCTGTTTGCCAATCTTCTCACTGAAGAAGGACTTCCCAGGAAGGCGCAGAAGAAGAAAACAATCACTGCAGCTGAAACCTGTATCCTTATCATGCCTTCAGCAGCAGTCACTAACAAGTACTTGTTATTGAAGAACAGTGCAAGCATGTAGCTATACATCCCCAGAAAGCTCCACCAGGGTCCAGCAATTTGGAGCTCAGGTCCTTCACCAATTAGAGGTGGTATCAATATAATTAGTAGTTTTCCATGCAGACTTTTCTTCCATGAGTCTATGCCAGGTGGATCTGTCTTTTGTGGTTGCATCCTCCCTCTTTTTGAGCGCATGGGAACTGTCAACACCTTCAGCATCTTCTGGCAGAGAGCTCTACAAAATTACTCCAAACACCACATCTGTGGGTGATGCCCAAGACTGGGCACAGTGTCCTGATGTTACCTCCCCAGCACTGAATAGAGGGGACAACAACATCCTTTGATCTCCTGCCCTGCTGTGCCTAAGGTAGCCCAGGATGTGATTTGCTTCTTTGTGGTGAGAGCGCACCTTGGGTCATACTCAATGCAGCATCTCTTGTAACTCCTAGGTCCCTTCCAGGGGAGCTGCTCAGCCAGTTGGTTTCCAGCCTGGATCTATGCAATGGGGTTTCCCTGCCCCTAGTGCAGAACTTTGCACATCTTGCTGCTGAGCTTCAGGAAGTTCCTGTTGGCCAAGTCTCTGAGTCTCTCGAGGTCCCCCTGGACCAAAGCTCTGCTTGCCAGCGGGTCATCCACTCCCCTTAGTTCTGCATTGTCCACAACGTTGCGCTCTGTCGAAGGGCATGCACGGGAGGTAGGGGGAAAAGGTACAGGGAACCAGGAAGGGCCAGGAAATATTCGACAGTGAAATTTTACAGTAGAAAAATGAGAAGTCTGGGTAATGTTCCCCCAATGTGGCTGAAAGGGAAGGAAGCAGCATCAGGCATCGCAAACTGAACAGGTGAAAGCAGAGTGGTGCACAGACAGGTCCAGAGCACCACAAAGGCTTGTAACGAGGGCTTGGAGATCCCTCTGGGCACCCTCATCAGCAGTACACACAAGCAAACTTACCAGCCCTGCATGAATGGCAGCAGGCAAGACACATGCACCAAAACACTCACCCGCAAGCAGGAGGCTGCACATCTGAACCGTCCCACCCACTGTTTCCTAAGGATTTCAAGGGGAGAAACTCTCACACCAGTCTTTGAATCTCAGTAGTTTTCACCCACGACTCTGCCAGGTGACACGCAACTGCGCTACACTGGAGTGGTGTCTGCTGTGTGCTGCGGACAGGGCTGTCAGCAGCCATTTCCAGACACAGTTTACTCAAGAAAAGCTTCTGAACATCAGCCAAGCAGGATTTATTCCAAGCTCCTCATGCACCGCTTGTAACCCTTCAATATACATTGCTGCTAGGAAAAGTAACTTGCTCTCTCTGAACCAAAAATGGAAAGGATTAACACATTTTTTATCCACCAAAGGAAAAACGAGACCATTTTACCTTTGGAAAATGGGTTGTAGTCACTGGCTGCTTCCTAGGGGATTACATGGCATGCCTTGCCCAGATTCAAGAAGTCCTTACAAGTTATTTTTGGTGGGGATTACCATGCTAGCAGTAGAAATTTTAGTGGGAATCCAATCACTCTATGAGTTTCCCAAACCCCAAGAGCCAGCATAGCAATCCTAGCCCTAGTGCTTTCAGGAGGTAACACTTTTTCAGAAAAAGTAATGCTTGGGATGCTTTCCATTTGGCTTGGGCACTCCACAGCTCCCAAAAGAGGGGCTACTAGCAATGCAGCAGTGCAACAAATGGAGATCAAGACCCTGAAGATGCAGCTGGCACAGGGCATCAGACTAATGTGGCCCCTGCTCCCAAGGGGGTTTCCAGGGCTCATTTCCTTACTGCTTCTTCACCCGTGCTTTTCATGCCACTCCAGGATGGCAGCTCCCACAGTTAGGTTGGGAGCCTGATCAAAGTTCAACGGCAGAAGTGACCTTTGCAACCAGAAGCGAGGTTGCAAGTCCAACAGCAAAACCAGGAATGGGGCAGGCAATTAATATTTTTCCCTTTCTGTAGCTTGCTATCTGTCCTACAGCTTTCGTAGTTTTGGTTTTTTTTAAAGGTCAGCTGTTCCAAAGCATAACACAGAGGAACTTTCCCCTTGTTTAAAAGCCATCTATGCCCCACCTCAAGTGCAGAAAGTTAAAATTTGGCAGGGAAACCAAGAGAAATTCCTTGGAGTAGCTTTCTGTGAAAAAATTGGGACCTTGAAGTTACATACCAAGGTTTCACAGTACAGTTTGTACCTATTCTGTTTTAACGCACCCATAAGCAAACTGCTCACAAATATTGGGCTACGGATCCAGAAGGAAGGGGGGTGCAAGAGACCTGGTTAATATTTAAGCACCACTTCCTCCAAGCTCAAGATCGGTGCATCCCTA
>JAOXNO010000002.1:326304-342874 GCA_028565335.1 Limnodromus scolopaceus
ATGGGATGCACCCACGAGTGCTGAGGGAGCTGGCAGATGTTATTGCGAAGCCACTCTCCATCATCTGAAAAGTCATGGAGAACATGGAGAAGAAGAAGGTCATTGGGAGTGGCCAGCATGGATTCACCAAGGGGAAATCATGCTTGACCAATCTGATACCCTTCTACAATGGCATGACGGGCTGGGTGCATGAGGGGAGAGCAGTGGATGTTGTCTACCGTGACTTCAGCAAGGCATTTGACACTGTCTCCCATAACATCCTCATAGATAAGCTTAGGAAGCGTGGGTTAGATGAGTGGACAGTGAGGTGGATGGAGAACTGGCTGGATGGCAGAGCTCAGAGGGTTGTGATCGGCAGCACAGAGTCCAGTTGGAGGCCTGTAACTAGTGGTGTTCCCCAGGGGTCAGTACTGGGTCTGGTCTTGTTCAACGACCTGGATGAAGGGACGGAGGGTACCCTCAGCAAGTTTGCTGATGCCACAAAACTGGGAGGGGTAGCTGACACATCAGAAGGCTGTGCTGCCATTCAGTAAGACCTGGACAGGCTAGAAAATTGGGCAGTGAGGAACCTGATGAAATTCAACAAGGGCAAGTGTAGGGTCCTGCACCTGGGGAGGAATAACCCCATGCACCAGGACAGGTTGGGGGTGACCTGCTGGAGAGCAGCTCTGCAGAGTCCTGGTGGACAACCAGTTGACCATGAGCCAGCAATGTGCCCTTGTGGCCAAGAAGGTCAATGGTCTCCTGGGGTACATTAAAAAGAGTGTGGCCAAGAGGTCATCCTCTCCCTCTGCTCTGCCCTGGGGAGGCCACATCTGGAGCACTGTGTCCAGTTCTGGGCTCCCCAGTTCAAGAAGGACAGGGAAGTGCTGGAGAGAGCCTAGCGGAGGCTACAAAGGTGATCAAGGGACTGGAGCATCTCTCCTGAAGAAAGGCTGAGAGACCTGGGTCTGTTTAGCCTGGAGAAGACTAAGAGGGGATCTCATCAGTGCTTATAAATATTTAAAGAACAGGTGTCAAGAGGATGGGTCCATTCTTTTTTCAGTGGTTCTTGGTGACAGGACAAGGGGCAATGGACACAAGCTGGAACACAGGCAGTTCCGTCTCAACATGAGGAAAAACTTGTTTCCTGTGAGGGTGGCAGAGCCCTGGAAGAGGCTGCCCAGGGAGGTGGTGGAGTCTCCTGCTCTGGAGACATTCAAAACCCACCTGCATGTGTTCCTGTCCAACTTGCTCTGGGTGATGCTGCTTTGGCAGGGGGGCCGGACTAGATGATCTCTGAAGGTCCCTTCCAACCCCTACAATTCTGTAGTTCCGTGATTTCTCAGCCCATATCAGGCCAAATTAACCCCATGTTGAGAGACCTAAGGCTTGTGAATGTGGGCACCATTTGGGCAGAGAGAGAAACTCGAGCTTGCCAAATCTCTCTGGAAATCATTGTGGCCATATACAAGTATCTGCACCAAGCGAACTTGCACTAATATTTATATCTCATGTCCGTGATCATACCAACGGGAGCAGATACAACTTGCAATTCCCATAAGCAGAAAATACTCCAAAAAGAAGCTGTAACCAATAGTCCTCAGAGATCTCAATAGCTTGAGTGTGCTTTCAACTACAAAGAAAAGGGGGTCTGGGGTCTTCTCTGCTTTGGGGTTGGGTTTGGGGGATTTTTGGCGTTTTTATGCTTGCCTGTAGATCTTGCATAATCAAAAATAGAAGTGTAAATTCATCAGCTGCCTTGTTCTCTACAAGTAATTCACTTAACTCTATTCACAGCTCAACCTCATCCTGCAGTGAAACTCACATGCTTCGGTTCGTTACACCAGCATAGACTAATTCCAGAGATCACAAAAATAATATTCCAAGTTTAATCCCAAAGAAAGGATTACTAGGGATCAAATCCATTATTTCACCATAAATCCCTTTAATGTCTTTTTTTTTTCTCATCAGTGATCAAAGCAAATGGATTTTATCTCTGAGATGCTGTTGCCATACAGCAGAAGAGATCCTTGCTCAAGGCACAGGGCTCGACATTTACTTTCATTTTTTTCACAGTATCAAAGGAGATTTATTTTTCCCCCTTGCCAAAAATAAACTCTGGTCTAGATTCTCAGCTGCAGCTGAGAGCTCTGAGAGAGAAAGTAGCTGCAGCCCATTTTTGCAGCTTCCTAATCCTGTAGGACAGTTTCTAATGTTCTTAGTTGTCTGCAGCCCACCACCATTGTTTCTTCATTTGAGACTTTGAAGCGAAGAGCCAAGCTCCAGCTTCAGCAAGGGGAGATTCAGAGACTACCAAGGTTGGTTTGGTTTTTAACTCTAAACACAAGGCTGGACTCAGCTCACCAATTCCGGCTTTTTTCTTCATTGGTATTTCTGTATTTTGCTATATGAAGCTAAGTAGATGATATGAGAGCCTTTAGCATCTCACTGTTGAGGGATGGGACATTGCAGCTCTAACCCCTTGCATGCCTGTTTCCTGTACACTACGGACAGAGTCACCAACCACAGAGTCCTAGACCTGCTAGCCTTTCTGGAGTGGACAATGATGCCAATGTAGACAGAGGTACCCACCTGCTCTCCCCGCTATATCACATCTTAGGGAAGACACAAACGGAAAGAAAACTGGTGGCCACCTTGGTTGTGTGCTATGTATAGATAGTACGAACTGGACTGGACAAAACAGACTGTGTATCATCATTACTGTGAAGTCAGGCTCTTCATGGTTCCTCTGCTAACCGGACCATATTTTCAGGCCCAATCTCAATCTGTTTGAATCAGCTCTGCTAAAGTGAGCAGAATGATACCGGTCAGATCAATTATTATGAAAAATACAATTATGATAGTGCCATATGCGGCACTATAAAAAGAACACAGATGTACATATGGCTGATGAAAACAACAGCAGTTAATGACACAAATGTCCGTGACATTGTGATGTCCTATAGTCCTTCAATGCTTTCTACGTGGACTACATTGAGAGGAAGAAAAGTGCCTACACTTTTCTTTTTCAAAAAACTGCACTAGTTTTTAAATGTCCCTCTCCGTCACACTCCAAAAACCCAAGAATTGCCTCCTCATGAAGGTTAAATGGGGCATTGAGAGTTTCTTTTAGGAGGTGGAGTTGATCTCGCTTGTGTCATAAAAATTTCCTCCAAAAAGAATATTCAGATTTGCCCAACATTTCTTAAAACAAAAGAACAACTTTGTTTCTCTACAGATGTTTGTGGCTACACAGCTCTAAACCCTTACACCGAAGCAGTCCTTTAATCACAAGCTACAGAGCACCTCACAGGGGCCAAGTCAAATGCACAGGTTGAGTCAGATACGCATCATCACGTGCAGGGCTGGGACTTGAGCCCACAGCCTAAGAAGAGGAATGTTGCATGCTGCAACCCTTTTTGCAGGAATGGGGTCAAATTTTTGCTCATCTCAGAAGCAGCATTGAAGCAAAGCTTGATGAGTAATGCATAAGTTTCGAAAAAATCCAACAAAATGGAAAACTTCCCAGTCGGTGCTTTGGTGTCACAGGAGCCAAGCCTCTCAAAAAAAAAACCAAAAACAAACAGGAAGAGGAGGAAGACCTTACTGTGCCCTGGTAAAGAGGAGATCTGGCGAAGCGTGTGCCACCAGCTTCCTGGCTCCCCTTGTGCCTTCATTACGTATAACGGTGATCTCCAAAGTGGGATGTGAAAGATGATCCATTGGTCCCAGGAAGAAATATTAGAATTTCAGTAGCACGTGTATGCAATTTATAAATAACTATATACACATACATTGGAGGAGCGTGTTCAAAAATATTTTGCACGTAGGGGTGCATGAGCAAAAAAGTTTGGAGAGCACTGACCCAGCAGTCAATACCCACTCCTGGAAGCAGTTTCAGCCCAAAAGTTCAGGAAAAGCAGATTCTACAGCAGTGCCCACCACCACCCCTGCAAAGGTGAGGGAAGGGAAGGCAAGGGTGAGACGGTCCATCACCCCTGCATAGGAGAGGAAGCACGACTGGCACTTATCACAACAGTGAAACCAGCTATGCAAAGCACAGTCCTGGCTACAGAGGAAACCAGACAGGGAAACAACATCAAAATAAAGCCCCAAACCCAAGAGAAAATTCATTTTCTTCACCCTTCGTTCTCCACAGAGATGGTTTTGGTGATAGTCATAGCAGCAGGAGGCAATGTTGCTTCTAAGTAGAAATATCGTGTCCCAACATTCTCTCTCAGACTGCTGTGAAATAGGAAGGAAGCAACCAGGACTAGAACATGAAGTAAAAGCCTCTGAGAAGTTGCCATCAACTCAACAAAATAAAAAAAATAAAATAAAATATATATTTTTTAAAAGCCCTCAGTGGATTGACCAGCATTCAAAAATACATCCAAAGGATGCTCCTCCATGTCAAACTGCACTGGCTTCCAGATGGCCCATCTTTTTAGCCCTTCCTTTATTTTAAGCGGACAGCCTGAGGCACAGTGAGACTATTGCTGTATTTTAGAGCAGAGAAAATAGAAGTTCTCCTAGCAAAAAGTAATCATTTTTCTAAAACTGACCCCCCCCCAATTTCTCAGATTTCCTTTTATTCTTCTTATTCCTTCTCACACAAACACACAGTTTTTAAATAGCACAGCTCAGCAGAGATTTAAAGGAGCCTCTTGATGGTTGATAGCCCCTGTATTGCACTCACTGATTCACGGAATATTATTTTTTTTCAAGTCTAAATCATTCATTCCATGCTGGACAACTTCAAGTGCAACAGAATAGAGCCTATCCATTACAAATTTATTTCTTAAACAGTTTTCAAGGTTTTCAAAAAGAAACCTGTTAAAACAGTTTTGCACTCTTTCAGTAAAAAAAGTACTAATTTGTTAGGGTCTGCTGTGGAACCAATTGACTTCAGGAGACAAACCTTAAATCTTGATAATTATGTACTGCTTAAAGGTGATATTAGAGCAGGTCTTAATAGCAAGGGAAAACCCTGGGCTTGCATCTCCAGGGGTTTCAGGGCTGTGAAATGAACAAGTTGCTTTTCCTGACACCATGCTCTGAAAAGGAGGGGAAAATAATCAAGAAGAGCACCCACATACAGTAGGAATCAAAATGTTTGTTTTTTTTTAAATTTATCTTTTCTTCTTTAAAAAAGTTTTCTGACATGACATCTGCAGAAGGGAAGATTTCCCAAAGATGCCATGCTCCAGATCCTGGCCATGACCATGGTGTGGCTCTCTGATATGCTAGTCTCCAAGGTTCATCTCCCACCAAAAATACACAGCTTAAGCAGACACCCAAGAAGCCCTTATGCTCACACGACCAAAGAAGCTGTTGGTTTAGAAAGCTGGCAGCAGGTCTGCTCACATCTGATCCTCCCTTGTGCTTGTCCCTTAGTTGAGAGCTCACCCCTGGAAGATGCTAAGGAAAGCAATCTGAGTCAATCAGAAACACAAAGCCACTCAGTCTCAAAAAAATGCTTGGATGCGAGTCAAACAATATAAGTTTTGAAAATTATTTTAGGCTAAATTCCTTCTCAGGACAGCATCTCCAAGGGTGAAAGCCTGGCCCCACCAAGGCCAAGAGCAAAACTCCTGCAGACCTCAGCAGGACCTGGCTCCCACCCAAAGCAAACTTTTCAAGTCTCAGTCAAGCTCTTCAGCTGCAGACGCTCATTTCTATTATTTTTGTAGCCTTTTTGTCTCACCAAAAGGATCCTTCTGCAGTGGCTATCCAAGAGCCGTTGACAAGATGGAAGAAATTCAATTTGCAATTGAAAAAGAAGTCTATTTTCTTTCTTTTTTTTTTTTTTTAATTTAAAAACAATATGTCTGTGACACAGTGTCCAAGCATGTCAGTGTCAATCTGGCCAGTGGAGGAGTCCCACATAGCTCAAACCCTTTGGGACCATGCGCTGTTCTATTTATGCATAGCACCGAACCCTACAGGACCCTGCATCTGCAATAGGAGCCTTCCAGGGACCATGATAAAAGCAATTATAAATACAAGCATTTTGATTGTAGCCTTGTTGACTTTCCTTTTGCCAGCATTGTTTGTCATTCCCAGCAGACCAAAGGCATTTTTTCCTCATAGGGAAGAGCGCTGTGGCAATGATGTTGAAGTGCTCTCCAGCGTTACATTTGGAACAACAGTAACAAGTAAAACACAAACTCTCAGTTTTACAACAAGTTATGTAACTTCTGATGGTTTGTTTTAAAGCCTCTGCTCCTGAAAACCAAAAGCAGTTACAGCAGTCTCAATTCCTGCTGTCAGAAGGAAACATCTAGTTCACATGGCCACAGGGTACGGCTCAAAAACACGGCTCTGAGCGTGTCAAAAAGCTGGGGAAAAAAAAAAAAAAAAAGAACAGCCCATGCTGGACTAGTTTTGTTCTTTGATATCACCATGGGCCAGACAGGTCATCACGTGGTTAGCATCACGTCAGCTTCATGGCACCCAACCACTGCTGTGGTCAGAAGTGACCACAGCATCTGCCCAAGGAAAGGCTGGGACAAATGCACCCAATAAATCAGCAACACCAATAACCATAACTGACATCTACCCCCTTTGCTCCTTCTTTTAAAATGTCAAGAAATTTTGCCACAAGAAGGCTTTCTCCCCTGAATGCCACAGGTTCGACCCCAACACTCTACTGATACCCCGAAATATTCACCATATGCTTGCAGTTATGAAAGCATTCTCAGCAACAAGAACCACAATTCAATTTGAAGGAAAAAAAATAAATTACCTCTTCCTTCTACCTTCATCTACTCTCCACATGCTCTGACATTTTTATGCAACTGGAACAGGGACGCGCCCTTCTTGTTTCTATATGCCAAGTTGGTTAGCTGCCACATTATTAGAACCCACAAATCTCTGATTTCATCCGAGGAAGGAAGTCAGGCACCAGCAAATGCAAGCTGCATTGAACTTGCTCAAACATGCATATTTCAAGTGCTTCTCCCACAGCCCAAGGGACATTGCAACACCATCCAGAGAGAGCCTTAGTGTAACATGCCAAAGTGGTTGCTTATGTTAAGATTAAGTGCAATCCACTAAAGGCAGATGTGAATTTTAGACCTCAAGAAACGCAAAGGTACTTGGACCTCTGGCATATCCAAAGCTTTTGCCTCAGGACACAGGGGAATCTTGAGCTTTTGTGTCATTTTCTTTGCTCACATTTTTTCAAATGTACACAGGTTGCCCACTGACAGCTTGGCATTGCCAATACCACGTTAAAGTAATTCCACTAATGTCACCTCACACCTTTGGCTCATGTGTTGTAGCACCCATGGGATTACAACCATGCTTATGTCTCTGGGCTTGTGACATGCATTGAGGGATGAAAATTGTGTTTGATACTATCATTTTGGAACTTCTTGAATCCATCCACCCTTTCCAAATGCACCAGGGCAGGAGAATGGGCAAGCTGCACTTCTGAAACAAGATGGAAAAAATACAAACAACTCTAGGAACCACAGCCAGCTCTTCTGCAGATCTTCTGCTCCTCCAAAAGAGATATGGGCAACAGAGGACAGGGCAAACTTGAAAGTTGTGATCCCGTAGACCTAAACAAATTCCTGTAGAAGTAGCTGTAGGATGGTCTGGATGCACAAGCTTAATTCTAGTTTTGGAGGCATTGCCACAGCAGTTTGGCACATTAAATCAAGTCTTTGCTTGCATTCAAACACACATCAGGAAATGCCCAGTTTGCTGCACGTGTTGGTCATCTTGGCTTTCACAAGGTTAGAAGGTCTGAGAAGGCCTTTTGCTGTAAGGCTAAGCTTTGCAAGAGGGAGAACTGCCCAGGCAAATGACTACTACATCACCCTTGAGGAACCAGTCCACAGTCATGTAAGATTTCTCCTTCCTCTCTCTCTCTCTCTTCACCTCATATCAACCCCTTGTAAGTCATCTGTGAGTCATTTGTGTCACCTATGGGGTCAATGTAGTCACCTGAAATGAGTACCGCCAGAGCCAAGCTTTATGCCACTGGAAGGACGCAGTGTTCCCTCAGCTGCTCCCTGTCTTGCTCCCTCAGCACCTGCTGTAAAGGCTTTTCTTTCTGCTATGGATATAAAAGGAAGCTGGGGGGGAGGAAATTCTATCAAACAAAAAAAAAAGGATAGGAGAAAAAAAGAATAAAAAATTAGTAAGTGTACCGAATAAATATGGAGGTTTTGTAGAGTCGATTAGCTCCAAGCTGATTTCCCCTGGGACCAAAGCCCAGCTTCCAATACCACCCAACCACATCCAGACCAAATTCTGAAAATCCCTATTCTTTCCTGAAAAGGAAAATGAGCAGCTCCCCCTGATTTCTAAGCAACATACTTTCCTTTCCAGCTATTTATATCCTTTGCATTTTAAACTCCTTCCTCAAGTTATCAGTATTTCAAAAGCAGGTGATGTCTGTGGTGTACCAAAACCCAGATACTTTGACACACGCTTGCACAGGACCACAAAATGAGCTTGAGAAATATGAAAATACTAGACAGCATCAGCAAGCATTGGGATTTCTTCAAAAGGAACAGTAATTTTCTGCCACCCCCAAAAAAGTGGAAAGTATGAGCACTGGGAGAACACATGAGTTATTTATGAAACCCTAATGGTGAGGAGGACAAGAGCAGTTCATAAATCTCCACGCTACCCAGGAGACCAGCCTAAGTTGCAGGAATAAGGGCCCAGAAGACCCCTGTGGTTAGAGCATGGCCACAGGCTAATGAACTCTCACGCCAGAACAACTCACTGAATTCTTGGAAATAATTCACACCGTCTCTTAGTAAGCCTATGATTTCAGGTTCTTTTGAGGATTTTTTCATGACAAAATGATGTTCTTGGAAAAATTTAGATTTATTAGAACTGAAGCTTTTCATAGAAGCCGGTAGGTATAAGCAGCAGCCTGGTGCTTAGAAGTGTTCTGGGAGGACACTGACTTAAATTCCTGCTGTAAGTCAGTCCATGGACTTAAAACTACATCTTCCACCTTCTTTTTACTACTTGATCTGGGATATAACTCTCTCCTCTTCTTCCCAGCCTGAGATCCCACTTCTTGAATCTTGTGATTACATCTAAGTTATTGAGCTTGGCAAGGTAATGTGACCTGGTGGTTGAGGCATTTCCTTTGAGGAATTTGAATGTTGTGAGGGCTCTGACCACCACCACCAACCACAGAGCAGAAGTTCCCAAACCCTTGTGGTTGTTGTTCCTACTTCCAGTTTCACTTCCAAGCTTGTGACCCTGCCTCCGCAATCCCTTTGGTTAGGCAAAGTGCCATCGATCCCACTGGGCTCTAAATCTTCTGCTTGGGAAACTGCTTACACCAAACTGTATTCTCACTGGTCATCTTACTGTTCTGGGGCACGTTTGTCCCTGGTGATGGGGAAGCTTTACCCATCACCAGTAATTCGTTCTCATCGAGCTCAGGTTATAAATTGTCTTTCTGATTCCACCGCTGACCCCTTTGTGTTATTTTGCATTGCAGCATTTATTCACCGTGCAGCAAACACAATGCTGCACCCTGCACGTCCTACGTGAGGATCTGACCAGCTCCTATTGCCACATTTTTTGCCAGGGCACAAGTTCTTTTTCAGAGGTGTTCTGTTTTGTGGTTTCAGATAAGGTCTTCAGCGTCCTACATACGCAGGCAACACTTGTACTGTTCTCCAAGCAAGGTACTGATACCGACCCAGCTATGATGTATTATTGCAAATTTAGAACCACAATTTATCACAATTCAGTGTTCAGGGGTCATTCCAGAGCATCACACGGTTTTCTAAAGATGAGGCAACTACAGCGTGTGTGACCATATGGTAGATAGATACGAGTCTGTTTAGCACTGCAGGAATTTGTTACAGCAGTTTTGCGTATTGAAAAGGAGGGCTCGGGCTCCTGCAAGTCAGTGCTTCATTTTGGGGAAAGCTGTATCTGTACAACTGTTAAAGACAGAAGCCAGTAAAGTCCATGTAACTCTCTCATCACTGCACATGTTTCAACACCTCGCTGGATTGCAATCTTAACCCATCTCACCTCGTATCTTTATATGCATCTATTATTTTAAGATTGTAATCAGCCGAAAAGCAATGAATTGCATGCTCTAAATAATGCCTCAGATTATGCATGTTTAATCTGGAAATAATTTTGCTCTTAAAGTGTGCAAGAACTATAACTGTCTCAAAATGAGTTAGGTCCACAGCGGAACATGTGCTCTGCTCCCTGGATTAGAGAGGATTCAGTAGGAAACCACACTGTAAGCCTCCTAGCAGATAGATAGCCTCTCTCTGCATATGCTGCCCAAGACAATGCAACGTCAGATCTCCATAAGAAGAACAATTGGTGCTCCCCATGCTAACTCTGGAGCAGAAGTTGTCCCACCTGGTGGCCCTCTATAGCTCCCACAGTGTGTTCGTACTACCTTAGACAACAGGGCATATCTTTTTTCCTTAAATCCACAGGCAAATGATACGTTCCCCTACAACTTGCTAATCCCACTTGGACAGACAACAGCAAATGCCAGCCTGGGAGCCCCAGGATGGACTCGGGCAACCTCCCCACCAGCAGGAGTCTGGTCCTGCCAAAGGGCCAGGGGCAGCCATGGCATTTTCTAGCCAAGCAGAAAATGGGGACAAACGCGGACCCCTTGGTCTCTGGATGACCGTGCTAGAACTCTGAGGTCTGTGCCCCACTTTTGCCCTTCTCTGTGGATAGCTCGAGGTCTCCAGGTGAGCATCTGCTCAACAGGGTGCTGTGGCTCTGTGGCTGTTCTCTCTCTTCACCAAGAGGTGGAAGCAGAGCCCCCTTACCCTCCACCGTACAGGGTTTGCACCGAAACCCCACATTTATTAGCTCAAAAATTATAAGTAATGTTTGTCTCAAGTCAAAATGCTCAGACAAGACTCTTGATGTTCTCATGTCTGCATAGGCAATGCTCAGGGTTTTCCCTTAGTGCTGGGGTACTTGATACTCCAAAAAAACCAACAAATAAGCAGTTCGGCACCGTTGGTGCAGCCATAATCTCCCGAGTCCCAGTAGCTGGACTGGTTGCGTGGGGAGGTCACTTGTGCAAATGAATAACTTGGCCTTGAGATCTTGCAGCACGAGGAGCTGGGAGAGCACAGAGCAGCGCTGGAGCAGCGCGGGTAGATCCCTGCACAGGGCATTAGACCCCTGCTCATGCACACAGGAGCGAGGACAGTCATGCCCTGGGAAACACTAGCTGCAAATTAAAAATCGAAACCAGCAATGCTTTTACAGGATGCAATGCACGTTTCTTCTTTACTTGCACCCTCCAAACGATGAAACCCTCATACTGGGGGTTTGTGGAATTATGGGTACACGGCAAGATCATTCCCTGAGTATTATTAAAAATATAGAGCTAATCATTATTTTTTTCTAATATGTTGTGCAATAAGTGAACTTGAAATGAGCACGTGGCTACCACAGGTATTTATTTGTGGTATTTAGACAATGCTGATTGTCCAAATGAAACAAGTGAATTCAAGAATCAAAACGGGAGCAGATCTGGTTCTTACCTGTGCAGCCCAGCTTCTTGTCGTTGGTTCATATTTTCACTCAAAGTAATTTGTTTGTTCACCACCCACCCCCCCAAAAAAAATCAACCAATTCCCATGCTATACAGGGCTGTTTTTTAGAGGTTTTATGACCTGTCGGAGGAAAAGAGTGGGTCTGTTTTGCTCAGCCTAGGAATTAACAGCACACTATTACTACAGATCTGCACACATGGCAGAGACTGCAAAGCACAATAAAAAAAAAAAAAAAAACACCCACACACAAAAAACCACCCCAAACAAAAAACGAAACAAAAAAAAATACTAGAAGCCAAAGTTACCACTGAACATTCAAGTTGCAAAAGTTTCAGTTATGCAAGCACACATTTCCTGGGTGTGAACATCTGACACACAGTAAATTAGGTGGAGAAGGAAGTCAATAAATGAACACAACCAGCACAGTTGGAAAGTAAGTGGATTTGAAACTTTCTAAATAAAATCAGTCATTCAAGCCTCCATGCTTTGAGTCAGCCCGTGTGCAGTGTCTTGCCTTTGCAGCTGTGCACAAACGCTTGCGGTCACCTCTGGCACACACACACACACACACACACACACACAAAAGCATATACAGGTTCCCTGGATTTTGTGGAAGAGAAATATATATTGCAGGGAGGATTTCCTTATACCCATTTCAAAATACTGTGCCTGTTACCTTAAAAAGAAAAAAAAAAATGCCATTTACTCTTCCCTTGACAGAAAACCCTGAGTTACTTTCCCCACCCTGCTCTCCATGGGGCCCTACCCTGGACTCGCTCCAGTTTGCAGATACCTCTCTTGTGCTGGGGGCACCAAACTGTTCCCAGTATCCGGATGTGGATCCCCAGCACCGAGCAGAGGGAATTATACCTTCCTCACATCTGCTGCATGCACTTTGGCCAGTGCAGCCCTGCAGAGGTCTGACCTTCACCACTGCCTCTAGACCAGCTCACGGCCCCTTGGGACCCCAGCTCCCCTCCAGCATTGCTCTCCTTCCACCAGCTCTCCGTCCCTTCTTTTCCATTCAATACCTACCATATGGATCCCACGTCTCAATTTTGTCATATGAGCATATTCCATCTTCACCTTCTCTCCTCTGGGCTATCCAGATCACCACAGTGTGTCTTTACGAGTGGCATCAGCTTTTCCTCTAAAGACAAACTCATTTTGGAAGCATCTCAGTCGGGCTTAGACCTGCTAGCCTCCTGGAGACCAAGTCCAGTCTGCACCCTCAGTGTCAAAACCGAACAAGACAGCTGAGTCACTCTAGATTTTAGCAAGTAAGGAAATAATTCTGCAGCCAGCCCATGACTTAGTAGAAATTTTCTGCATATTTGCTTTTTTTTCTTGTATGCTAGCTTCATGGCTTTACATACTCTATCACAACTTCATTTGAAAGCTAAACCCTTACCTTCCCCCAAATTCCCTCTGTGAGAAAATTTTTCAGAAGTCTGTTGAATCAAGTAGCAAACCACACTGATGCCTTAATTTTGTCCTTGTTATCAAATCCAGGAAAAACCCCACACATCTCTATGGCCAAACTTGCTCAAGAAAATGTGAAAACAAACCAAGTAATAGGAACTCCACATCCAAAGATAACCACATGTCCATCATTAGTGGTTTGGTTGCTCTGTGGGAATCATGGCTCAACAAGGTCATACTCTGCCACTCTACAAGCATTGATTTTTCAAAGGGAGGCCGGATATAAGCAAGACTTCTAGCCTCTATGGAATTTAAACACAAATTTAAGCACTGACAGTTGTGCTGCTAGGTTTATTACCTGCATAGGAAAGAGTGATCTTCCATGTGTGATCTTCCATCCCTAGGATGGGTCCCCAAGAGGTGGGGGATCTCCATCTTCAGGAATGCCCTGACTCACCTGGACATGGCCCCCAGCAATGTGCTGTAGCTGCAATGTTGGCATCAAGGATGCCTCCTTAAGGTTCTCCATCATTAAACTTTATCCAGGCTGGTGTCATGGCAGATCCTGCTTTTTTTTTTTTCCCTCAGAACAGTCATCGAGGTCTTGGTCTACCCAAAAACGCCTGTTCAGGGTCCATTTAAAGTTGATGTGCAAGTGGGACTTTGGCCTAAACAACCACCATTTAGAAGTTCAGCTGAGGCCATCCATCCCACCATTCAGGCTTTTTCTTTTAATTCCCCATCATCAATGCTGATTTACAGTCCCAGAAGGAATAACCCAGCACACTCCTGCCATCTATGAGATCCCTCCTGCCATAGGCAGCAGCAGGACACCAGGGTTTGCCATGCAAGAGGTTTCTCAAGGGGCGTTTGGCAGCTGAGGGGGTACCTGCAGACAACGGAGAGCTGCATCCCCTGCTTTATTCCCCGCTGTGCCTCAGCCTGTGACACCAAGGGCATCAGCAGATGCTGGATCCTGGCATGCCTGCTTTTTTTTTTTATTTTTACTTTAAGAATAGCATCTTGATGGCTTGTTCCCAAGGCTGCTATTCAGCTCTGCAGCCAGCCTCAGCAGTGTTAGGAGACAAACCAGGCAACTTTGGCAAGATTTACCCAAATTCTGCATTACTTGGCTTTGCGAGTGCTACCTTAATTTCATTCGCGTGCAACATCTTATTTACATGACCACTTCCATCAAGGTGCCAGTTTTTTTTTTTTTTATTGGGTCTTCCAAAATAAGCCTTTGCCAGAAGGAGGTGAAAAAGAAGCAATAATGACAACAGCTGGTGTCAGGGTGCAGGAACAAGTCGTGCATCGGGGTGGGGAGCCCGAGCAGCAGCAGAAGACCCGCGTCTGTTGTGCAACGCAGGGCTGGATGCAGCCCGGCCAGCCCAGTGCTGTGACCAAACAGCACTTCTGCCATGGGACCAGAGCCAGCACTGGAAAAAACTCATCAGCATGAAAGTTCACAAAAACACGAAAACGATGCTGGCAAGGCTTTTCCCCTGCAGAGCAGCACAGAAGTGTAATGCAAATGCCACCAAATTTATTTATTTTTTAAGAAAATAGCACGTGGCCAAGAACCAACCCAGGCCAGACTATGGGAATCACACCCTCTGATTATTTTCAATTAGAGAGATGTCCAGACCCACCAGCCAGTTTTAGTTCCGTTAATGCATTCCATGTACATGTTTAAACGTCTCCCATTCAGTCTGTCTTGAGGACAGACATAATGCCTTTATGGGAGCCAAACGCATGTCATCTGCGTGAGATTCAGTGGTTAAAACTTGCCAGTCGTGAGCAGAAAAGGCTGGACGTTGTGTTTTCCCATGATTGACCACCAAGTGGTATTAATTGCATTATCCCCCCTCACTGGCGCCAGGGCTTAGGTCAACCTGCATTTTTGCAATGGCTTGAGTTGTCTTCATGCAGCCTTTCTGGGAGCTGCCACCATCTCAATAGTGGGTTTTGATAGCTCTCATTGCTCCTTAGACTTCTTCAAATCTGTCAGGAGCTCCTTATCCAAAAGCCAAATGCATTTTCATGGCTGTTTTTCATTCAAATAGTGACTTGGGAAGACATTACTGTTTGCCCACCATGCCTCTTCCCCAACAGCATGGGGTCCCAGGGGAGATTTTCCTGACTTTAAGAAACTCTAAGACCTTCCTGGCCAATTTATCCCAATGTAATTTATATTCTAAAGTCTAACCCCAACCATTTAACCTCATCAGCCCTGAACCAACTCTACCTACCTGAAGGCTCAGGTCTCCTGACGGTGACATTGGCAGCAAGAAGGGGAGATAGGGGCATTTGTGTTCTCCTTTTAATCCCACTGGCCCAAAATTTCTTCTCATTTACTTTCACTTTCTCGCCAGTTTTGAACAACTCTTAACATCCCATTGACATCCATGACTCTCTGTTCGCTATTTCCATCTGTTGCAGATTGTTTCAAGGATTGGTTTGGTTTCCACTTTGACTGGAAGTCAAGCTGTCTTAACTTCCTTTCTATGCCAACCTGGCTTTTTCGCCAGCACAGCCTTCCTTACCCGGTTACAGGCTTTGGAACATCTGGTAAAACATCCTTGAGCAAGTCCCCTTAAACTGGGACCAAACCGCAGCTAATTCCTACACCGATGCCCAGTTTCATTTTGTGTTGAGCCAACATTTAACAGATTTCATTTGCACCGGGAGACTTTCTGAAGTGGAATTACTGTCTATAACATTTAGCAATTCCAAAAATATTTTATAATTCTGACAGTCTGCATCACCCTCAAGCCTGCCACGGTAAACACGCTCTTCCCTTTCCCTCTATTGCAGATGGCAATTTAGGCAGGCAGGGAGGTTTTGTGTTTGTTCTCTAGTATGAGCCAAGTGCTATTATTCCCTCTTTTTTTTTCCTGGAAGGACATTGACCTGCAGGAATTCAAAAGAATTTTTCCCCTCCCTCTCCATATTTTCTGCAGCTTGGTGACAGACACCATTTGCAAGAGGAAGGATCTTGGAGGCCAAGTGCCTTTCTAAGCAGGTCTTCGAAATCAGCGGTCTGACATCCCAGGAAAGCCACCCCACCTGATTTCAATAACGCCATTTGCAAGCAGAAGCTAGAAGCATTGGTATGAAGTAACTTCATAGCTGGCCATAGGGTTGGGTTGGACTAGAGACCATCCAGACAGCCTGGAGGGGGTCCTATGACCTAAATTACTCTCTGATACTAAGCCCCATCCTCTTTCCTCTACTAGACACTTCACCAGATTATTCCTTCATGTTCTTAGGTGCTTCAGTTTGCCTCCATGTGATGATGTTGTGCTACACGGAGGCATAGCTTTTTCTTAGTCTCCTCTTTTGGAGATAGTTTAATGCAGCCACACCCTGCATTAAACCAACCGACCACGTCTGTTCAATAGGAGAGAGCTGACGTCTTGCAAACCCAAGCTCTCCCAGGTACATCACTTCCCATAGGACCAGTTCCCTTCTCAGATGTGCTCATGGGACAGCGTATCCTCATCTGCACATTCATCCTGTAGTGATGGACAATGGGTCCGGATGGGATACACCCGAGAGTGCTGAGGGAGCTGGCAGAAGTCATTGCAGGGCCGCTCTCCATCATCTTTGAGAGGTCCTGGAGA
>JAOXNO010000002.1:343257-374423 GCA_028565335.1 Limnodromus scolopaceus
CCCGCTCCGGCGGGGGGGTTGGACTAGATGATCTCCAGAGGTCCCTTCCAACCCCATATGATTCTATGATTCTATGTGCCAACATCTTCATAATGTTGGCACTTGAGGACAAGGAACTACAAGATGCTGATGTAGGTACTGCATCCCTCCCACCCCATGAGTCGTGCACAGGCCTCAGCTGCAGATGATGAGAAAAGCAGCAATGACTGACAGCATCTCTGCTTTAGGGAGAGATGGGAGTTGACAGCCCCAAGCAGGAGAGAGAGGTAAACCTCAGCCAGGGCTGCCCGTGGGTGATGTCCATGCACTTGCACTCCAGCCCTCATGGGAAGCAGGACAGGCCTCCTTGCTAATTGAAAAAAACGTTTGAAATTTCTAGAGATTTGAAGGGTCATAGATCACCCCTGGGACACTGGGTGAAAAAATATTATTAAAGGTACAAGAGATCATTTATGTAAAAGAAGTACAGTTACACTTTGACAACTTCCCTTGCTTTCCAGAAATAAAAGTTACATGTTTCACAAACAGACATTAGTTTTCCATGTCAGGAGAAACGAGTGAAGATTCCTGCAAAATACAAATAGCACAACAAATAGAATTAATAATTAATAGTATTAAATAGCAAGCTCAAGGATTGCAGAAGCAGCAGTGGTGACTTTTACCAGGTGATCAGCTACCAGGTATTTCACCTTCTTGCTCTTTCCCCCCCCATACCCCGTAGTCCATTGGTGGGAGCCCATCCAGCCAGAGTCCCTTGTAGCAGGCTCCACTGACTCTTGCAAGAAAAGCATCGATTTTCACCCTAGAAACCATCTGTTCCAAGAGTAGCCCTCTATCAGACAGCAGAGAAAAATATCACACTCCTCCCAAAAACCTCACTGAATCATCCATTTGGTTACTCTATCTAAACGAATAGATGGCTCACCAGTACTTCGTTTCCAAGATGTAATTAACACCAGCCCCATGCCCTGGCTTCAGCACACTTTAAATTAGGTGCAAATACTTATGGCTTCAGGAATAACTGCAGCCTGCATCCAGCCAGGGAGATCTTCCAGGGGTCCTTGCACAGCGATGGGATAGCTCCAGGGAAGCTACTGCAGCGCTACGGCTCCTGAAGCAAAGCCGGGGGAAAGTAAGGAGAGAACTGTATTTAGGAGCCAAAGATGAAGGGGCATTAAATACGTTATATTCAAATGGGAAGCAGCTGAAAGGCAATCCCAACTTCAGACTGAGCGGATAGCCAAGAGGCCCAAGAGGGCAATGAGTCCCTGCTATTTACGCGCGCGTGCACGCACACCGCAGTGCTTCCGGGCTGCAATCCCATTCAGTGCGTGCTTCCAGGCTAGGGAAGGAAATTGCTGTTAATCCACGGCAGCAAAGGTGTGAGCTGGACACCAGGAGAGGATAGTCACTAATGAGCAAAGCAGATGTTGTTCGAGTCATTGCAGGAGGCAGGCGGGCCTGGAGACAAGGGTTAGCAGAAGCGATGCTGATCCAGTTGGAGAATGCAGAGATGCTCGGGGGCTTTGGTGGGATTCATCCTCCAGCTTCACCAGAAGAAAGGCGCCAAGGCTCCTCATCCTCCCCAGGGATGAATGCACGCTTCAGTCTTGTGCATCACTAATTCTGCCCCATCGTCCCACTGCTGGTAATTGGACTAACTTCAGCAGAACCCCACAGATTCGCAGCTTCCACTCACCTGGCCCTGTCTTTACAGCTCAACCCTGGCCAGAGGTTTTCCTAAAAACTCACACAAAGCCAAAAGAGGAGGAGCAAAGAGTAATTAAAAAGCCCAGATATCTCCCCCCCTATTAGCCTAGTCATCCTTTCAGTCCTATTGTGTGACCAATATATATGTTTCCCCCCATTTTAGGTACACACGCATTAAGCTAAAAGAGATTGGTTTCAGGTATGCAAGCTGGAAACCCTCCCTCCTCTTTCTTAGTTTTTTTTTTTTCTTTTACTCTCCACAATCACCAGATTTTTAATTATTATTTTTTTTTAAACTCTATATGCAGACATTGACTTTGCTTAAGATCAACCCAACGTGAGCAGAACACAACCAAGGGAGCCACGGGTAAAAGCAGTGCTGGAACTTCACCTAGGCCAGAGCCATCCTATGAGTAACGTGCTACCCCTGAGCAATTGCTGTTCTAGAAAAAGGTGCAGCCCTTTCCATTATGTTTATGACAAAGACTGTCCCACTGTCCAGAAGGATGGAATCATAGTGAGAAGGTGCTGCATAGAGCAGAAGGGCTGAGCCAGGACTTTTTGCCTAAGGCTGCTTCTCCAACCTTAATGCTGCCTTCTTGTTCCACCTTAAAACCATGGGATGGGGAGAAGCACAATGGAGAGGTGGTATGAGAATTTGCACATGCACAACGAATAATATACGTGGTTTCTCCAATTCTTCCCTCTCACACGACATGTAGATGGGCTTCAACGACTAAGATTAAGAGTAGGACTTGATGCTTAGTATGCATCTCCAAAGAACCATTCATTCAATCAAAATTACAACAAAAATAACAAAAATCGAGTCATAAGATTAGTTTAAAGATCAGTCAGAAGACAAGAAAGAAGGATAAAAGTTACAGCTGCAGCAAGGAAAAACTTTGGAAGAGTCAACTCTTTTCTATGACAGAGCACATTGACCAAACGCAACCATTAATCATCACAGCAAAAGATTTCGGTTCATGTTTGCCAGCAACAACGAGGGTTTTCCTCCAAGAGGGTCAACCAACAGGGTCAAAACCTTTGCTTTTGGGCTATATAGAGGTTCTGCCCCATCCCTGGAGGTGTTCTAGACCAGGCTGGATGGGGCTTTGAGCAACCCGGTCTAGTGGGAGGTGTCTCTGCCCAGGGCAAGTGGTTGGAACTTGATGATCTTTAAGGTCCCTTCCAACCCAAACCATTCTATGATTCACCAAGAAGAGACAGCTCAGAGTTCTTCACTGCAATGATTTCTTTCTAAAATATCCAGGGAAGTCATTTAAGTGCAAACGAGCCATGGAAAATGTTAGCCTGGTGGAGAAGCTGGGAGAGAGACAACTGAAAACAGAAGTGAGAAACAAGGAAATTTTAGACTGTGGGTGCAACACCACAGCACCAAGGGATTTTTTATTATTATTATTGCTTAAAAAAAATTACATAAAGCAGCAGTCCAATGAGGTTTGTCCATTTTATTTTCCCAAGTCCCCGTGCAAGCGAGTCTGAGCTCTTAGGAAAGAAAACAACCGGCTGTGACCGTGACGTGCAGAGGCATTTTGGTAGGGGCAATGCTGGATCTCAGGATCATGCGCTAAACCACGCTAGCTCTTACTGCTCAAGCTGCCTCCAAAGCAGCTGTTAAAACACGCTGCAAGATATCAAAGCAGCTTTAATTAACTTCCTGCTTTAGTTCTACTTCAAAGTAGTTCGGATAGATCTCAAACCAGAGTTTTTGCAGGGCGGTTTGTAAAAGGAAAGCAGTTTGGGGCTCATTAATTGCTGACTCTGTTCTATTTGATTCTCTATTTGATGTTTTTGTTTAAAGAGAAGGTAAAAAGCTACATCCATAAAACACTTCTAATACGTGGCATCACCTATCACAGGAGAAGTTAATCAAATCCTTCTCTAAGCCATCACCTTGAAGCAGATGAGCCAGCCTGGTCCTTCCTAGTAATGATACCTTTGGTGTCTAACTCCATTTTACCTGCGAAGGTTAAACCCGTGTAAGCGCACGTACAATTTGGGGCTTGCAATGAAAATGGGCTTGTTGTGTCTGGCCATGGGGACACTGGGGGCATCTATTTCCAACTGCAGCATGGGCAGGGACGGAGGGGATGGACGGGGGCAGACCCTTCCCAGAAGCAAGAGATAACATGAGGGGCCACAGCCCCAGACCACCATACACAGGTTCAGGTTGGACACAAGGAAACACTTCTTCATCCAGAGAACGTCACACATGGAGCTGTGCACGATCAACCTTCTGACCAATAACCCACAGCAGGAACAAACATATCCAGGTATCCAAGTCTGCCTCCGCCCCAACACGCCAGGCTCTCCACGATCATCCACTTAACCACACATTTTCTTAGCCTTCAATTGCAAGTAGAGCATTAATAGCTTCCTCATGTGTCTGCCTGAAGCCTATTTGCAAAGCCTCGCTCCATCCCCATTACGCATTATTAAGACCTACACACACATGAACCCTTGCCATGCTTTGTTTAAAACTTTTTTTCCCAGAAGAAAAAAAAAAGTTGCCGTGGCCAAAAATAGAACATTTTTCCGCTCTGAAGAACAAGCAGCATTCCTGGGAATTCAGACAAATAGTGTTGGTCAGAAGACAGACACCAGCACGGTCTGCAACATTCCAAAGCTTCTCCAGTGTCTTCTGATGCGGGAAAGCATTTGGTGTCCCTCTTCCACCCGTTACGCAGAATGAAATCAGAAGCGACGCCGGTTTCCGCATCTTGCTCCATGAGAAAGTGTTGCTGCTCTCCAGAGGGACTTCTTTAAATTTTTTTTTTTTTAAAAGAGGAAATGTCTCCTGAATAAAATCTGACGCCATTTAGAGCACAAGCCTTATCCTGCCGTCACTATGCACAACAATCAACACTGATATTTTTAGCAAGGTCTACACTTTTTATTTCCTACTAGAAAATATGCAGTATTTCACATGACTGTATGAATAAAAGTTACATATGATAGTGATTATATATCTAATAATGAATAAAATTATATATAAGTGTGAAACCATGTTCATTCGAAGAAAAGTTTGTACAGAGGAGAAATTCAGGGAAATTTTCAGGGAGTCCAATACCTAAATTGATCATTGTAGCTCCTTTCCAACTGAAAATGTTCTATTCTATTCTACTTAGTCACAAATCATCAAATTTGAATTTCACCTGGAGATGGTCTCAGTTTAATTGAATATACATGGGCTTTGGTTACGTGAAGGCAAACAGGGAGGTTCATTTTCAAAGATGTTTGGAGTATTTTGGGAGCTCTGGCTCTTTTCTGAGAGTGAAAGGAAGGGCAAATCCCGAGTTTCATTAACCTTCAGCTATGCTTAAATCCCCAATTGCGGGGACTTAGGTGCTCAGAAATTTTACTGGTGACTTCATTAACCAAATATGGGTCAGAAAACCTGAGCCAGGAGCATGGAGTACACTGACAACTAAATGATTTGTACCTGAAGCTACAACACTCAGGTCCTTCGACAGAGGACCTACCATGAACAAGTAGCACAAATAACATGCCTCTAAGAAAGCAAAAGCTTTCTTGGCAGCTGTGTGGGAAATGAAGACAACCCTCTAACCCAAGGTCAGGCAAGGTGTGTTTGAGCGTTCCCTGATGCCCAGTTCTGATCACTGCCACATCTCCAGAGAGTGAGCAGGTAGGGCAAACCAGCACCCTTTGACGTGAGACCTCGACGCTGGTCACGCAGACACGCACAGATAAGCCCCTGTGATTTCAAGCAGCATCAGCTCCTTTCTGGCCACTCCGTTCAATTTAACTCCTGGATAATCTCCTACCGGATCAGCTTCCAGCTCTTTCGCCATGGAGGTGTTGCTCTGCCTGCCTGCTCATCCTGGTCCCTCCCCACGTGAACAGAGTTTGGAATAAAAACAGTTTTAGCAGTCCTCTGCCCAGGGTCTTTTGAAGGTGGAAATACCCTCTTGATCCATTTACAGTGGGGAAGGGGGAGAATATTCCTGTTCTCTTAAATAGGCTTGTGGGCAGATTTTTCAGCACAGTCTGGAAGCTCATTGCTATTAAACTGAACGGGTGAGACATCTTTCCAGCCCATGATAGCAGGGTTTTTTGGAAAAAAAAAAAAAATCACTGACTTGCCAACAGTTTTTAATAGGAAAACATCCATTCAGACGGGTGATTCGCTGTGCAAGCAGCAAGGGCCGTGACGGGGTGTTGTGGGGAGAGGAGGGCAGAGGTAGAGGAGGAGCTCTGCAGCAATCGTAGCACTGCGCCATCTACGATGGAAAAACAGTCTCAATGACACCCAACACAAGACCAAGAGTTGAACCCAAGCCACCAGCATCCCTGCACCATTGCGCACGAGATGCTCCATCCATAGCATCCACGAGAGGATGCCAAAACCTGAAAACATCTCATACTTTCTTTGATTGTCCCAATATAGAAATAGGCTGGGAATTTTTAATCGTCTAATTATTCATGGGAGTGGAAAATCATCAGCATCTCAGTCCTGTGAGCAACTCCAACAGCCTGGAGGAGGAAGCTACAACCTGGAGAAGGTGGAAACCATCTCCTGCTGTTTTGACCCATATTCAACCCCTGATGGAGCTCCAAGAATGGTATTTCCACCTATGGAGCATACAAGAATTAGGTTATTCCACATTTAATTCAAAAACCCAAAAGATGCCTGTGCCACAATGGGCAAAGTCCAACACACAGGAGTCCAGTGCAATGCTGGTTTCAGGCTTTGCCATTCCCTGCACTTCTGGCGAGCGTCAGGGATGTACTAGCAAATACACTTGCCTGTTAGATGAAAAAAAATTCAGTTCAGGCTCCTTATTTAGAAATAATGATGTGTCACCAGGAACCCTGCCAAATCAGAAAAGGAAAAGCTGCAAGGAGGAAGATGAGGAAGTCGAGAGGAAACCACCCCTTGGGAACACATACCCTGCAGTGGGAGATCGGTACCTTGTAGCAGCAGGAGCTGGAAGTGGTTTCATTATTTGGCCTCTGCTGCTGCACCAAGAAGGACAAATCCTGCGCTGAACAGCCACATCCATGGAGGAGAGAGTCAGGCTGTTGGCATCTACCATGGATTTATGATTCTCTATGGACCAGCACACAGCTTACACTGGTTGAGGTCCACAGGTGCTGGACACGGCCTCGAGCTTTGGTAGAGGCTCCTGCAATAAAAGCACTTAGATGAAAGCCAAATACCTGCCACCTCCAGGCTGAAATGGTCCAATATTGGCATATTTTGCATCAGAGACAAAAAAAAATCTTTAAGATGCTATAGCTCAACCTGAGGATATGGCTCCAACTGAGGGAGCCTGAGGAGGTCAGATCGCAGCATTATGGTTGCTTTTTTCGAACCTTGAAGAGCTAAACATCAACATAAAGAAAGCAAGAGCAGCAGCTAGTGCGCATATTGCACAAAGCAGCTCTACTCCTCGTTATTTCTGCAAGGGAGGAGGGAGAAAGGCTTAAGGAAAACGGACTGAGATGCCAGCTGTTCTGCAGCAGCCCTGCAACCCACAGTGGGTCCGAAGCAGCAGTGCAGCACAGCAGAAATCACAGCAGGGACCACATCAGCTCGCGGTGAAAGACCACAGATAAGATAAAAAAGTCAACTTTCAGCAGCAAATGGAACAAAAGAAAAAAGAAAAAAAACCAAACCAAGCTGCAGTCCTTGTGAGACTGACACCCCCAGAGGTTGTAGCTGGGTGATGCTCATGCACACCACGTCTGCGAGGGCACGAGGCACTTGTATGGACAGGGAGCAGCCAAGAGGTTGTAAAATCCACACTGGGGCTTCAGTTGAGCTCCGACAACTCAGAGCAGAAGACAACCACCACTCTTATTTAAGTACGCCTTGGGGAGACACTCATGTAGGGGGGATTAACCCTTTCCCAGCTGCCTGCACAGCACTGAAGGAGGTAGGTAGGAGGGCAGCAGCACCTGATGGCCCCAAGCAAGCAAAGGCTTACTGGGAATAAAAGCCTGGGTCATCTCACAGATGCAGCAAAGAGGAAGAAAACAAGTGAGGACCGACTCTCACGTGAGACAAAAAAGCGTTATGTGGCATAAGCCCTGCTAAACCAGATCATTAATTCAAAATGCTTATTCAAGAGCAACCGTCTCCCAATTAAACTACTTAACGGGCTTCAATTAAAACAAAAACAAAAAAACACGTGCTTGAGATAGAAACTGCTGATTTTGATCTTATGATTTTGAATTCAACATGCAGACCCGACAGAAAAAGCATTTTAGCAATACCACATTGCCTGCACTGACCCGCAGCCAGGACACACGCAACAGCCCATGGACCTTCGGCAACTGCACACACAGGACGTCTGCCATGTTAACACCCCAGGGAAAACCATCCAAACCTGTCTCCCCACCAAACTGTCACTACTCTGCCCCTAACTACATCCCCCCCTGCTCACAAAGGGGATGATGCAAAACTGCATGATCTCTTGGGAAATGCAAACTCTGCACAAGTTCAGCAGTCACAGCTGCATGTTAAGTGACAAGGTGAAATATGGTTGCCGTGCAAATCACTCCAAAAAGGATGCTTTTGCCATGGCACAAAACACCAGAGATGTCTTCCTTTTGGAAGAGTTGTGTGAAGTTCAGTCTAGAAGTCTCCAGCCTGAGGAAGAGATGGCATTGCCAAAGATCTACAAAATGGCAAGTGGCATGAAATGGAGGAGGTCCTCCACTGTCTCTTCCAACGCAAGGACCAGGAGTGATCAACTGAAGTTAAGGAGATGTTTCCTCACTTCACCCAAAAGGACATAGGACCTATGAAATCCCTTGTCTGAAGATGCAGTGGATGCAAAGGCTTTATACATCAATTTGAGGGGAAACTGGACCTGTGCTTTGAAGATGAAATGTATCGAAGGTTGCTAAATAAACCACTTCATGCTCAGGAAGTCCGGGCCACCAACTGTTTTTGGTTACATGTCGGTCTTGTTTGTGTTCTGTTCTTACTCATGCCTGAACGGTCACCTCCAGCCAGAGGCAGGGCACCCATTTCAGTAAGTCAGAAACCCAAAACGGTTGTACGGCTACACAGATGTACATTCAAAACTGTTATTTTAAGACTTTACAGCAAGATGCTGAGCTAAAATAATAATAAATACCCAACAAACAAAACCAACCATCCAAAGCAAGTAGTGGTAAATGGGCTATTCAACTCCTGTATTTCAGGCTTTCCTTCAAATATTCAGTTATGTGGACATTCACCATCCTTTATCTCCCTTCCACTTTCTTGTCCACACATCTCACCTTGCCCTCTCCTCTTGCCTTCCCACTCTCCCTGCAGCTAAACCAAGCTTGCTTTTGTCTGAAGGACTTCAACTTTTTGGAAAAGTCAGAAGGCGTTAATCAAATGCGCAATTGCGCAACTATTTCCATCATCGAGTTGCATCTGATCCCTAAGGTCTTTAAATTCTTCATTAAGAAAGTGCTCCATGTGGAAAGGGGCGAGAGGGGAATCGGAGAGCACTTCACAAGCTTTGCTGTACGTGAAGACACACGATTTGAAATAAATCGCTCCAGCCCGACAAACAGATGTGCAAATGAGCCAAACAACAATGGTTTTGTCAAAAGGAAGTGACAAGTAGCAGCGGGCCCACGTATGCCATGAGTCATCTCACCAGCAGCGTTATGGAGAGAAATCACCCAAAGCTGCAGGTATCAAAGGAAGAACAGAGCATCAAACTAAAAGCACGGGAGAAACAGCCGACTCGTTGACTACCATTTTGGGTCTGAAACCATGCGAGACCAAACCAGCTCCTACGCAACTGCTGCAGGAAGTGGGCTGGTTTATAAACAGTTCAGTTATAGACACGCACCAGATCAACTGGGCACAGACTTTTATCCAAAAAAAAGGTCATGAACTTTGTGCGAAAAATGCTCTCTGCAAAAGGTAAACACGTATCGAAGCAAGAGCACCAGGTTGTGGCAACTAATCCCTCAAACCCACACCTTGAACATCCCAACACTAACAGGTCATTTGATTTTTGGAAAATACTTCTTTGCTAGCTCACGCTGCAGCATCTAGATGAAGGTGCGTTACTGGTACAGGGTCCCAAACTGCTCTCAGAAGACTGTCTTATGCCTAACAGATCCCAAACCAATTTCCTTTCCCAGCCATGTTGCTTTACACAGCCCCTCTTTGGCCAACCGGAGTGGCACCAGGGCACATTCACCTCCTTGCAGCACATCTTCCCACCTCCTCAGCAAGACCCATCTGTGAGCGTCAAATGAAATAATAACCACCACAGGCAGCGCGTATGCACAAAACTGCCTCCACCCATCCATCTCCTGCTGTCGCAAAACGTGTCAGATCCTTAACAAATGAGTCCTACCTGCCCCAGGGGAGCCTGAAGTTGTGCTCTTGCACTGCTCTGAACCAAAGTAATCAGAATTTCCTACTCCAAAGTTTTTTGTTTGGTTTCTTTTTTTTCTATGAAGACAGGGAATAAGATGGATGAGGGTGAGTGGGAAGGGAAAAATCTCGGCAAAGTATGCAACCCGAGGAAGCAGCTGCAGCTAAGCTCACCATTACAGGTTAGGATCTTCACCAAAGACATAAATGCACAGGTCCTGGCTTCTTGCTGTGCTGCAATCTTGCCATCGTCCGCAGGAACAACATAAGAGCCAGGCAAACAAACTGCAGAGAAGCTGAGCTTGTTGACAGTGGCTGGCATCCCCAATTTCAGTCCTTTGCAAAAAAGCAGGAAGGATCCGCTTGGTTAACATAGCAACTAGGCACTAAGCATCTTCCTTCTTTGCTTCGACCTCCAAGGGAAGCAAGGGCATCCCCTAGAGTGCTGCAGCACAGATCCAACTAGAAAAGGACAAGTGGACTTCACCCTTGAGTGCCATCCCTTCACCTGCTTCAACATGAGTTGACTGGATGAGAAGCTGGCAATCAGCAAAGAGCCTCTGATGGGCAGAGAGACCTCGGATGGACTCAAAGTAGGAGACTATTCACTGAACTTAAGACAAAAGCAGGAGTCAGAGGAACAGTTCACAGCACCTTGTCTCCCAGTCCCAAAGCTTGGTGCCTCCAGCACAAGGAGGAGAAGTGAAGGAGAAGCAGCCATGTTGGAGGCAAAATCCTCATGACAAAACCTGTACAGAGTGTGCCATGCTCAGGAGTAAGACTTCATCAGAGGACTACAGAGCCACCTCAGGGGCCAAAGACCTACATCATTCCAGATGTATGCCAACTGTCAAGCAAGAACAGTGGATACTTCCCAAGGAACGTGTTTGCACAAGGTAAATCAGCACAAAGGGATGCTCAGGGTTGACTTGGCAGATACTCACAGAGTATCATTGCACTGCACTCAAACAACAACATTTAGAGCTTAAGCTCTCATTGAAGACTTGGGAAATGGCCATCGTTCCAGGGTGCAGAGGAGCCTCCAGGACACGAAAAGATCTCAGAGCACCACTGGTGAGAGGATTAAACTCTTTCAAGGAGCACATGGTTCAAAAGGAGGCCTTTGAAGAAGACATCAGAAGCCAAATGGCGAGAGAAAGCTAGCAGCATGTCCAGAAATAACCAAGCAGCAAAATACTTTCTACTCAAGGAAAGCAACCTGTATTGCACCAGGTGTCATCCCTCTATGCTCAACAGGAATAGGTGAGGACATCATCCTGGAGACACCTTGCAAGAAGTGGCTTTCCAGGCTCATAAAGCAGGGCACAGATACACGAGCTGTGAGCTTGAGTTCTTGTACAAAGCTTTTCCTTCCTTTCCACACAAAAGAGCTCAAGTTGAGAGCAAAGAGGGTGGACAACCCTCTGGGGTTAAAATAACCCAGACCTGGCAGAAGGACCTCCTTCCTCTCTGCTTTTTATTATTACCCTGTATTTCTCAGTTCAGCAGTTCCCATTTGCTTCCAGCCCTTTCCTCTTCCGACGGGGCTGCAGTTTACCCCGGATGCCATCAGGCCCTCGTCTCAGCTGCAAGTCGGTTTGGCCCGTAGCCCACCTGTAAGTCAGCTCTGAGCAATACTGAACCTTCAGACGGCCAAAAATCATGAGCTTTATACTTTACTGTATATCTGGAGTTTAAGAAGCCTCATGAAAAAGCCATGTCCTTCCCAAGTGCTAATATTCAGAGAAGCGAAATAACTCTCCTTTTTGCTTGCGAGTGGATATTATCAGTCTGCTTTCACTGCTGCATGATCTTTACACGAGCTCTTCACCATCCTCCCACGCGAATGCCAACATTTTCCTAAGCTGGTTGCAGTCCTACTTACAGTCTATAGCTGTCAGCCATTCTGTTTCCATAGTTTCAAACACCTTTAAAGCAAATGATCCCCAAGCCAACCTCTCAAATTCATCTCCCACCTAAACTCAGCCCTCCAGATGCCTCTCAGACGCTGCTCATCAGCTGTTTTATACCATCCTTACAAAACCTCAGCGAATCCGTCTAAACAGGCGCCATCACCCCTTTTCTCACAAGTTCCATGCCTCCACCCACAAGGTTTCTCTGTGCCATTACCAAATCCTGCTTTACATCAAAGATTTTGCCTTCTTATCCTTGAAACTCAGTAATTTCCATTTAAGATGCTCATTCATGCGCTAGTTTCCATTACAGAATCCTTCCCGTTTTCTTCTGCCATTTTCCTTCTCCTGCACAGACATGGTGGAGGACGGGGCACATCCCTGGTACCCGTATCCAGCCCGCTCAAATTTCCTAATCCAGCATTTCCCAGCTGCTTTCAGCCCCCTCATCTTCCAAACCCCACGTAATCCCCGACGCTATCGCTCATTCGCCAAAAGCCCAAAAAAAGCCGAGCCTCAAGTAGCCTGAATTATATAAAGGGTATTTTAAAGCACAAGCTTCAGCCTTTATCAACTTAAAACCCTTACACGAAGAGGCCCTGAAGCAGGAAGCAGATGCCTCCTGAAGGCAAAGTGCCACCTATTTTCCCCATCTGGAGTTAGCCCAGGAGACACCAGGTAAGTTATTAAGGATCAGAGTCCTCAAAAAATAAAAGCCACTAAAACCTAGTATGTTGCCATAGCCAGTACAACCCACGCAGAAATACTTGCAGCCCAGCAGTTCGTTAACAAGGGGTTTTATTGCACGGGTTGCTCATTGCAAGTCAAGCAGATGCGCTCACCATGCCCGTTAGGGTGAATAAACACGTGCGGGTTCGTAGGGCAGACCAGCAGCTCACCAAGGCAAACACATTTCTGAACCCTGACATTTTTCAGAGCTATTCTTTTAAGAAAAGCAACCTAAATCCTTTCTCCTTGCTCTGCCGTCAGACTAAAGCTTTGTATAAAAAAAAAAAAAAAAAAAGGAAAGATTAAATAAGAAACAGACAGAAAAGAATTACCTGTCCTATATTGCAACAAAGACACCAGGAGCTAGAAAGTTTGAAGGCATGGAAGAAAAGCAGAAAATGAGAAGAAACACACGAAAAATCATGAAACGCCATAAAAAAGCTCAACCAGAAGAAGTCTCAAAGCACAGGGAGCAAGAGATACCAAAAAGGCAAAAAACCAAGTATGGGTTTTTATTCTAGTAGACACATCAGTTCAAATTAAACGGCTTTTCTCATCTGCCTTGCACAAGGTGCTTTCAATTGTATGAAAAAAGGCCCAGAACTACCAAGAAGGACAGGTGTGGAAAGAGAGGGGTTTGAGAAGATACCAAAGAATAAGGTTGAGGAGAAGCCAGAGAAGCTGAAGCAGCAAGCAATTCACATGACATTTTTGATAAGACGTCTTCCCAAAATCGAGGCAGCTCATTACGTGACCTGCTCTCCATTTGTATCAACAGCCTCAAGATGGTTGGGCAAGCCCGGTGGGGCTGCCCCCCACCTCCTGGGGGTCTGAATCCCCCCGCAGCTGGATCACGGACACCCTCGACCCCCCCAGGGGATCCCAACCATGCGTCACCTTGGGAATCCGGTTAGACTGATCTAGAAACACCACCATTAGCAGAAGTCATCACTCATTTCACACCCAAAATGCCAACTGACTGTAAAAAAAAAAAAAAAACAAACAAAAAAAAACGTTTTAAAAGAGTCTGCTACCAACAGAATTCCTCCTTCAAATTTATAACTCTAGATGCAGCTTTTTTTTTCAAAAAAGACGCAATTAATTATTAACAATCGCTCTGGGACTGCCTAAAAAGCAGCTTTCAGCAGGAGAGGTGGTCAGAGAAGGACAGGGAAATGCCACGGGCAGGGATGGAGCATCCCCCAGAGAAGCACCCAGCACCACCCCGGGAGGGCGATCACCACGGCACTCACCAGCACACACCCCACCTGTAAATGGAAAAAATGAAGGTAGGTTTTTTTTTTTACAGAAGCAGCTTTTTTCTGCTAAGGACTGGAGCATGGGACTTTCAGTCAACACAAGAGCGTCAGCCAAATACAATGCTCTATCCACATTTCAACAGCACTTCTCACCTGTCTTCAGACTAGAACCCCTTGTAGATGTAGACCTATGTATTTATAGAAGCTACTCAACATATTGAATGCGGTCCAGACTACTTTCCTTCAAGCTTCCCATCCACCTTTCTGTACCTTCCCCTTCTACTTTCACTTTCTGGATGAAAAACAAGCTCACTTAAAAAAAAAAAAAAAGGAACGTGCATTAACAGATTGGGTAGTACCTCCTGCTGTTTCATCCAAATGGTGTATGAGCCCTAAACCATGCCATTGCCCAGGAAGGGCCAGACACAGCTGGCAAGCACTCCACCCCCACAAACCACCAAAACTACCTTCTACTTCTCTTGCCACCCGAGAGCAGAACGGGCCACACAGCACGGAACCTCTGCTTGCTGGACACGTTTGTTGGAGCTGCTCAGCCAGATGTGACACAGGGCTCACGTCAACACCAGCGGGAAGGAAGGAGGAATAAGGAGTTAAAGTCCCCCAGTCCCGCATCCCCGGGATGCACAGGACGCAGAAGAGCACCCTGGACACACGGAGGCTGCACACTGAGCTCTCTTTCCCAGAGGCTCAAAGGGTAACCCTAACACAAAAGGGGAACAACAGTATGTTTTAAGTAAAGAGCCAGTTTAAAGTCCAGTTTGAAAACAGACGAGCAACAAGAACGAACCTCAAACTACATACTCAATGTATGTGTTGAGCATGGGGAAAAAGGGATCTTTGCCCACTTAAGGCCACTCTAGGGAAAGACTTCTCAGGTTTGACTCGCATCGCGTTGCGGTGGAGATGCACTGGTTGACACTAAAAAGGTAATGCGCGTTTTGGGCAGTTCTCTTACTTGGAGACTAAGAACGGTCTAGTTCCCCAGGAAAGCAGTAAGGCATCTCACCACGACAGCACCACAGCACAGGGTCTGATCTCCCTGCAGGGTCTGCGCTTGCCGTGCCTACACTCCTTCAAACCATCTGAACAGAGGGGGTTTAAGCTGCCGTTCCCTTGAAAATCCCTTGATGCACAACGAGCATCCTTTGCTCTAATGATCATGCTCAAAGTTTCATGGCTTACAAGCAAAATATTTTAGCTCATCGTTTCCATACTCAAAATACTTCAATAAAACACCCACACAGTGACAAGAATGAGACTTTAATCAGTTTTAAGTGGAGTTTTAACACTAAGAGATAAAGGGTTGTTAAACACAATAACAAACGGACATCTGATTTGTATGAGGCATTATCCTGTACATGTCATACTTGGTTTTTGTGTATTCTCAGTGCATAGCATTACACACAGAGCCACTGTTGCACAGCACAATAGTATTTGAAGAGGCTGAATCAGAGTAAGGCTGCTTAACAGATTGATTTTTTTTTTTTTTCTTTTAGTATCTATATATATATATGCACTATATGAAAACAGACTGAAAATTTGAACTGGCAGAGAAAGGCAGCTCTGCCAAACACTGCAGTTGGAGCCCCTTTTAGTGCACAGTTCCACCCCATCCATCTGCATGCATGACACTTTCTAACAGTATTTAAAAGGTAAACGAGGCACTTTGTGGCAACCACAGGCATCGTTAACATATTGCACACATTTGCTATGACTAAACATGGAACTTGCACACTAGCATCCTTTTTTTTTTTTTCTCTTTTTTTTTTTTTTTTTTGAAAACTGAAACATTTGATGCTGCATGTAAACTCCACCTCAGTTTACAATGTGTGCCACAGGAACGAATCCGGATGCTATTTATACAACTGCCCTTTAATAGCTGTGGCAAATATTTTGAGTGGGGCTACCAATGACTAGGGGATGGCTTCAAGGGTCGAACAGTAAGCTCTTACCAAAGTGATGCCTTCAAGTAGTTTCAGACATGTAAGCTCTTGCACATCCAAAAAGGTTTAAGCATACAGTCCAGAAACTCAAGGAAAGATTACCTACAGAATGCAATTCAAGCTAATTATGAATACTGTCATAAATAAAGTTTTAATAAGGACTCAAAAACCTTTCAGTCATAGTAATTCTTGTCAACTTCTATGGGGGTGGTAACTGAAATAAAGTATAGGAGAGTATGTATAATATATATTTATATATATAATATATATATAATGCCATTTTTCCATTTCCAATGACTATACCATAAAATGTAAGCAAGGCTTCTCAAAGACATTGAAACAAAAAAAAAATAATCAAAACCCTCATTCCAACCTTCACATTCCAAAGGAAAAATAACAGTGCAAAAGCCCATTGCCTCGTGATTTCCAATCCAGCCCTCAGCGTTACATACCGGAACCACACCAATCCAATTTTTATTGTTCAAAGTGGGACACGGAGTAGTGTCAATATCCAAATACTTTTAAAGCATGAACATTTTTGTTTATTAGCCAACACAACTTTCAACTGTTAAAAAACAGACAAGGTGAAACACGATTCGAAGGGAAAGAGTTAAACATCACGTCCCAAGGCAATCACCTCCTGCTTGTCAACAATAGCGGGAATAATGAGCACTGGAACCAGCAATCTTGATCCATTAAGCTATTAAAGTCTAATTAAACCTAGAAGTCAGAAAATATTTATCAGCTTTGTTAGAAGTTAGAATCATGAATCCGATGAGTAAAATTGACCAAGAGATACTAAAAAAAAAAAAAAAAAAAAAAAAAATCAGTTTATACCTTTGATTACCAATAGTAATTACTGGAAGTCCTGCCTCGTCTCATTCAAATTCTTACCATTTATGCTGTTGTACAGGGCCCTTACAGATTCCATACACAGGTGTTATCTAGGCAAGAACACAGCTACTGAACTTCAATGTCAGCACCAATAAGTTAATTAAAAGCGGGAGAGGGTGTATTACATCCTAAAAAAAAAAAAAGCATCAATTTGAGGAAAGCTATTCATGGTGTACTTTAGAGAGAATTTTGTCAGCTACTTTACATTTGCATGCAACAGCAGTTGTACTCTTAAGTCATCTGCAGTCTGGGCATGTCAATTATATACCAAAAGTGAATCTCAAGCCCTACTCCTGGCTATATCCCTACAAACAAATAACACAACGCTGCCAGTTTAGAAATCTAATTTGTTGGGTGGTTTGCTGCTTTTCATTTGTTTGTTTTAATAGCAAACAATGTACTTGGGACAAGCTCTGTACACATCTTCATATACGCACAGTGTTGAGGACTTACTGCCACACTGGTTTCCTCTAGATCACAGAATGGTTTGGGTTAGAAGGGACCGTAGAGATCATCTAGTTCCTGCCCTGGGCAGGGACACCTCCCACTAGACCAGGTTGCTCCAAGCCCCATCCAGCCTGGCCTTGAACCCCTCCAGGGATGGAGAATGAAAAATTTCTTCCCGAGGTTTAATCTAGATCCACCCTTTTCCAGTTTGAAGCCACTACCCCTTGTCCTATCACTAAAGGCCCTTGTAAAAAGTTCCTCCCCTTCTCTCCTGTAGGCTCTCTTAAAGTACTGGAAAGGGCTCTAAGGTGTCCCCAGAGTCTTCTCTTCTCCAGGTTGAACAACTCCAACTCTCTCAGACTGTCTTCATAAGAGAGGTGCTCCAGCCCTCCGATCGTCACGTGTAATGTCTGTTTTTAAAACATTGTAGGTACTGATTATTCAAGTAAAATTCCCTAACAGTTAATGACAATTTTTTTTTTTTTAATGTGTGCAAAACTGCAAAACTCATTGTTAATAGAATGTGTAAGGTCAAAGGGGTGGAACGGCTGACAGAGGTTTGATTGAATAATGCATCATAAATCTTCAAAACAAACACGAACCTGGAGAATCTCCAATTGAAATTTCCTGTGCACCATTACAAAGTATTTTTATATTAATGAGAAAAAAAAAAAAGCTTGCAAGGCAGCATATGAAGTATTCACAGCAGGAATATGATTGAAAGACTAATAATATAAATGTAAGATGGTGACTGATGTATGCGCTAATAACATCTGGCTTTTATCACTGGCCTTGATTACACAGGAGATGGAGCAGCCATTACAATTCAGAAAAAGACAGAAATTCATTGTCAAATTTTGTAACAATTTGTTTCAAGCCCATATTTTAGTTGATAGCCTCCACATTTGTATGGTTAAGTCATTGTTGCTGTGTTTCCTTTCTGTGACCCCAATAATTTTTCTCCCTTCATTTGTGGGTCTTTAGGATGTTGTGAAGGTTCATTCCTGTACCCCTATACAGAATCACTCCCTCTAGCTGCCTTTTCTAGCACCATTACACTTAAAAAAATAAAATGCACAAACAACAAGCAGAGACAGCGGCGACTCTTCAATTGTCCAGGATGAATTACGGTAGCATGCTAAAGAAAGGTGCATGTAAAGAGCCGGATATGGTACACAGGCCAAGCTCCAGCAGACTATATTCCTTTCTGAGCATTACTTTTCATCCCCCATCCAAAATACATGCATTAGAATGTAGTAAAACCTTCTAGAAACATCTCTTAGCCAACTGCAGACTTTTCTGTTGCCACACAAGTGCAAAAAAAGGGGCAGGATGTGAACCTGTATATTTTCGAAACTTTGTTTGGTGACAGAACACAAAAGGAAAAATTCCTACGTATACACATTAGGTCTGTCTCCACTTTTATAAAACTGGAATAAAATGGGAAAGTGCCATGTTTATAGTTCCTAATTGAAGTTTTAATGTCCTTTTGACACAAAAAGGTATATACATATCAGAGCTACGTAACCTTTTTTTTTTCTCCAACTGGACAAGTGTCAAACCCTGTAGAGATTTATAGGGTAAAACAAGATTGGTCAGGAAAGAATTGTTCTCCTATAACTGGTAATCTGACACTATGTCCTTTTGCCATTTAAAAAGGTCCTTTTTTCAGTTTATTCAAGTTTGTCACTCTTCGTGGTTGGTTTTTTTGTGGTTTTTTTTTTATCTCCGATAAAAAAAAATATTCAGACTTTTGTAATCTGCGTATGCTGATCTTCATCAAAAGGTTCATTCTCTGGATCAGAGTCAGTGGTGTCAGAGTATCTATAATGATCAGGTTCATTGTCACTAACATCTGGTGTTACAGAAGTTGAACTGCTAGCCTCTGGATTTGATGGCTCTTCTACTGTTTTTGTGAAAAATAGCTTCACCTGGGAAAGGAAAAAACAACATTTTAAAAGGGAACCTGGACTTCAACCCAGCACAGGCAACAATGCAATTTTTAACAGCGTGGTGCCTTCTGCTACACTGAATCATGCAACTGCTCCTCTCTCTACTTTGGAAAGAAGGAAATAAAGAGAAAGCTCTTCTGCAGCTCGCCAGCCTCTCCCTACCACCCCTGACAAAATAACGAACTGAGAAAGCAGCAGTTTGCCAAGCCCAGCTGAAGGAGTTCCGCGTATTTCCACCAACCCCAGGGGTACTCCCGAGCTCCAGCAGCAGCCCACGCCACACGGGGCTCTTTGACCATCCTAGCTTTTAGACATCTGCGAGGACAAGAAAGAGACTGCAATAAGAGTGCACAGGAATCAACAAAACGCTCTGTAACTGGTGACACGTGTGTGTGTTTTAAAAGTCTGATCCAAGCAACGTTTCAAGAAGCAGCTATGGCCATTACCATCAAACAAGTGCTGGGGTCTAACTGATAGTTTATGAACAAGTTAGAAAACGCTAAAAATCTTTTTCGTTTTTTCACAACGGTGCTGGCAATGGCTCATATTCCTTAAATATTCCATATACCTCACGGGTATTCCCATGAGGCAGGCACCTCTGCAAATCAACTGAGGAATTACTGTGTAGAGCCCAGGGCACACGGCAATGCAGCTGGTACAGGACAGATGCTACCTGGGTCTCTGGCTCGCCTACTACTCATCTCTAATGGCTCTGACCAACACCTGAAACAACCCAAAGCTTTTACTCACAGTCTCTAAACATTTATCGACTTCCCAAAAAGCAAATAAATGTAGCAAAGCTTCTAGCTTTGTAAGGGGTGGCAATACTAATACATGAATGACACTTCTACAGGCAGCAGTTTCAAATGGTTCCTCCACGAGGCAAGACAGACAAACCAGATAATGTCATGCAGCTTTTCAGCTTTGTTTACACATAATATATACTGACCTTGAAGTTTGGAGAGAAATATCTGTTGGCTTTGTCTTTATTTGCTTTGTCTAGATCATTTTTTGTTAATGTAAGGATTAAATATTCCTTATCATTATCTGAGCGCTCTGTACTGAAAATACCATCAAGTTCCTGATCTGCAACTAGACTTCCATTTTCTACTTTGTCTGAATTTTCATCCAGTCCTATGAAGAATGTATTTACCCAAAAGTGAAACATTTTGTCCTGGGGGAGGAAGAACACAAAGAACAAGCTTGCTTTAATATTCAACTAGTAGCACATAAATTAGACTAATATAATCATCTGGTCAAAAACAAATCAGTAATATCAAACAAAACTTGTTTGGACAGCAACACATCATTGGTTACATTGCAAGCAAAGACACATTCACCAACTGTCCTACACAATACACAAAACTGTACTATTCAAACTCAGTTTTAACCAATTAAGCTTTCAGAAGTCACTCCTTATCAAAAGCTGGGTATTAAAATAATCATACCTACAAAAAAAAAGCAGATGACAATAAATTAAACAAGCATTAAACTTGTATTCACAAGGCATAAAGAGATTTTTTTACTGGTATTTTGCCAAGCAGCACCCAAACTTAACAGATAGCCTGTGCGACCCAGCTTAGGTGAGTAATATTTATCAACAGAGGACATCCTCCCCCACAGCTTCCCGCACAACAGAACACTTCACTGTAATACAGAAATAGCTGTAATTGAGAAAAAAAAAACACCCTACAAATACAGGAGTATCGCAGTGGATTCGTTACTGCTTTATAGAGATGGTTTCTACCAGTCGGATGCTTGCGGACCAGTACTAAGATAAAGTCGGACTCTGAAGGTCTCGGCTGTCCCTCTGCACAACAGGAAGTTTCTACTGAAAAGATGAGGCATTGACAGTTTAAGTGTATTCAACTTCAGCAGAACTTGACAGATGATGATCCAACAGCTGGAAAGGTACAAATTAGATTATTCACTACAACAGGTATTCCTGTATGAAGAGGCAAAATATAAGTCTATCAGTGATTTTTAAAACTCACCGGAGAACTAGCTGAGATACCAGCCCGTATATTACATGCTGCTCACTAGGACTAACAAGGTCGTTGTGAGTGTCTGTCTCCATGTGTGCCACTGAACAAGCAGCAACGCTTTGCTCTTGGCTAGACAATCTCTGAAGATGATAGGCCCATGAACTTCACCTTTAAACTCTCAGCTAACTATCTTCCCTGGGATGCACTGGATGCTATTGTTTTAGCCTCCATCACTTGCCATACTTTTGTCAGTCAGGAGATGCTGTTTCCAAGATCAACTAGGTTGGTCCTGACTAGCACATTAAGCACTAATGAAAAAACTAATGTAGCTAAAACCCTGAGCTACATTTACTTCCTCTTTACAAATGACACCGAGTTACTCTTCATTGATTTTTCAGGCAAAAGATCCAAAATGCAAATGGTCTTCCAACAACAGTCAGTACTTCTGTTAAAGCTGCAGGGGTGACAAAGCTAGCACATACTAGAATCTAATGTTCCTTGCTATTATAAAGGACATTTTCCTGGGCCATCAAGAAGGGGGCAGGGAAGAGCTGGACTACTGCTTAACTTATATTCTTCTTCCTCACAGTTTAATAAAAACACGTAAGCACACAAATACTGGGAAATCAAAAGCATCTGATGAAACAGCTTCTACCTGCCTTCTCTACCACAGCTCAGTTGAGCCATTTTCAGTATCTCAGGTAAAGCGTACAAGCACGCTTCCAGCTTGGGTCCCTTTCCGTAAGCACTTACGAGACCCCCAGTCTGTAAGGAAGTGCAACAGCAAAGACAAAAGTTAAATAATTTGGTCAGAAACACTTCTGGTAGTTAAGCAATTATTCACTTCAACACGTGCTTCTCCAGTACCTTTGGGAATCAAGCTGATCTACCAGACTAACATGCTGTAATTATAGTTGTCTTGGGAGACTAACAGATGTTTGCCACTGCCAACAAGTCCTTTCACACCATCACATCTATGAAGAAGCCTTGTTGGAGCCCATCCAAGCAAGGCAGCACTCAGTAGCCTCTTCCCAGGCTCAACCTGCTCATATGCTTAGAATCTTCTTATTCTTCACTAACACTACTTCAGAAACAGTCTTCAAAAATGCCTGCCCCAGCATCTGGAAGTAAAAGATGAACATCCCGGTCAAGAGGGTTTATTCTTCTGTAATGCTCCAACAAGTCATCAGCCTGCCTGCTGATGTCTCATGAAGAGGACGGTAGTAGGCAGTAGTAGGCGTTCCCCATGAGGACATCTTCAGGGTAACCTGGTCCAGGCTTCTCCTATTCCCAGATGATGAGTCCCTCAAAGATACGTAGTCCTCCAAGGAGGTGAGATGGCTACTCCTGCTCGAACCAAAACACCAGTTCAAGTCAAAAGAGCCACAACCAATGGTACCAGCTTTCGAGCTACAGAAGAGGTGGGATTTTGGAATCCCTCCTGCAATAAACAGTAGGTACAGACAAACCTGAGCTGATGCTTCCAGCACCCAACGGCTCTGTAAGTAGGTGGATATACCTCCTGCAGTCCCACCAGTGGTGAAGAGGCCATTCTTCCAGTGAGGATTCAGAGAAGAAAGTGCATTTCCACACCATGATCATAATTAAGATAGATCCCATCTCTTGTAGCTGGGGTGATGATGCCTCTTCTTCAGGACCACAATGCAGAAGCACCAATGCACTTTGGTGCTGGTCCTCAGTGCCACCCATGACACCTTCAGGGTTGTCAACAGAGGAGAGGGACAAAGGTGATGACATGCCGCAGAAGATGGATGGAAAATGACTTATACCAATAGTGCTGAAGCAGCTCTGGAGGAAAGCAGTACCAAAGCATACAAGACCACTGGATGTAAACCAATGCCAGCAGAAGCAGAAGGCATGGTGTCATCATGCCTCACCTTAAACTTCATCAGGTGGAGAAGAACCAGGAAGGATTTCCTTGGCACTGGGCCTGCCTGAAGAAGCAACTGCAGGGACTCAGCTTTACTGATAGAGTCTAGAGAAGTCAAAACAGGTAACAAGCTTCTCACTAGACATCTTTCAATCTGCTTTCCATGGGATAAATTTGCAGAGGTCTTCAGGGACTCAAACTAAACAATACAACTTGGCCAAGCTGGCCATTTATCCTTTTATCTCCCTCCAGCTTTTTAAAGCACCACTTTATTTTCCTTCCTTTCCCACTACACTAACTTAACTAGCTTAATAAACTAAGTTCATGGGTACTGGAACATGGCACAGTCACTGAAATTGAGAGAAGACTTGGTTAAGTTTTTTGGAATCAGCTCTTAAGGCCGATAACTGAGTCATTGCTATCACTGGAAAACTAAACTCATTATTTAAAGTGAGGATTCAGGCAGCTTCTGCTAAAGCATCAGGCTCCAAGATATTTCATGGGAGACAACAAAAAAAGTTGATGGGCCAAAGATAGGAATTTTAAAAATTAAGGCATGAACTGAACTTGGACTTTATATAGCAAATCAGAATACCAGGTAAGTGCTCACAGGAACATAATTTAATGAATAGGCTTCTGAAAATGAATATTAGCTAGAGGCTTTTGAATGTGTTTTGCTTCACTTCCAGTTACATTGTGATTTTTAAATATATTTTTTTTTAAGGCAGATGCCTATGATGTATTTCTTCCCCTAACCAAACCTATATCATAAAATCTACAGTGCAGTATCTGCCAGAAACTGATTTAATCACACTATTTTGACATACGATACTTATCTCTACCTTGTGTACTTTTTCAGTTCTCAGGCTGTCAGAAAAATATACCTCGCTATAAAGGTGGTTATCTGCATCTAACTGCAGACTAAGATCCAAATCCAAGACCATTTAAGCCATCAGCTAGGTGTTCCCATATCCTCCTGAGAGTTTAATTTCACAGACATCTACAGGCACTTATAATCACTTTGCAGAACCAGCAAAGGGTTTTGGAGATGCTATCCAGCAATCAGAAGATGGAGATCATTTTTCAGCCTTTTCCATGCTGGCCTCACAGTCTCCCTGTCGTCATGGCTTCTTGTACCGTTTTCAAAAGAACAGTTAAAGTCTTCTGACATTTTCAGAGTTCATTCTTCAGTGTTTGCTTAACAGCAATCACCCATCCTCTTGAACTGTGTAGCAGAACTTCTCATCTATACGGACTCAAGAGTTGAAGTGGAATACCCAACAGCACAAACAATGCCATCAGTCCTGCCTACGCTACAGTCTGGGCATAAAACAGCAGAGACTCTTTAAAAAAAAAAAAAAAAACCACAAACCCACACCAACGTCTCCTTCTCATCTATACTGGGAGGACTCCTGAAAAAGGTCTCCTTTACCCCCAGGCTCTGCAGGCAGGAAGATTACAAGATCTTCTGTATTATTTTAAAACAGACTCTCATTGAACCAAGTGATACAAAGACACTCTAAAATACTTTAAGATTATCACGTCCACAGCAATAACTGGTAGAAAAAGATACAGGGAAGCAAACTTAGAGAGACTACAGGAGCAGTCGGAGATGGAAGAAAGCCAAGCTACAAGTAACAAAAAAAAAATGCTCAAAAAATCCCCAAAATTACTAACTTCTATCCATCAGAAATTCATACATAATAACTGTACTTGAGCCTCAATCCATTTTGTTCTCAATGAGAATGCTTTTCATTCTTGAAAGGAAGTAGCTACATCATATTGAAGAAATGGTCCAAGAATAAACAACTTTATTAGACCAGAAAAGACTAAAAGTTGTGGACTTACTGATGCCAGGTGGCTCAGATTAAGAAGAGCTGAAACAGGGTAACTTTTTCAAAGCAGTCACCCTCTTACCAACATCTTCTCACCAGCACCAATAATCCTTCGGCTCAGGTCAGCTCTTGATAGCCACTGAATTTGCTTAATTTGCCATTAAAAAAACTGCAAGACACTCGACTGCTTTAAATTTCATACTGACACTGCAAGGCTAGGTGCTTGCATCCACTTGATCCTTCAAGTTTGTTTTGTTTCATGCACAATAATTTTACTCAAGAAGAGCTTGATGAAAGTTCAGGAGGACCCTCCATACTAGAGAGCTCTGCAGATAATGCTACTGTTCTTCAGAGGATTAAAAAATTTGGAAGCAAGTACAGGTGAGCAAATCTGGAGCACTTAAGCCGAGATCAGTGGGATCAAACAACAAACCAGACCCAGCAGGAAGCCACAGACGTCTCCTTTATCTCCACAGATGAGACGTAGCCATGCTCCACCCTGAGGCCCAGAAGGAAGCGAGAACTACATTTTTAATTAATTAGGTTTTTTTATTCCATTTCTTATGGAAAGTTAAATTGCAGACTGGCACATACGTAACGCCTTTGTGTGTGTGCAAGAACACTTGTTTAGCAGCTACCTATAAGTCTGCTAAAAGAAAACCTTAGAAGAGCAAGAACCAGTGACAGGCAACAGACCTGTAATTCCAGCTTTCATAAACACATGTGAATAAACCAGAATCTCCAAAATATAAGATCCTGTTACTCCTAATTATGCTGTTCCTTATTAATTACGTGATCACTGCATAGAGGTGATCTTCTTCAAAACGCGACAAGTCTCTACAATGGAAGTCCCTCTCTCTTTGGGTTTTGAGTAAAAGCTGGGTAGAGTCAGTTTGTCTAGAAAAGGAACAGGCTCAGATGTGGAACACTTGTACAGAGAAACGTGTTCAGCTTTGTGCCAAGGTGGGTTTTTCTGCTACCAATATTCACCTTTGCTCTACCACCATCTCAGTCACTTTATGTAACAAGTTGTCAAAAGGATCACGTGGAAGAATCTCCTCTAGTGCCAAAGCAAATGTCAGAGATGGAATACTTCACTAGTTCTCAACACGAGTATCTCAGCAGTGGTTTCCTAAAACAGACTAACATGCTTACATCTGAGATGATCCACAGACCCAGTCCCAGATGCCCTCAATTCATGTCTGTATTTACAGTAGAGCTACCAGAGGTAGTCTTACCAGAACTAACACACACCATATACCTAACTTTCTTTTGGCCTCCGGTCTTAGTCAAGGTTGAGGGCAATTAGACACTAGATTCAACAGATCTTTGAGGCAGATTATCAAGGTGGTTTCTTTACAGAAGACTTCCATCTGGTGAAGGGACAGTTTTTATCTCTCAGCAAAAGCTTGCAGGTGTGGAAAGAGCAGCTTTCACCATCTCAGCGCTTCTTGGCCCTAGCCATCCAAAAAACAGTGAGAAAAGGAACACCTCTGTGCTACCTGCACAAAGCCTGAATAGTCAGGGTACTTGGTAAGAATAGACAAAAAGAAACAAAAGAAAAAAAATCAACCAGCTACTCAGAAACTACAAAGATATTCTTAAGAAATGAAACCATGGGTGATATGACATTCTAAAATTAAACTACAGCACAGTAACACGCTGTGTTTCTGCAGACAATTTTACACACTCACACTACAGAAATTGTATGTGAGAATGAGTAGCTCTAGTTTATGCTGTCACTGGATCTCAGTGCAAATAAAACAAACACAGGAGTTCACTCCTGGTGCTGCAGGGCCAAGATCCAACATCTGAGCTGTGCACTGGTATTTTGGGAGCTTACTCGGGCAGGGGCAGTGCAGCACAACACTTCCTACAAAGTCCATTCGCAATCCATGTGTTACTGAAGATGGTAAAGAAACAACAAATTCACAGTTAAGATAGGACAGAGACTGGATAAAACAGGACCTTGTCTCTGATGTTTGGGTTTTGTTCCATCTCCTCCCTGCATCCCTCACATCTAGCCCACAGTACTTATCTGCGTGTTCCATTAAATCACCTTCTCAAAACTGGCTCCTTGTGCATTGCAGTTTTACATGACAATAATTTTAACATTGACTTAAAGTAGAATTTCTGCTTTTAAAATGCTTTGTTTTACAGTTCTCTGTGTTGCATATAACTGCATTGATCAACTAGAACATCTCTTTAAACAGGCAGAAGAAGAAAATATTCCCATTAAAAAACTGTTTAAAAACTTTCGCAGCCATCAGCACATAGCAAACACAGAACAAGTTTCCAGCTAGTGAAATTACACCTTTAAGCTAGTTAACAATACCATTAATAACTGAAGAAGCCCACAAAATAGCATGCATGTGTATTTACACACATATCTTGTAGGTGCAATCCACGTGCACAGTCGTAAGAGGCTGTGTTATCTCATCACTTATGTTTGTCTCCCAATCCACTCCAGTATTTTCCAATTTTTATGCTTTGCATGTACACAGGAGTCACTCAATGAATGCTCTTAAGTTTTATAACATCTATTAATAGCGAAAAACTAGTAATAAAGAATTTTAAATAGTAAATACAAAGGTAGCCTTTAATCAACATGGTCTCATCCCCACCTTTCACTTTAGTAGACGCAAACTAGCTGCACAACCACCAGAATTCATGAAACCCAGTGATGAGGCATTCATCTTTAAGAAGTCACTGACTGTAATCTAGAACTTATTTTGACACCAATTTTTTTTCCACAGGTGAAGACACTGATAAAATTCTCAGTTCTGAGCGAATTCTCTAAATAGCCAGCGTCAAGTCATTGCAGCTTGGAACGGAGAGATGGCTGAATACATTGCAGGGACACTTTTACAAGTGTGTAGGAACTCAATTATGTTGGAAATTCAACCAAATTTGACAGATGGGTAGAAATCAGCCAACAGCATACAGACAGGATCTTCTGTGGCTGCTCAAATCTTAGGAAAGTGAAGAAAACAGCTGGAGTTAACTTACTCAGTATGCAAGTCTATTTTTAGAATGACAATCTTTCTTCCTCAATTAGATTACTCACTACTACCCAAACAACTGCAATACGTATGCAGTATAACTTCTATCCAATCTCTATACTTAATCTCACCAGCTCTCAAAATATCCAGCTTTCATTTTGTGGTAGATTCTCTCCTTGGGGAAACTAGACATTGAAGAATTAAATACTGTGATTATACACCACCGAAGAATAACCAACATCCCAGCCCTGCATCCATATTGGCTCCACAACATTTTCCAGAAAAATGAGAAAACCAACCTTTTTCAACATCTTGTTCTGTTTGTGGAAAAATTCCACTTTGATATCACCGCATACCGGCAAAGGTTGAGGGAATTCAAAGTACATATACTTGTCTTCACGTCTTGAGGGTCCTGAAGGGGACGTGAATATCTTTACCTTTAGCTGGTACACCACAAACTGAGGATCTGCATGGCAAAACAGAGCGTCACTTCATAAGGAATGCCTTAAAGTGTCAAAAAGTACAATATTAGTATCAGAATCACAATCATGAGCTAGGATATTTTGAAAGTTAAATAACTATCTATTAAAAATTAATCACCACAGGGCATCAAATAGACGATACTGGAAACAACCTAACAGATTTCTGTCCTTGCTAGCAATACTCTCAGACAACCACGGGGTCCCTAGAAAGTTGCCATTTCTCCTTAATATAATAAGCAATGATTGTAGGAAGTGACAACTTCTTGACTTTTCCGTGCATATTGCCTCTCATCTCGATATTATATTAACTCTTTCGTCTCTTCTCCAAACCAGGTGGTCATGCCAGCACAAATTGATTTCTACTCGTAAACAGAACTGTTACACAAGCAAAAACAAAGACAAAATTAATTAATTAATTTAAACATTAATACGCAAGCCAACCAGCAATGACAGATCATACAGACACAGACCATAAGTCTGTTCTGTAGATCACCATTACCAAAAAAGTGCTAGCCACCATGTAACTTTCCGAATTCAATCTGCAGAGGTAACAGCTGAAATTATGAGGCTTTTTTCAGATTTTCTAATCTAAGCAGATTTTCTTTGGTAATTGTCAGACACCAGCATGAAAGCCAGAAATATTAAATGAAACTTATTCAAAGAAGTCTTTCTGCATTTGCTCCTGACTTCTGTTAGAATCGGATGCACACTGCTCTCTAGACAACACACACCGACCCATACCCTGCCACAGAGCGGGCAGTCACCCTGAAACCATCCCTGCAGAGCTGTGGAAGTCCCTACTGCGCATACACACACTGTCTTGCTGAACAGGCTACCTGTAAAACTGCTACTTATCTCCCTCAAATCCTCAGAACTGTGAAAGCCCATCATCCCTTCATTCTACCCAAGAGGCACAACTCCGCGTGGTCCGTGACTTTAAAACAGAAGTAAGATAACAAGGAAGCCAAATTTAAATTTCTCTTGTGTTGGTGGAAGTACTACCATCGCAGCAGATAACACAACTAAAGAAATAACACAGACCACTGGTTTCACATTCTGAAAAAAAATCACTGAGAACTCCACAGAAATGTGGGATATTGCAGTAGGTAAAGATGCTGAAGTTGATAGTTACTCTGTCATCTTCTTCCCTTTATCCCAACATCCTGCTGCAAAAATAGCACACTACCAGCCCAGGACAGACAAACAAGCTAATGCTCATGTGAGAAATACATACTTGTAGCTTGATTTCGCAAGTATAGCATAGTTTATCCAAAACAATAAAAGACTGGTAATTGCAGAAATCTGTGACCTCCACACCTCTACCCTAGAGGCAGGGTTTTTTTGGCAGAGGCTCCTCCCTTCCTCCTCCTCCCCCGTAACTACAGCTAGCCCGACAAGTTGCTTGATTGTTTCTTATGTGTTTCTTCAGGTACCGTCTTGCAACAATATTAATAACGCAATTTTAATCAAATTCACAGGAATCACTGGAATTAATTACACAGTGCAGTAACCCCCATAGCAAAGCCATTAGAAAGACCTTTTCCACACGCAACACTGAGCAGTTCCTGCCCTGCAATGCAGCTCACAGAAGGACAGAAGTGAATTCGTATTTATACTTCAAAGTTTCAAGGCATCTACTCTTCCTAAATACTTCCCAATTTAAAACTGCAGTGAAACAGCCCTATGAGTCTTTCACAGACCTAGACTTACTACACCTAGGAGGATGCTAGCAGACAGACCACACTAGCCCAGCAGATTTTGGAATGTGAATTGTTTAAGTATGACAGTCTCCTCCATTACGACGGGCAGCTCTTTGTGTCACGTAACAGAATGACAACTGTCACATAACCAAACCACACTCAAAGGCCAATGTGTTTCCTTACAAGACCTACGGAGGGTAACGGGGTGCTGGGTACTTACTGCAAGTTCCGCTGCTGAACATGGGAATTGTTTCAAACATCATCTTGTGAAACAGCAGTGCCACTGGTCTGTAATCGAGGTGATTCTTTAACAGGTAGCTATAGTAGTACACGTAGCGTCTCTGACTTGGAATTGTCACTCCCTAAAGAGAGAGAAAACAAATGTCAAAAGCCATCAAGACCATTTATTATCACCATTACCAGAGCTCCTGCCCATTACCTCAGAATCTAACTAAAGGCAAATAAACCCTGAATGAGAAGGTAGCTAAAGCACCTGGAACAGACCACTGTGATCTATGCCAAGTATGCCTCTGGAGCAGCCACCCTGGGACCGGCACACAGGGCAAGGCATCTAAGCTGGCTGTACCTGGAAAGGAGGCGAGTGCTGCAGGGCTTTCTACACCGCACAGAAACCCACCACGCACGTTTTGCCACAGTCACTCGTGAGGACACTGTGATTTTCTCATTACGGACCATCCCAGACACCTCGAGGGCTAGCAAAGACATAATCCACCTCCAAACCATTCCCAAAGACAGCCTCTGCAAGCATTTCTCTTTTCTCTAGACACACCTCATCTCCTGCTCCTGTATTTAAGAGGAAGCTGCTTGCACACATTATCTAAAACCAGGCAATTAATTACAACCCAGTCCTCAGCACGGAACAAGCAGGACACTGGTTTTCCCGTTACTTTATTACGTATCTCCAAAGATATCTGCAAAGAATGCAGACTTTTCCATATCTTAAAAACACACACCTCAGACACCCTGAGGTCATGTAAAAGATGGCTTCAGGCTGCGGCGTTT
>JAOXNO010000002.1:382539-410776 GCA_028565335.1 Limnodromus scolopaceus
GGGGGATATGGTGTAGGGGAGAACTTTGTAGAGTAGGGTAGATGGTTGGACTCGATGATCCCAAGGGTCTCTTCCAATCTAGATGATTCTATGAATATATCCGGTGGTTTTGGAATATCTCCAGAGAAGGAGACTCCACACCCTCTCTGGGCAGCCTCTTCCAGGGCTCCATCACCCTCAAAGTAAAGAAGTCTTTCCTCATGTTGAGACAGAATTTCCTTTGTTCCAGTTTGTGCCTGTTGCCCCTTGTCCTGTCACCAGGCACCACTGAAAGGAGTCTGGCCCCATCCTCTTGACACCTGCCCTTTAGATATTGTTAAGCGTTGATGAGGTTCCTTCTCAGTCCTCTCTTCTCCAGGCTAAGCAGATCCAAGTCCTTCAGCCTTTCTTGTATGTCCCCTGATCATCTTTGTAGCCCTCTGCTGGACTCTTTCCAGTAGTTCCCCGTCCTTCTTGAACTAGGGAGACAAGAACTGGACACAGTGCTCCAGGTGGGACTTCACCCAGGCAGGGTAGAGGGAGGATGACCTCCCTCGACCTGATGGCCACACTATTTAATGCACCCCATGATGCCATTGGCCTTCTTGGCCACAAGGGCACATTGCTGGCTCAATATTCACTCACAGTACAGACCACCCCGTTACTGTCCCCAGGAGACCAAACAGGTAGGCCCAATAAAGTGAATAATTTTTGTTAAAGCAGCAATGGTTAATGACTGTGAACGTACACTAATAAATTCTTCCACATGAAAGATCCAAAGACTCCCCAGATGATCATTTTATGTGAACTTAGAGATGCCACTTTCTGCAGCAGGTGTAAATGTAAGGAGGATTTTATTTAGAAACCCCTAAGAAAAGAAGCTGTATGGGGATGCTGCTGATTGAGTATATCTTAACTACGTTCAATAAGGTTCTTGTGAAGAGCAGAGACAAAAGTAATCCTGAAAGAATAGCCTGAAAAATCCCACACGGAGGGCATCTTCAGCATGCTGTTACTAAGATTTGGGATCACAGGCAAACCTTGCGGTATTTTCTTCAAAGATGGAATGAGGAGCAGATGAAATGCATGCCCTGTGATGGTGCAGAAGGATTAAGCATCAGAAAGCAGTCTTAGGAAACAAAGCTGCACAACCTTGAGCTTAGAGGGTACAGGTCCTCCATGGATTTTGGTTCCTAACATTGGAGCACACAGTATCCAAGATCCTAGACATTGCAAGAAAAATCACATAGCAAAAAAAAAAAAAAAAGGAAAAAAAGGAAAGCCTGTGGCGAAGCAGAAGGCAATTTCCAGTATGGAAGTACTTCAGAAATTACAAAACCCTAGACAGAAAGCTAGCATCCAAAGAAAAAGAGCTTTCAACATTTGGTTTTGAATTTGATGCAAGAGCATCCAAGTTGAATAATGAACTGCTGTGGTGTTTCATGCTAAATGTACAAATGAGAAGTTCCCTCTGAAATCATATCACTTTAGAAAATTTTAAAGTACAACTGTTGTTCCTCTGCTAACGGAAGTTCCAAGTCACCAATTTGGTTATCTAAGGTAACTAATTTGGGGATGAAAAGAAAGGCAACCCATAGCTCCCTACAACAATGTTGTCTTATGCAGGGGAGCTGTGAAAGGGGCTGTCACAAACAACATTTTGGGCTGGGATTGACAGTGAACAGATCTGAGCACACCATAACAGAAAGCATAAATTAAAGCAAGCATATGTTCTGGACATATCAGAAGCACATCCTTTTCATTAACACCTTTTCTCCTCTTACTAAAAGTACTGTTCAAGCAGATCTTAAAATCTTTCTTTCTGGACTGGATGTGTTGAGTAAGATTTCAGGATACTGTCATTCAACACCATTAGAGCAAATCAGGAGCAAAGATGACTTCAAAATGAAAATTTCCATCCTACATTCAGACATTAAAGCAGCCAATGACATTTTGGTCATGTTCTAAACACCTTCTTTACAACTCGAGGGATGGTGTGAAACCATAATAATGAAAGAAGTTGTTGACCTCTTGCTACGATGTAGTATTAGCCAGTAAGGCCAAAATTTATTCATCTCCTACAATTACATACACACAAGAACTCCTTATCTACCCAGCCATTCTGAAACATTGCAAGAAGAGTAACTACAAGCTCCAGTACAGCACACAGAATTGTTCCTCTGCACAAAAAGCAGAGGTAAATCAGTATTCATTTATTAACTGGGGAGTAAATACCAACAAAACAGGTACACCAGTTTTTACCCACCAAGGGTCTGATCAGAAGGAGCCCCAAAAAGTTTCCCCACTTGTTCTGGTAACTCTGCAAAGAGTCTAAGAACCAACTCAACTCCAAGAACATCACTTGGGAACTAACTTATTATTTAATTCTTTTAAAGCAACTGAAAGTTTGTTCCAAATCTTCAAAAAGTTGTTTACATGAACAGTGACAGTGGCTTAAGCGCTCTGCAAAAAGTGACGCTTCTGCATACAAAAACCAGACTTCTCTTCACATCTAAATTTTACAATAGGTTTGCACACTGAATTTAACAGAAACTTCTATATAACCCGTCCTGCAAAAATTTCTGCAACAGAAGACTTCTGATTGCCTTATTAGACCTTGATCTATTTAACTGCCAGGAACACACTTTTTTGAACGCATCAAGAATATAGCAAATTCCTCCAATGACTCAAAGCAATCTGACATGTTCCTTGTGCCCAAATCCCCTACATTACTATTCATCAGCTCCTACTTTATACTTTCATCCAGAAACACTGAAGTTTAAATAGAAGAACAAACACTAGACAGAAAAACGTACCTCTGCAGTTAAATTTGGCGGTGTCATAATGTCTTTCAGCACATCTAAGGAAGAGAAATAGACAAAAGTTCAAGACAAGTCTCTAAGACACTCCCAATATCTGTCACACTTTGGAACATACAGATCAACATATGGGAAAATAATATATATCCACCACCTTTATGATTTAAAACTATAGCTAGAAGTTACATAGAGAAAAACTGTTCTACTGAAGATGTATAAAGTTGCTCACTAAATATCGGCTATTTTTCTGAAAAACAATTACTTACCCTATGGTAATTGTGGTCCATCAGTATGTTCAGTCAGTGCGACTCTCAATGGAGACATTCACACAAGCAATGCAATACACAGTTACTCTCTAACACCGCAGCATTAGCCCCTCGAGCAGCTTTATGCTCCCACGCAAACACACACAGAGCAGAGGACTACGACCTTCCTCCAATTGACTCTGAACTCAAAAGACATGTCAAGATCCCTGAACAACAACATGGGTGCTAGGGGTGATAGGGATCACAAAGACATTTCAAAGACCCTTGGCTATACAACCTAAGCAAACATTCTTTCTCCAATTACAGGACCGCAAGAAGACCACCACCGGCAACCGAAAGCACCAGTGAATATCATAACAGCACTCGCATCGAGTGACCAAGAAACTGTGATACTGCTCTCCACCTTGGCATTTGTTCTTGAAATTAGGTGAACTCTAAACGGCCAATCAGCCAGCTTTCCCCTCACAGACCCTGGAAAAAGGCACACTTCTGAAGTCTCTGGAGTTGCATCAACATCTAACCAACCAGTCCATAGGAGTAGCTAGCTAGTAGCACTGCAAACCACACTGTATTCACCTAGCAGGACGACTTCCTAGGGACAAACATCAGTAACCAGATGCAACAATCCAGTCGGCAGGGCTCTAATACAGCCAAAATGGTATGCTGTAAAGGAACCAAGCTAGACCAGATGTTGGGGGTAAAGGGAAAGATGGCAAGAAGCGGATGCCCTCTGTAATCTTCCTTGGAGTTGCTCTCTGCAGGCAAAGTGATGCGCCTCTACACAATGCAAGTGAAAATGCAGTTCAGAAGGGAAAGGAGAAAAATCAAAACCTCAAAACAGGACTCCAGGTTGATTTGGAGTCATTTCAGTACACAACACATCTAGATCTTCTGCTCTGATAATAATCTGTACTCTTCATAGTGTACAAATACCCACACCAGTTTCAGGACCAGTATGAACTTATCTTTCCTTAATAGGTATGTTACTACTGCAGCATTTGGAGCCAAAGGGAGCTTACTTTCAGACGTGCAAACTCTTCAGCTCCTACTGGTATGACTGTTCCATGTATCTGGAGCCTCTCAAGTGCTACATTGAGCTTTGGCCACGAGACACATACCCAGGGGCAGGTTGTACATGCACTCAGAGCTTCCCTTTCTCTAAATTCCAGAGCCTTCTCGACCCTGGTCTCTGCTAGGGTAAAGTCTGGCAGTTTTTACAGCTCTGATCACATTGCTGATGCTTTCTCTGGGTCAGAAGCGATACACAGCAGGTTAAGCTGGCAAGTGGGACTCAAAAAAAACATTATCTGCACTCAAGCCTTTGAGCAGAAAGGTTAGACACGGCATGTATGCTCAGCCACGCTGGGCAAAGCTGCTAGGAAGCAAAACAGTTAAACAAACATCTTATCCAAGAAAGTTTCCTTCTTCCTTTTAAAGAAATACCAAATTCAGAGGGGTAGTAAGAGATTAAACTCTTCAAAACAAACAAAAAAATCCACATATGGGCAAAAAAGCCTTCGAATGTTGAAGCTTGAGAAAGTATCAAATAGAACACCATAAGGGATAAAAAAAAATGATTGTATTGATACCAAGGATAGAAAGTGAGCACGGAACATAGCCATGTCACTCTTATGTCCTCTTACGGGAGATGCACACAAGAAATGCAGAGCTCCAGACTCGGCTGTACAAAACATACACACTGTCTGTGGACTGAAACGGGAGTATCTGCGGCAGACACCCCACCAGCACACACTGTGGGGGATGTTTCTGTTCCTTAGCATTTCACATGCATTTGGGTTTTTTCATACACTATCAGACCCGCAATACAGTCAGATCTCCCGAGGAAACTTGAATTTTTTGGGGGGGATTTTGGGGTGGGGAGTGGGTTGGCGTGGTTCTTACACTCCTCCTTATGATTAAAGTGAGTTTAAAGTAACCCAGATCCTAAGTCGGGCCAGCCAGGTACCCTCCTGATCAAAATGACAGTCCCACTGACGACAGGACTATAGGCTGCTGAAAAGATGGGAGCCTATGCCAAAGGCCAACCCCGTGTACACAGAGCTACAGAAAGCAGGCACATAAATTCCCCGCTGCTCGTTACAGCTCCTTCCTTTAACTATCTGCCTGTAAAGCAGTTGGAAGAAATATACTGGAGAAGATGGAGATTATTACAATAGGGGAGGTAACAATTAGGAAGTATGTGAAGTTAGGAGATGAAAGCGGAAGAACATGTTAAAATAAAGAAGAACACTGAAAGGAACACGTGAGAAAAACCACACAAACAAAAAAAGAAATTGAATGCTCAAGCATTTACTGGGAAGTCAAAAGCCAAGATGCAAGGATGAGGCATAACTGACATCATTTAAGCATCCTTTCACAAAAATCTCTCTAAACCCTTTTAAATAAAACTGCTCAACTTCATTATAAACTTAATATAACAGCTACCTTAAGGGAACTCAAACCCCATGACAGTGTCTGAAATAATTCTGAATATAATCACATAACTCCTCTGAACTCCCACCTCTTTCTTTTAAACACAGACAATAGGCTGATTATTTACAAGGATCAGCTTAATCTAAAGAGATGCTGTTCTCCAAAATATCTGAAGGCTGCAATTTCTTCCCATCTCAAGACCAAACATTGCAACAATTCACCTAATGGCATTTATGTACTTAACATGTGTACAAATTTTCCTGCATAAAGCCATAATCTGGCCTCTCTAGCCAGAGATAGAGAGATTAAAAGCAAGCAGCGCAGATGTCACTTGAGTCTTCATTTGTAATTAATCCACGTTTTGGGGAAGAAAAAAAAAACCAACCATGCACTTTAAAAGGATGTTTCATCCTGCAAAAGTTTTCATCTGAGGGTGAATATAGTAATTTTAGGAAGTTTCACTTGTGATTGTTTTGAAAATCACAACAAGGAAAATCAACGGGGGGGTTCTTGCACCAAAAAGTTAAAATTTTTCTATGAAGCACTTGAAGACTTTGGCACACCTGGACAAGTTCTGTCCATAGTTGAAAACACACACATCAGCAATGTAAACGTCAAAAGCATTTGTCTCATCACATCACTCTTCTCACTTTAAAACTTTAAAGTTGTTCCTGTGTACGGTTGGGGGATTGGTTTTTGCTTTTTTCTAACATAAAATGAGGTTGCTCCACATAGAGCAAAGTGGAAACTTTTCAAGCACCACATCCCTGAGGAGCTACTTGCTAAGATGCACAAAAGTCTTACTGAACACTTGCTTTCTGACCAAGCCTTGAAGCTTATACACAGCAACCTGTTTTTTTTTACCTGTCACCTCTCCAAACAAGCAGCTCAGCAAACCCTGATCTCGTACGTGATAGCAGAGCCACACTTCACAGAAGCTGACAGCTGAACTCAGGCCCAAGGAGCAGGAGGAAATTCAGTTTTATCTGTCTTGTTCTGCTTTGCTCCTCAAACCAAGCAAAAGCTGTCAGGAGGCTTCAGGGGAGGTCTAATAAAAACACGGTGGTTAGATTTTACTTGATACAGATCTGTAGCGCTGAGCTACAGAAGACTTCAAAAGAAGACATCCAGAAAGTCACCTCTTTAGAGAGCTGGCACCTACACACAGAAGGAGCTATCAGCTGCTCTAGGAAGCACTGTGCTTTCCAGCCCTAAGTGCAATGAAGACAGCATTTATCAAAAGGCTAATATTCCGGAGAGCTTTTAAGTTCAAGAAAATAATTTTTTTACTGAATTCTATGAAAGCTGTTCAATGCATTTTATTGGAATACATATTTTGCTTACATCTCTTTTTCTGTCGCATCCTACCCCAGGCTTTACAGACAACCTCAATAACCAGCATACAATTTCTCAGCTTCTAGTATCATTTCACATCACTTCAAGAAAAGCCTTAACGGCTCAGAGAATCAATAAATCGTCGACTTAAATTTCCGGAAAAAAATGAGGGGTAGGAAAACCATGACCTACTTCTCAACATCAGCTGACATCACCAAATCATTTATACAAATGAAATTAGCCAAATGAAACTGCTTTCTGCATAACCAAATTTTCCAGAGGAAAACATTACATTTGCAAAAGTGAGTAACCATCACACTACCAACTGCTGCAATAGCTTTTTCAAAGTGCTAAACAGGGACAGTCAATAAGAGTGGGGAAGTGACCAGAACCTGGGTACCAATACAGTTCAATTAAAAAAGAAAAAAAACCCCAAAAATATTAATTTGGCAATTTCTGCACTGTGGACATTAATACACTAATAGAAAGCCTGCTGTGAATTACTTTTCACTTTTTAATCACATGGTACAAGCTCCAGATGGGCTAGATGCCAAGTCATTTAAAAGCATTCAAGTAATATGAATACACACAGCATTTCATTTAACCTCACTCAGTTCCACTAAATGAAGTAACAGTGCTCTCAATCAGGCTTAATTGCTTTAAGAAATGTGCAAAACATCTCTAGCTCTGCTTCAGTACAGCAACAAGCCACTTTCACTCATAAGCTATTTTTAGAACTCATTATTTTGGAAAATACATCTATAAGAGCATACTTACAGATTGTATATCTTGTAATGGTTTTTATGCTTTGAATCCAAAAACCTGAAATAGGAAAAAAAAAAAAAGGCATTCATTAATATACATTGCAATAATGTTGACCTTAATTTGCAGCATCGTTAAAGGAGCATCCAGCATGTGCAGTTCTGCATTCCAAGTCCCAGCTGGCCCTGCAGGGCCCCAAAGTCAATGTTGCAAACGCCATTCATACAAATAACCCAGTGGGATGAATAAACCCGCTTACGCAACTGAGGAGACCAAGATCTGACCTGCAACTGAATATTTCTTGTATGGACCAACCCGCACTGATTTTTAAGATATCTGCATATCAATATATTAGGCTGAGGAAGGGTTGTTTATTTTTAAAGCAGAAAGCATAGCACTTGGTATCTGTAAACACCTACTTTTAATTTAATCACCTATGCAAAAGTACTTTGATACTATGGTGTTTCCAATAAAAAAAAAAGCAGTTAAACTAACTTTCATATTCTAGCCAGAATCGTTTAATTTGCCACTGAAGTCGAAGGACAGTGCCCGATGATATTCTGGGTTCAGAAAGGAGGAGGAAGACTACTATACTTTTGCACACCCATTCAATTTTCACGCTCGCTTTGTAATAAAAACTTCCCATACAAGCCTCAGAGCACCAAACTGCAAACATGATTCATCAAAATTGCCATGATTATATATGATGTGTCACCTGGCAATGTTCAAGAAGAAATAACATACAAATGTTTACACTTAACATCATCAACAGTGTGTATCTGCACATCAGCCAGAAGGAATTTAATTAACCATGACAGAACATGCTGTTCAAACTGAAAAGAAACACTAGCTGCTAATATCCTGGAAAGCTCAAGCAAAAACAAGCTCTGGTTATCAGTCATAATATTCCAGAAGAACCTAGGGGAACTCTGTGGTTAAACCAACGCGTTAAAATAAGAACAGATGTGAATGCTACTTGTGCAGCATTGAGTGTGAGATTCCAGCTTCATCAGCAAAAATATTTCATGACTCCCACTGGCACCTCTCCTGGCAGGCTTTAGGAGATTAAGGAAGATGGTGGACACGGCAATTTGTTCAGGAGATGTCCCCCATTCGTTTAAAACATGCTGGAGAGCAAGGAGAGCTGACTCTGCTTCTGCCAGTAATATCCAAAACCTCGAGAAGCATCAGCCACAGGAGACAGAGAGCAGCCCAGGTCACACTTCTCACACGGTACCAGCACTGTATTTGTCAGGATACCAGCTATCCAGAAAAAGCCCACTGGCATATCCTGGCTCACTACCAGTTGCTCTAGAGCTCAAACACGTTTAATTCCTGCATAAAAAGCTCTTGGGATAAAAAAAAAAAATAATCTACAATAAAGAGACAACAGGAGCAGCTGAGGACCTGCTGGCTGCAACACGCAGAACGCTGCATGGTTACATTTTGGGTGTTATTATCGTTTAATAATGAGGGGCAACAAGCATAACAGTACTTTAGCATGCAGTTCCCTATAGCCACACAATTTATACCTCTCCGTATCTTAATTTGGTTGATTACTCTTTTAGGTGATCACTACTCCTTTTGATCAGTGTTTATGGACAACTTAATAATTACATAGGCATTCCCTTTGAAGAGTCTAATTTGCACAAAACTCCATACTAACCAATAAAACCTATTCTGCTTCATACAGAAGCAACTGAAATCAATGTTGTGAATAGAAGGCCTCCAAAGACTACTGCCTAGTATTATTTATTTAGATTACTCCCATGTTATTTACTCCAACTCCAGCCTTTTCCCCTATCCTACAACTTCTGAAGGTGGAGTCCATCAGGGACCACGGATTTCACCCAGCAGATGCAATGCCCACATCAACTTATTAAATGGTGGCTCTGACTGCTGATAGAGAACGACGGTTAAATAGCTTGAGTTTGTGGGACAGCAAGAGCTTTTTCTTGAGAGCAAGCTGTGTGCAATGATAGGATCAGAAAACACAGCTTCACGCTTCTGCTAACAAATCTAGCAGAGACATACAGGCTCTGCAAGGGTATTTACAGATTGCTATGCTGAACCTCACTGATGGGACCAGCTTGCGAAAAGGGACTTCTCACTACCGCACACTAAGACGTGGTCGCTTCTGCAAGCCTGGTCATCCCATTCGTGGACAGCAAGCTTCATTGCGATGGTCAGCTATGGTAAAACTGAACCCCTCTAACTCCTCGGAAGTTAACTGGAGCTGTGTAGAAAGTTGCTGCCTCCAGATGACTGATTCTCAGTTGAGGGTTACAATTCTTATCCAGAGTGGCAATCAAGGAGCCATCTCAACTCATTTCTGTACAAACCTGGAAGCAAATGATTGCCAGCGAACTTTCTGTGGTATTTCAAACCTGGGAGCAGGTCTTCTTGCCCAGCTCACAGAATGGTAGGGGTTGGAAGGGACCTTCAGAGATCATCTCATCCAACCCCCCTGCCAAAGCAGGTCCACCCAGAGCAGGTCCCACAGGAACGTGTCCAGGCGGGTTTGGAATGTCTCCAGAGCAGGAGACTCCACCACCTCCCTGGGCAGCCTCTTCCAGGGCTCCAACACCTTCAAAGTAAAGGAGTTTTTCTGCATGTTGAGATGGAACTTCCTGAGTTCCAGTTTGTGCCCGTTGCCCCTTGTCCTGTCACTGGGCATCACTGAAAAGAGGCTGACCCCATCTTCTTGACACCCACCCTTTAGATATCTATAAACATTGACGAGGTCCCCTCTCAGTCTTCTCTTCTCCAGGCTAAACAGACCTAGGTCTCTCAGCCTTTCCTCATCAGAGACGTGCTCCACCTTGATCCCTGTAGCCTTGCAGCCCTCCGCTGGACTCTATCCTGTAGTTCCTTGTCTTTCTTGAACTGGGGAGCCCAGAACTGGACACAGTGCTCCAAATACACCTACTTCGAACTTCACTGCATAACCATGCCCCTTACTGCATTATCCCCCCATTCCCAAACATCAAGTCTCTTGTAGAGCTACTGAACTTATGACCTCAAATGCCCAAGATCTCAAAAGCATCACACATGACTTAAAAAAAAAAAATCAAATTTAGGATCCTGAAACCACTAATGTTTGGCAGCTTCTGCCAAGTATTTAGTTTTAATGCAAGTTCTTATACTACATTCTCCATTTACAAATTACAATGCTCCTAAAACACCAAGAACACCTTCCACAGTTGTATCCAGCAGTTCAGAATAGATAACTATTTAATGTTAAAAATGAAAACCTGTAGGTTTTGGTTTTGTTTTGGTTTTTTGGGGTGTGTGTTTTGTTGTTTGGGGGTTTTTTGTTAGTTTTGCTTTTTTTTTTTTTTTTTTTACAAAATGTGCTATAAAGCATCACCAGCAATAACAAATTTTAGCTGATTCTTCTCCTCATTCACAATTATTGAACACAGCCAGATGTAAAAGCTTTTAGACAAAGTCACCTGTATTTACTAATTTAAATCAAAATTAACTTATCAAGCACTTCATTTATCAATTGAAGAAAGGATATGGGCAAACATATTCTGAAATGCTACCTGAGGGAACTCTCAACACCATGAACAAAGGCATAGACTGACATTTTTCTAAATGCTGAGAACCTCCTTTTACTCCAGCACAATTCATTGGAGTCAATTTTCATAGTAAAAAGCAGATTTCATGTGTCTGAGATCAACCCAGAACAGCAGTCTGGCTTAAATTCTTGAAAATATCAATTATATTGTTTCCAACATTTTTCAGGAAAGTTAAGGCAACACTGAAGAGATACAAAAACTTTGCCATTTCTACGAGTCACAACACCCATCCTTTCCTCAGGACAGCATAAGTGAGTGCAGAAAAGGATACTTAGGATTTACAAGAGTAAGTTAATGAAAAGAAAAATCAAGCCTTACCTTACGACATCATCAATGTTGTTCCGGTATACTCCTTCAAGCCTCTCCGCAGGAAAACCCATAGCAATTATGTTTGGATAAATATCTGAATATGTAAGTTATGGAAACATCTGTAAAGCATGTAAAATTTCTACAATAGCATTAAGTGGACATTAATCAAATATTTAACTGTACCTAAGTCAGAGCAACAACTCCAACCAACTCCCATATGGGAACAATTCAACTTCATACAGGCAGTAGTACGTGGTCTCTTCCAAAAATTAAATAAAAAAAAAAGGTTTGGGCAAGAAAAAAGAAAACAAAACAGGAAGGAAACTTTTGAAAACACAATGCTTTTACCACAGTCACTATTAAGGAAATCTCCTTACATCTCAAACAGGTAACTTATTATTAAAACTTATTAGAAGTCCAAGCTGTTAAGCAGCTGATGGTTAACATCCATTAGGAAGGCAATCCACTAAAAAAGCAGAGACAAGTAATCCACTTCTATCATCCATCATCTCACTGGAACCACATAGATACTACATGCTGGTCTTTCTCTACAGTTTTGAGTGGCATAAAAAAATCCAACAGGAAACTATTAAAATAGTCTTTCGTGGCTAAACTGCAAGGTGTTCCAAATTAAAACCCATGTTCAAGTCCCCGGTGATCCCCAAACAGGTACAGCCACACAAAAGAACAAAACAAACAGAAAAGCACATTTTAGGAATGCAAGCCCTTGCAAGGCTACATAAACAATAACGTTTATATCACTTTCCATGATTTCTACATAACAGACCACTATAGCAGCTGCTAAGGTAGCTCTGAATGCCTAAATGTAAGATATTGCAATAGATGAGAATGTACCTATTTGAAACGAATTATAGATCTTGTTTATGAAAAACAAAAGGCACCAATCCTGTACTTCTGGAAAAATACTCATTTCTTATTCTGAACCACCTGTAACTCATTTGGCAAAAGCAACCTGAGATAAACAATTTAGGAAAAGTACCTCTTAGAAAAAACAAATTAGCATTGAGGAAAAAGGCCAAATAAGAAAACAGTAAGTTTACGTCTAGAGACGTTGTAGTAAAGAATTCGTAAGTGCTAGAAAATTACTGGCACTTTTTTCCTGGTGGCGTAATGATATATGGATTTAAATTGTTATTTTCTTTTTAAACAGAACTCAACAAAATATTCCCAAGTTTTAAACATTAGCAGAAATGATAATGTGGTGAAGAAGCTTCACGGGAAAGCAAAACAGAAATGAAACTAGCAGCTCAAAACCAGACCATACCCTACCAAATTAACATACTCCTCAAACTAATTTTAGACCAAGCAAGAACAAAGCATGGTATGTTTTAAGTTGGCCCTGCTTTAAACAAGGGGGCTGAAACAGGTGATTTCCAGAGGTCCCTTTCAACCTAAATTATTCCATAAATATAAGTATCATTTTTATTTTCATGCTTAAAATATAACAAAGCTCCAGGGAGTAATCATCAGAATGGAGAACACTGCAGCAGCTTCCAAGACAATAATATTAGAGTTACTTGTACACAAAGAAAGGCCTGAAGTAGGGCAAAAATTACTTTTATTTCATCCTTGCAGATGGCTGAGCACTCATAGGGAAGAGCATGGACCAAGCTCTGTGTTCACATAGTTAACTACAACACTTAAGAAAATTAAGAACTGAATACACTGAAATTTTTTCTACTCTCAAAAAAAAAAAAAAGAATTAGCATTTACTATGTTGTAATCCAAGTATTAATAGACATTGGTCTACTTGGACTATTCAAGAGATGATTTATGCAGATGATGAGAAAAATATGAAAGCATTTGAGAAATCCACACACATAGCTGTACCTGCCTTAAATATAGACACTGAAAGGGGTTCACATCTGGTTTCCAACTTATTCTGTACTTGCCCAAACCCTAGAAAAAGCTTATCTAGGGGAAAAAAAACCCCAAACAAACCAAAACCCAAACATTAAGTTGCTTAACTTCCACAACTGTAGATACTATCAAAGCACATAAATCTTAACCTTTGAACGTCACTCTGAACATATTTTACTCCACAAGCAGTCCACACCTCTCAGTTAAATTAACAAAGGGCTCTATCTAATTAGCAATGTATTTACTATTTTATCAGTTAATACTTGCCACAAGCAGAAGAAATTGGCTGTAGGTCACATGCACCTGCTCGCTGCCTATTAGCAGCGAGTGACCTGACTTTCAGCCAGCACATCCCATCACTCCCTCCTGATTTCACCCTGATTTCTGCCCACTGCCAGTTCTAGCATTTCTACTGAAAAACACCTCCTTCTGCGTCCTGCTCTGAGCAGCAGGGCTATAGACATTCCCATAGCAAAACAATCCAGTACATTGGCGTGCTTTCCACAGCACTTCTCTGTAGAAGACAAGCATTCATGCTAGCAACAGGGGTAAAATAAATTCATTTTGACACACCACATCAAAACAAAACTCAGTTTCAACTACAGTAGCACCCATGAGGCAGATGCCCAAACGTCACCAAATTACCATGGAGCTTGCTCAAATTTCTGTTCGCAATTGTGAGCTTTACTACACCTTGTTTTCACCCGTTTCAGCCTGCAGTTTATGTTCAGATGCTTTTCTTCTGCTGTTGGCTTTTTCTCTCCAAGAGGCTAAGAAACAAGGTACTTTCCAGGATTCCCATGGTGCAAGAAGCAGGGAGACACCCCAAGCGAAGGGAAGAGAACATCTTAACAGCAGCATTTCCAGTTTCCCGGATCCCAGAGGCATCCAAACACCAAAGCCTCAAACCATGCAGGCAGAGAGAGATAGAAAGTTCCAAAATAACTCGATTTCCAAAATCGCATGCTTTTGGAAAGCTCCCGTGTTTCACATGACTCCTCTTCCTTCCCTCCCTCGCTCCTCAAGGGCGATGCATGACCGGTACACACAGCTCGCGTGTGCTTCTTCTTTTAAACAGGAGCCAGCCAGCAGAACTGAATGCGTAAGATGAACCGTGCATCAACACAGGTGCATTTTTAAAGCCAGAGCTGGGAGTGCAGAAGGTGTTCCATGTAAGTAAAGAAAAAGGAAAAAGACTTCAAGTGGAGGAAGAGGGGGAAAGTATGAATTGATTTACTGATGCTGACTCGGTACAAGTGCTGTAGGCTCTAGGGTTTTACAGCCTGACAGCACAAAAACTGAAGTGTTGCCGAGAAATAAATGTCCAACAGTGAGCCTGGTGAGGGAGGACTGTTTTCAGAAAAACATATTTTTTTTTTTTAAACAGGTAAGCCAATTTCTCCCCCACCAAAATATCAGCATCCTGAAGTACTTTACTTATTATCTCAAAGTATTAGACCGCAATGCAATTCACAAGCCACTGCTCACCCTTCTGTCTCCAACAGACCTGGCGCTAAGGGCCACGGGCTGCAGCGAGCAAAGGACACCCCTCCACGGCACACGTGGGAGGCTGCCACCTTCACCTGCACCCAACGAAAGCAAGCGACAGCTGTGACAAACGCGTTCACGCGGCTGGGGAAGACCATTTCATGTCTTTTTAATACGTGCTTCTGACAAGCATGTTGTTCTGAAACTCTCGTTGGTTCAAGCAACTGCAGAATGCCTTTGGCTTTGAGGAACAGACATGGAAATGCTGTTGCTGTTTGCACAGATGATCTACATCTCCGAGCAGAAATAGCAGTTTCATCACTTAATTGACAAAGCTCTCATAAAAACCAAGCTCTTCCACCCTTTCCTCTTCTGTGAAAAGGTGCCCCAGGATCTGCAGCAAGGGAAGTGGATGGCTGGTACTGCAACAGCACTGGCTTGCTCTTTTCCTGATGCTGGGGAATGATGAGGGGCCTGGAGCATCTCCCTTACAAGGAGAGGCTGAGGGACTTGGGTCTTTGTAGTCTGGGGAAGAGAAGGCTGAGGGGATCTGATCAATGCTTCTAAATACTTAAAGGGTGGTTGTCAAGAGGATGGGGCAGGTCTTTTTTCAGTGGTGCCCAGGGACAGGACAAGAGGAAATGGGCACAAACTTGAACAGAACAAGTTCCACCTAAACATGAGGAGGAACTTCTTTCCTGTGAGGGTGGCAGAGCCCTGGAAGAGGCTGCCCAGGGAGGTGGTGGAGTCTCCTGCTCTGGAGACATTCAGAACCCGCCTGGACACGTTCCTGTGGGACCTGCTCTGGGTGGACCTGCATTGGCAGGGGGTTGGACTAGATCATTTCCAGAGGTCCCTTCCAACACCATGGGATTCTGTGAATGACCTCCTCGGGGACATCCTCCGAGCACTGAACAGAAGGGTATGGAGCCAAGCCAGTTATGGGAGCAACCATTCACTCAGCATCACCTTCAGCAAGTTCTACCACCAGCCAGGCTCAATGGTTCAGAGACACTGGTTTTCACACCACGCTTAATTTAACACTGACTACCAAAGCTGAAATTAAGATATTTGCTACCAAGAGATTTCTTACAAAGGAGTTTGGAAGCTGGGCTTACATTCAAAGCAAGAATTCTGAGTCATCATGAAATTGGTAATGATACTGACAGTTTTAGAAATCTGGAAGACCTGATAATTTAAAACATGCAACAATTATCAATTGTTGCATTATCAATTCCAAGCTTTGGTTTTTTTAGACAGGCAAATGAAAATGGATAAAGCCTCAGCCACTTCTTGAGGAAGTTCTACAACATATGCAAAACAAAGTCAACCGAACTGCTGTAACTACCAAAATTTGAAGTAGGCTTTCAAAAAAAAAAAAAAAAGAAAACAAACCCAAACAAAACTCCCTAAAATGAACGTTTTGCCAAAGTAGCTCTTTCTTAGGAAACCCATACCTAGAAATTGTTTCAACAGTTTTTAAAGCACTCAATTCCTTTCTCAGTCTTGTAAAAGTGGAGGCTGGGATTTTACTTAGCAGCCATAATTAAAAAAAAAAATGACACGAGACAGATTCACGATACAAAACAGCAAAACACTAAAATGCCACCCTCTACTCAAGTTCATACTACTTACTAACTACAAAACTTCAGCTTTCAAACGAACAAGGACAACACTATACTATACCCAAAGAACCTTAAAATGAAAACACCCGATAATTTGCTCACCACAAGGAAAAAGTGATGCTTCGTCACTACTGAAGATGCCCCAAAGCAAGGTGCATCCGTGCGCCACTTCAGAAACACCTTTGCTCTAATGCTGTTCATAGATTTAACAAAACACTGTTCTTAAAGCCTGAAATCATTCCCACATGCTAATGACGATAGTCTTTCCAGTTGCTATGAGAAAGATCCTGTATCATTATGCAAAGCAGCAGTTATAATCACTTTCAAAAATAGCTGTCTATATAGTCACATTATGCTACGACCAAATTAAAGAATACGCAGTATACATTTTAAAATTTATACACACACACACATATATAGAAGCAAATGAATTGTGTTGGTCCTATAACTGACTTTGCTCACAAATTCAGCTTTTCTTCCTAATAATGGAAGGTGTCCAAAAAAAGCATACCAAAATATTTGCCAATTCTTAAGTTCTTAAACAGCCACAAGAAAGTTGCAAAAATAGACAGCTACAGCCTTTCCTGCAATGATCAACATTCTCAATTAACATCTCGAGCATGAGTCATTAGAATTTCTAAGTAATTTTATTAAGTCCTGTTTCAAACAAAGTATTTAATTCCTTATCCTTGCTCCGCTCATGAAGGCGGCTATAACAGAAAAACAGAAAGCAAACGACCTAATATTCCTATTTGATAAGCATGTTAGAGCATGCAGTGCATAAGAATTTACAAATAGCTTTACTTTTTAAACCCACCATTGATGACAGATTTTAAATCAAAAAGCAAATAAAAAACAACTTTAAAACTATTAGCCCTTTACAACCAAAGGCTTCAGGAAGCCTCACCAGGCACTAGACTTCACCCTTCTTTAAAAAGGAAATTTAAAACAAGCCGAGTGTTCCCGACACTGTGAATGACGTTCACTGTTCAAGTCATGCTTTGGAGCTAAAAACTTTCTGCAAAACCCGAACCCTGACACTTGCACATAAAAGGACAACAGTCCATTTTTCCCAACCCTCCTTTTCCAGCTTCCAAATATGAATCTTATTTAACAAAGACCAGATTTAAGTTGGTAAATCTATGACCTGAAGAAAAGCTTCACAACTGTCAGGAATGCAAATTTTTATTTCCAGTTCAGACAAGCAAGGCATGTACTTGCTTTAATCCACTCCTGAAGACCCCACTTGTCATTTGCACCCCAGCTGCCATCAGTTTTGCTCCTCTTTGTGTCACCCATCACCCTCCCGGCTGCAGAGAGCCACAGCACAAAGGAAGCCAGCCTCCAGCACGGGGCAGCCAAACTGCCAACTGCTAAGTCTCATTTGACAGCAACACTGAAAAGCAGAGGAACAACGTGATTTTCAAGTCTCCAAAAGTTGCTTTGTCATCTCAATTTGCTTGCAATTTTCAGTAACTCCGACTTCAGTAACCATGCAATGTGGTCTAGCAGTACATCTGGCCGTACCAGCTATGCAATGTCAGCATGCTAACCTCGAGCCCTTTAACTCCAGCTTAAAAAAGTTCATGTAGCAAAGGCAAGAAAAAAAAAAAAAAAAAGGACTGTTCTTGCTGTTCAACAGCTTGACAGCCTAAAGCTAAAGGGGGAGTGTTATGAGAAGTGTCCACACTCCATCCTCAGATTTAAGAGTCCTGACAAACAGCCAAGCTCTTATTAGTGCCATTTTCTTGACAGTATCCCTACACACACAAAAAAAAAAAGAACATAGGAAAATATGCCAAGCAAAATCTAGAAAAGTTTCCCATCATCTATACTGTTTAGCCTGTACACCTGCGTGACTTTTTTTTTTTTTAAAAGGTGGCATTTTCATTAGCCAGTATGAAACAAAAAAATAAGTCTACTATTTTTCTATGACTCTGGAGAAGCAGGAAGTGTAGAGGAAACGAACAGGAAGAAAGTTCTTCAAAGCAAAGGAGGATTCCTTGTAGCCAGCCAGCTGCACTTGCCAACTCTACCATCTGTGCCTTAAAGAACAAGAAAAGAGACCAACTCAGATGTGGCTGAGAGAAACATTTTATGATTCAGAATAAACGCATTTGACCCCTTAATGCTCAAGATTTCAACAAAACCCCTTTTTTTTCTTAATTCTTTAATATTTCAGCTTGCAATTTAAATGCAGCAACCTAGACAAGGACAACAGAACTGCAGCTCTGTTGTATCTGGAAGGCAAACCTGTCCAGATGAGGTCATGGGGCTGACAACAAGTCTGGCGGGGAACTCAAATTCCCCACAGTGTGAAGAAGTCAGAAGATGCTTGAAAACGATACTGCCAGGTTGTCTCAGGAACCAGCTACGTCCCCAACTCACTTCCACCCCATAGGGGGGCTTTTGGACATGCTTACTACATCTCACTTGGGGAGTATTCCCAGAGGAAGTCTCTCTCCCGTCCTCTGCGAGGTGTAGAAAATGTGTCCTGGAGCTCTCAGCCAGACGGAGGCTTTGCTGAACAGCTGATATGGTCAAGAAGATTGTGGGGAAAAAAAACCAAACACACAAACGCACACAATCTACATAATAAGCAGTCACTTTTTTTTTGCAAAATATGGTATTAACCTCAAACCTCGCAGCATAAATACAAAAAAACGGTAACAGAGAAGCATGAAAGATGTTGATATCTACTCTACAGAAAAGCTTGTTCTGACAAAGTCTGAGAAAAAGATGCCTTAAACTTTCATTTCAAAATGGTCTGGAATCACAAGTAAAGACAGGAAAGCACACAGATAGTAAAAGAAACATGAGCTTGTTGTCAAGAGCAGCAAATCTACAATAGCTGATGATGTTACAGCACACCAAAAAAAGCTACCCTTCCCATTAAGAAAAAGCCAAGAGCAAACAGAAGTGCAACAAACGATGCAAAGGCACATTATATTATTCAGATTTAATTTGACAGAAAGAACTCTTCAGCCGAGGAGTCAAAGACTGGGCCTTCACTCCCTACCCAACTTCAAGTCCAGGTCTACTGCACTGAACAAAAACCCTACAATCCTAACAAGTTTCTAGAGGTGCAAACGTACAGAGATCAAAAAAAGGGACCTCTGCACGTTTTCTGTTCACACTTTGAAAGAAGCCGCTTCCCGTCTTATACCCACCCTGGCATCCCAAACAGCTGCAGCAACACACAGCCACCCCGCGGCCGAGAGCTGTGCCAGTGGCAAAGGACAACAGGACACGAATGGGAATTGGCACAAACTTGAACGTAAGAAGTTCCACCTAAACATGAGGAGGAACTTCTTTCCTGAGGGTGGCAGAGCCCTGGAAGAGGCTGCCCAGAGAGGTGGTGGAGTCTCCTGCTCTGGAGACATTCAAACCCACCTGGACCTGCTTTGGCAGGGGGTTGGACTAGATCATCTCCAGAGGTCCCTTCCAACCCCATAGCACTCTCTGTGATTCTATGAAAGTCTAAGCAGCTGCCCTCAAGGAAACACATTTGCCAAGTGGATCTTCTCAGTAGGAGGCGACGTATATGAGCAGCTTGACCTTCACATCTCAGTTTGAGATTTCCAAAGTGACGAATATTTTAACCCACGAACCAAATTCAACATGAACTCTTTCAAGGCAGAGTACAGGACCTCCCTGGCGCGTGTTCTCGGCACACTACCACGCTTTGCAGGATCTCCTTTAAAGAAGCACCGATGTGTACTTAAGCATCCCTAACCTCAAACACCCACAGAAAAAATACAAGAATTTTATTCAGTAAAAAGAAGTCAGCACAGAGAGTCACTACTTTGATATTTAGTGACAGGAAGTGAAAAATGGCTCAGTCTCAACTTTCTGCAAGTCTGAAACAACATCCAAAACTTCCAGAGACAAGGGAATTTAAAATAGCTATCGGTTTAGAGCTAGCTATATGCTACACTAAAAAGCTTTGTAGAACAAAAGCTTTTTAGCTACAAAACCTAGGGTTTGTGTGAATTTATCAAGCCTTAATTTGGGGGTAGGAAAGGTAGTGATCCGAGAGAAGATAAAGGCAAGCAGCAAAACAAGGCATAAGGCCATCCTAATAAACTGTTTCTGAACAAATGAGCCCCGAGTAGGTAATATTTAATTTCATTCTAATGAGATCTAGCATTTTTCCTCCTCTTAAATGTTAGTACAAAAAAAGGACATTACTTCCCTAACTCACCCACACAAGAAGTTAAAGAATAGAAAATACACAACTACTTCAATTCTAACCCAATATACATCCAGGCAATGCAATGAATTAAGCAGATGCCTCTAAGAAAATTAATCATGCAATTAAAAGCTATTACACTACAGCTCCACAAAGGCAGAATTAAGTTTACAAAGACATTTCTTAAGCACTTCACTACAAAAAACTGGATATTAAGCAGTTTTTATGCACTGCTGCACATTGGGGCTGTGAAGCTGGGACTTCATCTTTAAAGGGAACAATGCCAGCTTTTGCAAAAGTAATCATCCCAAACGCAGAGCAGTTGAGTTTAATTTTTTTAGCTGCACAGTCAATTACCACTTGAATCACAGAGCCCACTACTTTAGCTACGTTGCCTAAAAATCATTAAGATAACCTAGATTTATGCAGCATGATACATGGCCTAATTGCACAATTATTTACTTCCATTCTACAAAACTTTTTTTTTTTCAGGGCCTCGTAGGCAAGACAGTAAACGAGGCAGATGATGATAGGAGCAAAGAGGATGCTAGCTTGAATTAGAAACTGAAACAAGGATTTGTTTACATCTGAAATACTAATCCGGGACTAAAATACAGTCAAAAAACTAACAGCAATCTCTGAACCCAAAGTAGGGTCAACCACCCACAAGGTACTCATGTTCCAGAAAAGATCCTGCTCCACGGGGCCACTTATGAATGTTCCCATATTTTCAAATAAATTCCCTTCTTACAGTCTGGCAACCAGCACCCCAGTAACTCACATGAATACACAAATGTGCACAACTTTAATCCCAAAAACCTTCACAGGAGTGCCAAATAAAAGGAGCCCACAATTACCCTAGTATTTAAGGTGAGGCATCAGGCATATCCAGCAATCGCTACTCACAACTCCAGGCTATATCCCATCTACCCCCCTGAAAAAGTTATGCAATAATTAACCTCCAATATCCACCCTATGTTAGGCAGAGTAAATGAATACAAATCACGTGTAGCTCCGAGCTCCAGATTACTTACTGAGTACTTGAACTAGAAAGGAGGTAGGCTTTTTAAAAGGGAGTTAGTTATGACTAATGACAGCAACTTTGGTCTGTAATGTAATTAAGGGATTTGACAGCTCAACTGCCAATTCCCTCCCTTTTCTTCCAGTTTGTCAGAACACAACCATTGTCCCTTAAATCATTATACAAGAACCATTTTCTTGTTTAAACACGCTATAAGGGAAGACTCTAGGTGTATAATTTGTCAGCTTATGCAGTATTAATGTGGCAACAACATTAATCCATTAAAAATATAATTTCATTTAAGAAACTATTCAGAGATTCACAACTCGTAAAAGCAACTTGGTAGACAAATACGTTATAAATAAAATTTCAGCTTTGCAGTTATTACATTCTGAAGTTCAGTTTTGTCAGGGCTTTATGTTTTTTTAGCATGGGGGTTTTAACATTACGTGTTAATAAAACACATTCTTTCATCATATTATTACTAAACAAATTATATTGATTGCTTCCACAACAAAGAGGATTTAGGTGTCCAAATCATCCTACAAGTCAAAAAATGGAAAATGCAAGTCCCCAGTCTTCTGGAAGAAAATTAGAAAATTCTGTACTCCTCTACACAGTGTTTTAACACATCATTTAGCAAATACCAGCTTTCTCTACAGCAGTCACTGTACTTCAAAACCTTTTGGTAATTAAAAAAGTTCTCAGATTAGATGGATTAAATGTAGCACTGAACAGCACAGGAAAAACACATTTTTGTCCCAAAGAAATCTGCTGATCGTCAGCCTAGCAGCCATCAAGAGCCAACTAATCTTTTCGCATACATTATACTGCGGTAATAATAGCCACTTCAAGTATTGCATAAGCTCCACACTCAGGGATATAGCCTTTCCCTAAATATGCTGTAACCATCTCACGAAGTCGGTGGAAGTCACATGTAATTAGCTAGAAGACAGAAAAGCCTTCCTGACTAGCACAAGTCCCTAGAAAGATGCACTTTCAAAATTCATCAACCTTCTTCAAGACTCAAGTTGGACCCAGTGCTGATGCACGGCCAACCGATTACACCAAGAGCTAAACCAAGAGCTTAACAGGTGGCATTTTCAGAAGTCCTCAATACTGACCTAACTGTCCTCACCAAAGTCACTGACCAGCCTCAACAAAGACAATTTCTCAAGGGCCTCAAGCGCCAACATCTCATCAGTAAGAGATAATGAAGATGAACTTGGAACTTTCCTTAAAAAAAAAATAAATGCTCAAAGCAAGTACCAGTCCTAGGAAAGCTTGCACTTTATTCAGCGTTACCATCTATGTCTAACAGCAAAGCTTTGGATGTTCTGAAAATTACACAGGTGTACCTAAGCTTACAAACAGATTTCAATGAAGATTAGCCTCTAAAAGGTCACTGTATAGGAAAATTTTATGAAGTGTCCATGTTAGCTGTACTAGTTTCTTCCCCCACCTTGAAAAGAACATACAGCCACCACTTCAACAGTAGAGCTACATGAACTCAAGAAAGAGTTTGCACCTTTTGTCGATTTAAAAGTGTGCACAGGCAGTTATTTTTTAACTTTGTGTTTAGCTTGTGCAAACAGTCTCCAGCAACGCTGCACGTTGATTAAAAATCTCTGATGATGCAAGATCAACTAGTTCACTAGGAAGCTTGCACTACGTTTAAGCAAGCACAAAAAGATGAGCTGTAATTTTGTCAAGCATCTTTTAAGTCCCTTTCTGAGCAACTGCAGTCAAAAAGCAGGGTGGAAAGGGGCCGGGGTAACTTTGAATGGATACAGCAAGGGTTGCACAACAGAGTGTTTGCTGGAACAGCGGGGGTTTTGCGCGTAGGCTCTAGCTGTCAAACAAGGCTACCCACAAATATGCACGTATTACCGCAATATGTTAAAGGGGTTTGGGGCTTTTTTGGATTCTGAGGAAAAGTAAGCATGACCCTAATCCCAGAAGAGAAAATGCATGAACACACATCTGTCACCACCTTGCCTCCTCCACCTGGACAACTCACAAAATCTTTATCCTTGGTAAGTGCCGAAAGACCAATGTTCCCAGCATCAAATACATCCTAAAGCAAGCAGGTAATCGAATCAAACTCGGAGCAGTTTACTCAGATGGTTTGCTGCTGTCTATTCAAACAGACTTCTTAGATTAATTCAGAGCAAAACTGGCACTAATCTTCTTGCCCAAAACCCAAGATCATCCCAGGCTCCAGAAGCAAAACGAGTCTGTCAGGCTCTTAACAGTGCTAACTAACACAGTTTACTCCGGAACAAAGAAATACTTTTCCACCAATAAAATGTGTTGCCAGTTGGTTTCTTCTAAACTCTTACCAGCCCTTACTGTGCTTGTGTGCAAGAAAAACTTGTTACAAAACATCTAACAAACTTCAATTTAAAATGAAACCAAATATTTTTAAATGAATGGCATTTCCAACTCAGGCTCTATTTTTAAATGCGGTATGTATCTCATGCCACTAATTCTTTTTTTTTTTCCTGGAAGCTGAGCGATTTTGAGTGAAGTCACATAATTTAAAATTTCATTAAAAACGCAAAAAGCTTTAGGACTACAAATAGCATAAAGCAGTCTGATATTCTAAGAAGCTTCCACTTGCAATTTTAGCATTCTCCGCCTTTCATTATATGAGACAAACTACATGTGTGACTTGAAACAAACTGCACCCAACACCTAATCTTTACTCAATATTGCTTCAGTTTATATGACTACGTGGGTCAGGAGCTATACACATGCTTCAATTACGCATCAAGGTAGGCATGCTCTACCCTCTGCCCAGGCAAGACAGCCATTTTCATGCATAACAGAAGGCCTGGAAATACAACACAAAGTTTAACCAAAGTTATAACGGCCACGAGAAGCAGTTAAATGATTTTTTCCACTTTACTCTCAAATAGTTAAACCACTTGCTAAACTCAATTTCACATGGACCTCTTAAGACATAGGCAATCAATGCAACATGCAAGACTTGCATGCAAGCATCCTCTCTTTGCTGTTCCCTGAAATAAAATGGCCAAAACCCAATCTGTACAGTGTCAGAAATACCAAAGATTATAGTGCCTCAGAAAATTGTCATTGTATCATAAAGAAATGCAGCCATCTTAGAAGAAAGTCATTAATCCAAACTTTCCTTCTCACTCATTTATATGAAAAGGTATCTGGTATTACTGAATTGGAACAGAAACCCAAATAAATGGGGAATAAATACAATATCTGAAATAAAGTATTTAAAAGCTGATTTAATGTCTCCACATTTAAAACCCTTTCCTCTTCTAATTTCAAAATATTTTTCCCAAGAGGTGCATAAAAAGACTCTTCAGAGAGAAAAGAACATTTGATTAGAGAAAAAGTAATGTCAATATATTTTTTGAAGACACTCGTTTCATAATTAGCGCATAGGACTATTCTCATATTGTGTACATAAAAGTACTGATTTTGAGAAGTGATTATTTCCCTTTCCTAAAATCCTACATTGTGCACACAAGAATTCTTAACTAACTTGTCAGGAACTGAGAGTCCCCAAGCATGATGTACTGTACCATACATATAGCAGCGCCAGTTTTAAAATTATTTAACACAGCCCAACAGAGAAAACAAAAAGGTCCTGGAAGGTGCCTCTGGCACTCCAGAATGAATAAAGCATTCATGGGCACTCAGGTGTTCCTTGCAACGTCTTGGGATAATTAGCCATAATCCAAATATAAAGACTGCAAGTCTTCGTCCATGTGGGACGAGACACAAACCCTCCCTCCAAGATGGGTAGAAGAAAAGAGAGACCACAGAACGTAGGCTGGAGATCAGGCACCTCACCTGGATTCACTGTAGATTCATTTTATTCTCCACCTCCTGAAGCCTAGGTAGTAATCACCAGCTACTGAGTACTTTGGAGCCACCATCATTGAACTACTCATACAGAAATATTTACTGGAGGAGGAATTCGCACCTCCACTTCCCATATCCTGGTGAAACGCCCAAAACACTGGGCTGTCAAATTCATGTCAGTCTTTCCTCTTTTAGCTTGGCAGAAGCACGTACCCTGAAACGACCAGTAATCTGTAACAGAGGACACTCCTATAGATATGGGTGCACAGGGAAGCAAAGCTAACCAACAGCAGAAATGCAGATGGTATCTTGTTTCGGTCTCAAAATTTTAAGCTCCGGCACATTGTGAGAAGTACCTTTGAGAACTTAAAACCCCAGTCCTCCTACCATGCACCACATGCCTTCCCAAATAGCTCACTTAGGTTTCAAGTCTTCTTTCTTCATTTAACATCACATGGTTGGAGAGCCAACTCCCAACTTGGTCCTCTGTCTATGTGTGTAAGGTTATTTTCCAGCTACCAGGTATGGTAAGTCTTCATTCATTAACTGTCTGTTCAAAGTTGTGCAGCTACACACACACAAAAAAAAACCACCCCAACACCTTCTTCCAAAGATATTTTTGCAATCATGGGGAAAAAAACACCTTTTCTATAAATTTCATTACATAATTGCAGCCAAGTACTCCTTTTAGAAAAACTAGCCTAAGCTAGGCCTATTTCTAATGCAAAATTCTAAGAATAAAATTAATGAGACAAAAAAGTAAAAAATAAGCAATAAACTCCATTTGGCATATCATTAGCAACCTGGAGCATGAGAATCCAGGCTCAACATTCAACAATTTTCTTGCCGGGAGCAGACTACTAGTCAAAAAGATCTGTTTGCTTGAAAAAAAAAAAACCTCTCCCTACCCATGGCACGTTTGGGCAAAGATCTCTGAAATACCAAACTCTTCAACTGGGAAGCCAAAGCCTGATCATTTTGCCACCACTTTTTTCATAACCCTAAAGTTCCCAGCAAACCAATCACTCAGAGAACCAAAAAAAAAAAAAAAGACTCTAACTCAGACTTCTGCTGTTAAGTCAGCAGTAAGTGCTGCGCTGGCCTATGTCAGCGTTACAGCTGCCTTAGTCATAGGTCAACGAAACAACCAAAAGCAAACATATGAAATAGAATTTTAGGCTTGCATTTTTAACACCACCATGAACAGAATGCAGGAATTACCTATTAGAGCTGCTGCTTTTTAACTAAAAGCTCAGCAGCCACATGCTAAAGTCAAGAACCTCTTAAGTCATTTTAAAGCCATCAACGTTTTAGGCCTAGGGTCAGTGCAGCAGCGTGAGCTCTACACCAGTTAGAGCCGTGTTATCAGTTTTGATCCTGCCCAAGAACTGATTTGTAGCACTCACTATGACACCAGTGTAATGGCTCCAAAACCCAATATACTTCACCATAATCCTGCTGCAGTACAGAAAGCGCTCTCTCTATATGGTTACGTCTAGCTCTGAATACTGCTGTCAAAATTCATTTTTCCTAGGTCAGCTCCAACTATTAAGCGAGGTTCTTGCTCCAAAACCTCTCAAAAACAGTAACAATCTTTCTCCACCACAGCACAGCCCCTACATACGACTTAACTCTGCAAGGCATTCAAAGCTAAACATCTGCCTGCTGCCGCTACAGCACATCTGTTCTGAAGTCCACCAAAACTATACACTAGTAATGCTTCTCTACGGCTTGACTTATTAGTTGTAATTGCATACTAATTACATATTCCAGAATTACAATCCTCCTCGACGAAACCCAGTGTGTTCTCGTTTGTAACGCATCTCCATGTTGACTGGAGCTGAGGTCATGCCAAAGCACAGTTCACCCATCGCATTAGGAAAAGAGGTTTTCTCTTTTAGCTTGGAAGAAGCAATTGCCACCTCTCCTCATTGAGAGCCCTGCAGCATCACAGGGCAGCTAAGCACGAGTCCTGTCTTACGGAATGGATGAAAACCAGGGCAGAGCACACAGGCTTCACCTCTCCTGCCCCACAGAGAAGTGACCCCGCCAGAGTGAGAGGCCTGCCACCATTATATTTACAATCCAAGACGAGTTATTACATTTTTTTTAAAAAAATAATAAATAAATAAAAGGACGTGAGTCATGGCAGGACAGGCATATTTGCCACACGAGCCAAAAAATCAACACAGCCAGAACTAAGGGGCAGCCCCGCGTTGCTCCGGAGCATCCCGGGCCGGGGAAGGGGGGTGGTGGCAGCGGGCAGGCCAGCCGCGATCGCCCAAGGAGGGCTCCCGTTAATCCTCGCCATCACAGAGCTCCCGTTAATCCCAGCCCCCGGCTCGGCGGCCGGCCCGCACAAAAGGAGGCCGAAGCGGCAGGGGAGGCCTCGGCGGCGGCCCGGGCCAGCCCCCGTCGGCAGCCGCCGGCCTCCCGGGCGGAGCGGCAGCGGGCAGGGCGTTAGGTAAGCGCCGGGCCGGTCTGATGCAATAGTTGTACGTGCAGCGCCCGGTGCCGGGCCGCGTCGCCGGCGGGAGGATGGATACAGGTCAGGTCCAGGTCGAAGCCATCCTCCTGATATCGCCTTTTGTTCCTGCTGACGATCTCTTTGATGATGGCGGTCATGTCTGGCAGCCGGGGGCCGCTCCGGGACAGCGCGCAGGGGCCGGGCGGCGGCGGGGCGCTGGGCCGGGAGGC